>JAMPIV010013241.1:0-300000 GCA_024509875.1 Oreohelix idahoensis
CACCCCCCCCCCCCCCCCCAACCCCCCCCCCCCCCCCAACCCCCCCCCTCCCCCCACCCCCCCCCCCCACCCTCCCCACCCCCACCCCCCCCCCCCCCCAACCCCCCCCCCCCCCCTCCCGACACCCCACCCCCCCTCCCCCACCCCCCCCCCCCCCCCCCCCCCCCCCCCCCCCCCCCCCCCCCCCCCCCCCCCCCGCCAGCACACCCCCCCCCCCCCCACACCCCCCCCTCCCCCCCCACCTCCCCCCCCACCCCCCCCCCCCCCCCCCCCCCCCACCCCCCCCCCCCCCCCCCCCCCCCCCCCCCCCCCCACCCCCCCCCCCCCCCCCCCCCCCCCCCCCCCCCCCCCCACCCCCCCCCCCCCCCCCCCCCCCCCCCCCCCCCCCCCCCCCCCCCCCCCCCCCCCCCCCCCCCCCCCCCCCCCCCCCCCCCCCCCCCCCCCCCCCCCCCCCCCCCCCCCCCCCCCCCCCCCCCCCCCCACCCCCCCCCCCCCCCCCCCCCCCCCCCCCCCCCCCCCCCCCCCCCCCCCCCCCACCCCCCCCCCCCCCCCCCCCCCCCCCCCCCCCCCCCCCCCCCCCAACCCCCCCCCCCCCCCCCCCCCCCCCCCCCCCCCCCCCCCCCCCCCCCCCCCCCCCCCCCCCCCCCCCCCCCCCCCCCCCCCCCCCCCCCCCCCCCCCCCCCCCCCCCCCCCCCCCCCCCCCCCCCCCCCCCCCCCCCCCCCCCCCCCCCCCCCCCCCCCCCCCCCCCCCCCCCCCCCCCACCCCCCCCCCCCCCCCCCCCCCCCCCCCCCCCCCCCCCCCCCCCCCCCCCCCCCCCCCCCCCCCCCCCCCCCCCCCCTCCCCCGCCCCCCTCCCCCCCCGCGCAACCCCCCCCACCCGACCCCGCCCCCCCCCCCCCCTCTGCCCCCCCGCCTCACCCCCCCCTTCCCCCCCCCCCCCCCCCCCCTCCCCTCCCCCCCCCCACCCCCCCCCCCCCCCCCCCCCCCCCCAACCCCCCCCCCGCCCCCCCCCGCCCTTGAGCCCCTCCTGCAACCACCCCCCCCTCCTCCCCACCCCCCCTCGCCCCCCGCCCCCCCCCCCCCCCCCCCCCCCCCCCCCCCCCCCCCCCCCCCCCCCCCCCACCCCCCCCCCCGCTCCCCACCCCCCCCCCCCCCCCCCCCCCCCCCCCACCCCCCCCCCCCCCCCCCCCCCCCCCCCCCCCCCCCTCCCCCCCCCCCCCCCCCCCCCCCCCCCCCCCCCCCCCCCCCCCCCCCTCCCCCCCCCCCCCCCCCCCCCCCCCCCCACCCACCCCCCCCCCCCCCCCCCCCCCCCCCCCCCCCCCCCCCCCCACCCCCACCCCCCCCCCCCCCCCCCCCCCCCCCCCCACCCCCCCCCCCCCCACCCCCCCCCCCCCCCCCCCCCCCCCCCCCCCCCCCACCCCCACACCCCACCACCCTGAAATCCCCCTAAAATTAGGACCTACCTCCACCACCCTTCCCTAATAGTTTTCACTGGAACACATTTTTGGCTTTGTTGCACCGTTACGTCACGATCAGAAAGGTTTGAAGCTATTTGAACACATGTTGAGATATTTACTAGACATAAAAGGACAGTCTTCACTTGCAGCGGGATTTCTCAGGAAAAGTGGTAGGCCTAACTAAGATAAGTAGATGACGAGAAACAAACTGTTTTGTTAACTAAGCGATATATTTCATTCGAAGAGTCGTAATTATTGTTTTGGTAATAAGGATTACCGTATTACGCATGTGATATAAGTAGTTGACAGGTCCTGATTAATTTTTGTTTTGTAGTTCAACAGTTGTGAACTCGTTCAGTTTGGTACGTAACACTGGCGTTGCCAATTAAATTATAGGCCTGTATCGAAAAGAAACAACGGTTGCATATTTCTGTATGTCCATTTTACAACTAATGAATTGCACATCTTAAGTATTGTTTGAAATTACGTCGTTTATTTGCAATAAATGGTGGAAATATTCGGCCACCCTGGTAGAGCCACCATACCAAGGAAGAGGCAAGGGATGTCCTTACGGATTCCATCTGCCTGGTGCCGCCCCGCTCGCCCTCCAGACAGCCAATGAGGGCGTGAGAGAGGACGTATCCGTCGTACGTACAACCAGCGTGCTACAGGTACAATTAGCATTCATACTCTTCGACATTTGCTGAGGGAGACTGAACACCTATGGGTTTGCCCGGAGTGCAGTGAGGTCGATTCTGATTAACAATAACAATAACTTCGTTTATTTTGTTACGCATACATTGCTATATCCTTGACATTGTTTGACAAATTAGATGGTGTTTATATCACTTAGTTTAGTTTTAAAATATCGGTAAAGTATACCACTGTGTAAACAGTAAATGCCGAGAATTGTTCTTGTAAGTAGTTTGACATTTTGTTCAATTTATGTGTATACTAGGACGCTTTCTTTATTAAAATAATGTTTAAAACTACTGTTGCGTAAATACAGGAGACAAGCACAGCTGTAAGAGGAAAGCATAAGATTATCAATAATGTGTCCATGGGCTCGATACCTCGCATCGATGGGAAAAATTATCCATTCGACCCAAATAGCTTCCGGGACCAGGTCTTTCAGTTGTCTAGTGTCCACAGTAGGCCTACCTCGAGTTCGTTCTGTTTTGTGCGTGAAAGATACTGATTATTTCAAAGCAAGCATGTCTCTGTGTCGTCAGAACTACCCAGAAGAGTGTGAAGCCGGAGTCAACCGTCAAATCAACCTGGAGATGTATGCAAGCTATGTTTACTTGTCAATGGTAAGTCGGAAAAGTGCCTCTTATCACTTGCCTACTGGTGGCGTTGGTAACCTATTTAATCTGGCATTAGCCTAAACACTTTACAATACAAAAATTTGGTTTTATCAGGGCAGAAATGACTACACCATGGTGCTGTAACAGTGGTATTTAAAAAAATAATTTTCAGATTTTCGTGAATTGAAATATTACAGTTGTAAACAATTCAGTGCATTCAGGAGATTTAGATAGATATCCTAACATTAATCCTAACCTTAACGACGTTAGCGACTTACTAGGATGGCATCAAAGAACATTGCCCAATGTGTTTCATTTCAACCCTCTAATTCTATACTTATTATCATCATATAACAAGATTACTGGAAAATCGATATCACAAGAGATGTGATAGGTCTACACAAGTTTGACTATAAAATGGTTGTATGAGAAATGAAGTCAAGATTTCTTTTAAACTTCAAGACTGTTATGATCAGTCTTTTCTCACATTTTGATTGATCCTTTGTTTGTAGAGTCTGATATATGATCATACCCATATGACAAATGTAAGCATGGTAGTGTACCATCCAATCCTCAGACATTTATTAAGACATTTATTATTCCTTATCACCAGTTTACCAAACAATTATGTATGGCCACGTAGCATTCTAACCCAGGCATGAAGACAAGATCTTCAGCTTAAGTGAATCCAAATCTGTGTGGGGACAGAAAAATTACCTCAACTTAACTTGGAAGTTAAAATTTTTTAAACATGACAAGTAAAGGCAGTCCCATAACACATACTGCCTTAGGGGAGTGAAGTGTTAGAGACTTCACCTGTACTTGGTCTCAGCTTTATGATGTGGGATGACAGGTTCCCTCCCTCACTGCCTTTTACCTTCTGTAACTTAAGAGAAGAATCAGCTACCTATTTACAGCTGGGTGGGCTGAAGTATAACAACCTGATTTTGAACCCAGGAACTTTGCCTTGGAAAATAAGTGTTTTAACCACCCTGCCACTCAATGCTCATTTATATATAACCTGATAAATAATGTAAAAATCAGCTTAGTTGTTTTGTGAAATATTTTATTGTAGGTTGGTTCTGGGAAGTCTGCAGTCTGCTTGTCTTCGGCTGCACCAAAAAAAATGTGTCTGCTGTATTCGTTTCCAAAACTACTCAAATATGGAGTCTGTGGGCATATGTACAAATGGGTAAACCACTTCCTTGAAAACAGGCATGCCAGAGTGCAACTACAAGGACACATAAATTGTGGTATGAAACTAGAACAAAGAGTGTCCCAAGGCAGTGTGTTATCTCCTATACTGTTCCTGATATACATCAGTGAGATAATAGACTTACTACCAAAGAGGGTCAACATTTCACTGTATGCTGATGACTTTGCACTATGGGTAGCTAACTAAAATATCAGAACAACAAACAGTAGGATGCAGGAAGCCTTACAAAAACTAGACAAATGGACACAGGAATGGCTTCTAAAAATTAACTTTAATTATTAATTTTTTTAACAGCCCCTTCAGTCATAACTGACTATGGGAATGCTCCCCTGAGGTGACAGCCCTCAGCTACTTATTTTCCTGGTGCTCCTTTCGACGTTTTCTCCCCTCCTCTGCTTGTTGTGTGAGCCTCTTTTCGCCCAATCTGAGGTGGCGCCATAAATAGCATCGCCACTTAGTGCGATCGGCAGCTTCATCCTCCCATATTGCTGGATCCATGTCCAGTGTCCTCATATCTCTCTTGCACACATCTTTGAACCTCAGCTGTGATCGCCCAACTGTTCTCTTGCCATCTGCTAATTGTCTGTAGAAGATATCTTTTGGGATGCGACCATCTTCCATATGGCGAACATGGCCAAGCCAGCGAAGTCTGCGCTGTCTAAGCAGTGTATACATACTTTGAAGGCCAGCACATGACAACACCTCGACATTTGTCACTTTATCTTTCCACGAGATGCCGAGGATGTGGCGTAGACACCGTAAATGGAAGGTATTGAGCCTTCTTTCTTGCTTAGCATAGGTCGTCCAGGTCTCGCTGCCATATAGGAGTGTGCTGGGGACGCAGGCGTTATATACCGCAGCTTTGATCTTTGTTGTGAGTTTGGAGTTTCCCCAAACACGCAATGTGAGGCAGGCAAAGATAGCTGCAGCTTTGCCAATGTGGCTGTCGATTTCTGTGCCCAGTGAGAGTTTGTCATTGATCTTCTAAACATAAATGAAAAGAAAACAACATATACAGTTTTTACACTCTCAAACAAGGAGCAGAAAGTTATACTGAAACTAAATGGACATGCGCTGCCAGAAGAAAAGAACCCCACATATCTTGGAATCACAGAGGACAGCAGACTAACATGAAGAAATCAAATTGATAAGTGCCAGCATAAAACTAAACAGAGGATGACTAATGAAGAAACTAGCGGGAACTACCTGAGGTGCAGACCACCAAATTCTGAAAAAGTTACTCACAGGAAATGTCCTCCAGCACTGGAATATAGAATGCCAGCCTGAGCAACTGCCTCAAATTCCTACTTTGATAGAACAATCAAAACACAAAACCAGGCAGAGAGAATCATTACTGGAGCAATTAAATCAGCACCAATAAATGAAATTAACAAGATAACAAAACTACAGTCCATGAGGGACAGAAGAGATTACAGAGTACTACAGGAGGCAGAAAAATTAAAAAGACTCACAGACCACCCAATGAAAGGATATGGTCGAGGCAGACTCCAGAGAGCTCTTTTGCACATCACTGCTCTTAGAAGCAATAAAAACAATGATATAGACAGTCTGGCAGAAGCACTAATGAAAACCAGCTGTGAATTCTAAAAGGTAAAAGTACAATGGATTCCCACCCACTGCAAGAAATATGGAAATCAGAAGGCAGATAAGCTTGCCAAAAAGGGAAAAAGGAAATCCCAAACAGAAGACAGGGCTACATATGAAGAGATAAAAGCAATAATAAAAAATAACTATAGAAAAATGTCAGAAGGAACATCCAGAGCCCAGTATGCTGAACCATACTATACACTACCAAGAACAGATCAAGTGATAATTTTCAGACTGAGAACGGGTCATTGCAGACTCAGATACCATCTGTTCAACAAACTGAAAATTGGACAGACAGATGAGGACATGTACTCCACAACTGTCGGCTGCATGAGAGGAGTAGAGTGGCAATGTGACCTTCTCCAACCCATTTGAGGGAGAAACTGTACGGTGATAAGAGAAACCAGAGACGGACTACCAGCTTTATCAGAGAGATAGAAGTGGTTATTTCAGATTGAATGACTAAGAAGGAAAAGACTTCCAAAATATACCTGTTTCTTCTATGCTGAAGATTTGCTTCAGATGCAGTATGCCTTCATTGATTATACCCTGGAGATATGTGAAGTGGCTGTCGATTCTTCAGTCATTAAAAGCTAGCATATCCCCTTATTTTAATGTTACAAAGATATGTGTCCTAAATCTGCTGAGCCATTCTTCGCTTGTCTTGAATGATAAACATCCTCTCTTGAATGATGATTAGGACAGTGGCATTCCTTGATCACTGTAACTAGCACTCTCTTAAGAGCATTATGAATGTCTGCTCATCCTCTTGTCACTTTTGTCAGTGTTCAGTTCGAGCATTTTCAGCACTTGGTTTCAATTTTTCATGATTGTTAAATATTTATACCAACCGTTACGTTAGATAAACCTGTTTTGTTGTTGTTGTGTTCCTCAAGTTGAATACAATCCAAAACTTCCAGCTGACTTTGAAAGCATTATAATTATAAATATTGCTACATGAACCCTAATTAAGGTGTGTGAATGTTCCAGTTAATTATGCAGTGGACAGAGTATCAAGATATTGAGTGGTACAAATTAATGTTCCTGTCAAATGATTTTGTTTTTCTTTTATACCCTGCGCCTTGTCCTTAAAGAAAGAAAGTCTAAAAATTATTTAGAGATATGTAAATAAGATGTTCCGATGAGTGAAATTGTTTAGTAATTAATATTTGCGTAGCGGATATACTGTTTTAGTTTAAGCCTAATCTTTTGTCAGTGCTAACAGTGAAAAGCAAGATTAACCTCACAGAAAGTTTAGAATGGATCTTACTTTAATAGCCATGGTAGATTAAGACGAGCATTGTGACAAGAGAGAGAGAGAGAGCAGAAGTTAAATTAAAATGAATTTATTTGTTACTAATAGTGAAAGAAAGACAGATGCTGATAAAAGTTAATATTCAATAGTAATTTTGAATTGAGTCTGTTCTACAAGTGCATAATAATCACATCTTTTGTTTTTATGTATAAAAATTGCTTCTTTAAAATTGTAGATACTTAATACAGCATCGTTTCAAAGAGATTTCAGATTTGGCTGACTAGAAGAGGTCAATCTTATTATATGTGGTTATTGCAGTGATTACTGATTTCAGGCCTATCACTTTGACAGAGATGATGTAGCACTTCCAGGTTTCTGTAAATATTTCAAGAAGTTATCACTTGAGGAGAGAAAACATGCAGAGAAGCTGATGAAGTATCAGAACCTGCGAGGGGGCAGGGTTGTGCTGCAGGACATCAAGGTTTGTTAAGTGTGCTATTCCCAACATCCATCCTGTTGAGGAAGATTATTTCATTTTCTAATGGTTAATTTTTTTAATGTAATAAAATTCAAATACAGTTGACATTCAAAAATCCGGCAACCTCCGGACCTGAGGAGTGCCGGATTTTTGAAAATGCCGGATTTTTAATGGTTATATATGCTGTATATATTTAACAGAAAATGACTACCTATACAGTCCTTTAAAGAAAGAAAATTAAAAACTAAATGAAAAGCAAATGAAATTTTAATGCGATCGACAACGCACGATGTTTACGTTTTACACCACTTCTTTTATTTGCTGAATCCATAATGGGGCTATACTGCAGCAAATAAATGATAAAATCAGAAGGAATGAGCAGGAATGCCTGTTAACACGTGCAAGCAAGACCCAACAGCTGCATCAAAACATAAACGACTCCAGAAATCAGTGGCGCGCCAACGCGGTAAATTTAAAAATGTTCTCCGAAATCCATGCCGGAAATCTGAAGGAACCGGATTATCGATGGCCGGATTTTTGAATGTCAACTGTAACACATTTGTTGCTTGCTTCTCACACTGTTACTACAAGTCTATATCTTGTGATCTGAACACCCGAAAACCAAAATATTATGAAAATGAAAAGTTTCTTTCAGCTACTTTTCTATCACAGTTTGGATGATTTTGGGCGACTTTGGGCTACTTTTCTATCACAGTTTGGATGATTTTGGGCGACTTTGGGCTACTTTTCTATCACAGTTTGGATGATTTTGGGCGACTTTGGGCTACTTTTCTATCACAGTTTGGATGATTTTGGGCGACTTTGGGCTACTTTTCTATCACAGTTTGGATGATTTTGGGCGAATTTGGGCTACTTTTCTATCACAGTTTGGATGATTTTGGGCGAATTTGGGCTACTTTTCAAACATATTTTGGGCAACATTTCTGAAACAAAGCTATCCCCAAGGATTTTGGATAACAGATACAGACCCAAGTGGAAGCAGTTTGTTGCTGCCCTACAGGTGTGATGGCCACTGACTGCTTTGACAGTCGGCGGCTAAGGATCAAAGAAGATATAGACCTGTATAACAGTCCATACTTTTCTTATTCATTCAGTACCCTGCAGCTTGCCAGTGAGATTACACCTTCAACAAATGTCTGCCAGATTCTCCTGTCCCGTGCTGTCTGCTCAAAGTTTTTCCATGTCTTCTCCATTTTCTTTTCTGTCTCCAGTTCTCTTCTCCTTGTGCTTTTCTGTCTGCCTCTGCTTCTGTTGTCCTGGGGATTCCAGAACAAGGACTCATTGGTGATGATGCTGTCAGCAGGTTTCCTCAGTGTGTGTCCTATCCAAGTCCAGTGTCTCTTGTTTTTGTCATGATGTCTGCATTGGTGACCTAGTTGTACCAGTTGTCTTTTTATTCCACACATTTACGAAAGTATGTAACTTTTTGGTAGTTAATATTTGTTCTCGTTTCAGAGCCATGTGATAGGGCTGACTTGACATTTGAGTTGAAGTTGCAGTTTTTGCCTTGGACTTGATTTCTTTTGATTTGCATGTATTTCCTAAAACAGTGAAAGCTCCTCTTGCCTTTGTTATTTTGATATCACTTTCTGTTCCTCCAACTTTATCTAAATTTCTGTATTAATGCTGTACACTCCAATCTCAATGTTCATTATTACCAACACGAAAAACATTCATCACAGATCCTACATGGGAGCACATATGTATATGTAATGAAGAAACAGTAAACAGCATGGGGGTTTTTTTTTTTTTGCTCTTGGCACTCAGTAACATCTTGACATCTAGAGATGTACAGAAAACATAAGGCGTTGTAAGAATTTTTGACACAAATGTTGAGTTTGTTTTGGTGTGTGGAGCAGAAACCTGAAGGACAACTAGAACTATATTAAATAGATACAGTTGACATTCAAAAATCCGGCAACCTCTGGACCTGAGGAGTGCCGGATTGTTGAAAATGCCGGATTTTTTTATGGTTATATATGCTGTATATATTTAACAGAAAATGACTACCTGTACAGTCCTTTAAAGAAAGAAAATTGAAAAATGAGAAGGAATGAGCAGGAATGCCTGTTAACACGTGCAAGCAAGACCCAACAGCTGCATCAAAACATAAACGGCTCCAGAAAACAGTGGCGCGCCAACGCGGTAAATTAAAAAATGCGCTCCGAAATCCATGCCGGAAATCTGAAGGAACCGGATTATCGATGGCCGGATTTTTGAATGTCAACTGTATTAAACATTTATAAACAGATCTTTTAAATTAGACAGCAGGAGAGAGAATGGTAAGAATAGCATCAACAAATGAAAAAAGAGTAACCAGGATGTCCTAACAGAAGCCAGTGCACATAGAAAGCTTATTAACACATTAGAAGGAAGCAGTCACCTATCTTTGGGCATGCAGTGAGAAGAGGAAAGGGGAAATTATCATAACAACAGCAAGTATTAAAGGGAGAAGACTCAGAGGATGATGACAAAGAAGATACTGGACAGTTTGGCATCATGGCAGGGAGAGAAGTCAACAACGGGACTGGTAAACGGGACTGGAGAAAGGTAGTTATGGTCAGACGTGATCACTAACACTGCCAGGTATGGTACTTGATGAAGATGGAGAGAAGTCAACAACAGAACTGATAAACGGGACTGGAGAAAGGTAGTTATGGTCAGACGTGATCACTAACACTGCCAGGTATGGTACTTGATGAAGATGGAGAGAATCAGAAATGGAGACAACCCAGATAAACGTAGCAAAAGATAAAAAAATTTTTTTTTAGTGCAGATGGGTTTATATCTAAACTGAAGATGCCAATCTCTGCATTACTCATCACCTCAGATTTAGAACCACAGGTAACAAGGATGGATGAGGACCCCCTCTCCACCCCAAAACAATGGAGGAGACACATTATTACAGAAAGGAAGGCATGAGGATACATCTGGAGAGTATGGATAAAAAGACAAAGAGATAATGGACAAACTTTATTTTAAAAGAATAGAGAATTGGGCGCACATTCCTGTCTGATATTTACCCCTTGTCTATTTCAGATTTCATAGTTTGTACTAGCGTTATTATATGCCTCATTAATACATTTTGTATACACATCTCTCCACATGTAAGCCTACCTTGCCGTGGTTGGAGAGCTTGAGCGCCTCAATGATCCCGGGAGCTATGCCGGCGGGAGTTTTACTCCTGGCAGGGTCACCCAAGCCGGACAGGTCCTGGGTGAGGGGCCAGACTAAATGGGCTGAGGAGTGGGTGGAACCCTATAGGTGTAGATGCAGAACCCACCGGCGAGTGGTACATGCTCTGGTCTGCACCAATCCACCCCCACTTCATGGGTTAAATGCTTTCTTGCCTCATTCTTCACTGTTTGTCGTCTATCACGCCCATGGCGACCGTTGCCTCAATTGGCTGTGTGTGGTGTACCCGGAAACGGGGCCTCCCAGTACTGAGGCAAAGTTAAGTCCCCGATGTCACTTATCGGTGCAGAATTGAGAGAGATGGCTGAGCATCACAATCCCTCCTGTGTTGCAGCATGATGAGAACCCAGCATTGCACACTGAGCTTGGGGGGATCACTTGGGCACCAGACTTAATACTGGCTCTTGACTGGATGGCCGCATGCAGGAGATTTCTACAATGGAGGGTTGGCAGGTGGTGGGTATCGGGAAGTGGCTCTGTGCAGGACGTGAGGATTCCTTGGGAGAGCCCAGAACCAGAGCACAGCATTGTGCAAGCTCTGCATAGTTGGAGAGCCCCCTGGATGACGGGGAATGCACAGTGTGCTACCCCACCTATCCCCAACTGCTAACTTAGAACCAGAAGTGGGGTCCTCTGTATGCGTGCCAGGCCAGGATAAAATGCCTGGGAAAGAGACTGGAGCTCAGAACTCCCTAACTCAAAGTTGCAGGATGGCAGAAAAGCCACGGGAAAGACAGGGCTATTTTGAAGATAACGCAACCATATTTTTTTCACCATACGAGCTCGGACGCCGCCTCGGTAAACAAGGTCCGCGCAGAGCAGTGACACCCCCAGGCTGCTTGCGAATAGTCTACTACTGGGAACATAAACAGATTAGGGATGAGCCCACTCTCCCGTTGAACAGGTGCTAAAGTCGTAGATACTGGGCCAGAAGGCGCACCGGAAACCACAGTATCATGCAACTCGCTTTTTTTTTTTTTCTATGGAGAGTACACCGTCAAAAATCTCGTTCTGGTGCTCGCCCTGTGGAGCTCCACCAGGCAGGTGCAGTGCCGGGCTCTGAGCCTCGACAGAGCCCACCCTCAGCTACTGGAGGACCCTCTAGACCGTCTTGTGGAGTCAACAGACGGCGGAGGAGAACTACTGACCAAAACAAAACAGAAAAAAAAAGAGAAACCCAGAGTGCCACTTGTCATGATGCACTGGAATGCAGAGGGAGTGAACAGCAAGCAGGCTGGATACAGCAAAAAGACAGAGCTGGAAAACATCTTGTATGAGAAGCAAGTCAGTGTTTGCTGTATCCAAGAGACTCACTTGAAAGCAGATCAAACCTTTAAAATAAGGGGATATCAATGCTTCAGATCCGACAGACAAGATAGACGAAAAGGAGGAGTACTTACTCTTGTAAGGAATAACATTCCTGCACACGAAAGGAAAACCTTCATGGATGGAGCAGAATATCAGCTGCTGCAGATAAAGGTAGACAAGATGGAAATAGAACTCCTGAACTATTACTGTCCGAAACAACAAACCCCTGAGTCTCAGCTCTATACAGGTACCAGCCACCAACTTTTTATAGCAGTTGGAGACTTTAATAGCCACTCCCAGAGCTGGGGCTATAACCATCTGGATCACAGAGGTGAAGAGGTTGAAACTTGGCAAGATGATCACTCCCTAATCCTAGTCAATAATGCCACAGATACTCCTACCTTCTACTCCAGAGGATGGCACACAACCTCAACACCAGATCTTGCCTTCTCCACACCAGATATAGCTGGATCTATTAGTAGAGAAGTAGGAGACCAACTAGGGGGAAGCGACCATCGCCCAATCTTTCTTACTGTCCAGAGTGCAACTCTCAGTACAGGCCCAGCCATTACAAGATGGAACTACAAAAAAGCCAACTGGGGTTTATTCAGGCATCAGGTGAACACGCTGCTGTCTACCCTCAAGGTACAGAACAGAGACATTAATGAAGTGGTAAAAGACTTCAACAGATGCATACTACAAGCTGCAAAAGAAACCATTCCCAAAGGATGCCGGCGTAACTACATACCATACTGGTCCAGCACACTCCAAGAACGTCAGGAAGCTATGGACAAGGCTAGAAAGGACGCAGAGTCTCAGCCTTCACTTGAAACTCACAACAAATGGAAAAAGGCTGTAGCAGAGTTTCAGAGAACAAAGCTAGAAGAAAAGCGGAAAAGCTGGAGAACTAAAACGGCATCGCTGAACCTTGAGAAAGACGGCAGGAAACTTTGGAGATTAGTCAAGTCTCTCTAAATGAAGAGCATTCCTCACCAAGGCAGACTATCACATTGGATGAAGGTGGCAAACTTTTCAGAGGAAAACAAGCTGCAGACTTGTTTGCTAGAAGATACAGTTCAGAAAGCAACTTACCCATTAACATAGACCATCAGAGAGAGATAAGAAAAGAAATACTGGCAACCATGGGACAGACAGATACTCCTGCCCCAATGAGGGAACCCATCACACTAGGAGAACTACAGAAGGCTATTTCCAAGCTTAAGTTTCAAAAGTCACCCGGCCCAGACAAAATCAGCAACGAAATGCTAGTAAATCTGAGCTCTCAGCAGCAAAGACAAAACTGCTTGAGATATTCAACCACAGCTGGTTGAAAGGAACGGTACCCCAAGTATGGAGAGAAGCCATCACAATACCCATACTAAAGAAAGGGAAATGTAAGACCGAGGCTGCAAGTTACCGGCCAATCAGTCTCACAAGCTGTGTTTGGGAAGACTATGGAGCGAATAGTCAACCACAGATTGAAATGGTATTTAGAGTCTGAGCAGATCCTGGTGCCGGAACAAGCTGGATTTAGAGAATGCTACAGTATAGAAGACCAAGTTACTTACTTGTCTCAAGCAATAGAAGATGCCTTCGAGGAGAAGAAAAAGGTCCTAACGATCTGGGTCGACTTCAAGCAGGCCTTTGACAAGGTGTGGAAAGATGGCCTCATTGCAAAACTTAGGAGAAGTGGAATCCAAGGCAACATGATGAAATGGATCCAGTCATACTTGCATAACAGGAGAACTAGAGTCACTCTTGACGGTCTGCAGAGCAGAAAAGTGTTGCTCCATCAGGGGGTACCTCAAGGAGGAGTAATTTCCCCAACACTCTTCCTTGTTTTACATCAATGACCTGGTGAAAGATCTCCCTGCAGGAGTTTAAAGCTGCTTATATGCAGATGACCTAGTACTCTGGTGCGCTGATGAAAATGTCACCACAGCAAATTATAGAATGCAGCGGGCAGCAGACATGCTAGTGTCATGGGCAGAGAAATGGCTTTATCACAATAAACACAGACAAAACCTCCACAACACTGTTCTCCCTCGCCCCCAAGGACAAATCAGCTAACATACACCTAGGGACAACCGTGATCAAGGAAGAAAGCTACCCCACCTATCTTGGGGTGACATTTGACCAAAGGCTTACATGGAATAAGCATATTGAAAATGCAGAAGGAAAGGCCCGAAGACGACTAGGCATACTCAGAAAATTAGCAGGTACCAACTGGGGAGCAAATGAACGAAATCTAAAGAAGATTTATAATGGAGTAATAAGACCACACTTAGAGTTTAGCTCAGCAGCATGGTCATCAGCTGCTAACTCACATCTGCAGTCTTTGGACAAGGTGCAAAATCAAGCTCTCAGGCTCATTACAGGAGCCATGAAAACTACACCAATAACAGAGATGCAGAAGGTTGCTGGATTACAGACATTGTCCCATAGAAGAGACACAAAAAAAAAACCATGATCCAGATGGAAAAGTACAACAGTATGCCAATGCACCCAATGAAGGCAAGACTAGATGATCTGGCATTGGGACGTCTAAAGCGTAGCAGCTTTGTGCATCGGGGGAAAAGACTTATAAGACAGCATCAAGAAGACCTATCCATGAAGACAACACCACTGAAGCCCACCCTATACCCTGTACCATGGGAGCAGGCCAGCAGTGCCCTCCAAATTAATACAACAGTCAGTGGTCTCACAAGTGGATGTGAGTATAATGATCTGCAAAAACGAACTGCTACATTGAGTATGATCCAAGAAAGCTATCCCGATCAATCATGGATACATGCCTATACAGATGGATCAGCAACTCATGCTGTTAGGAATGGAGGTGCCGGTATCTTTATCTCATATCCTGACAACCACTATGAGACTAGGCACATTCCCACTGGTAAATTCTGTTCCAACTATACAGCTGAGGTTCAAGCTCTAGAGCAAGCTGCAAATATGATTTATAACACCAACTCTGACTGCCACCAGGTAGTCATCCTCACAGATGCACTGTCTGTCCTGCAAGCTCTCAAGGGTGGTAAACTCCCGCATCTGAGAAATGAACTAAACAAGGTAGCTGCCAAAAAGAGAACCATACTTCAGTGGGTACCATCTCATTGTGGTGTACCCGGAAATGAAAAGGCAGATAAACTTGCAAAAAAGGGAGGAGAATGTGAACAAGAAGATAATGAAGTCACATACTTTGAGAAAAAGAGAGCTATCCAGACTATCAGAAGAGAACAGAACCAACCCAAAGACGACTATCACACTCTCGACCGGCAGGGACAGACAACTATTTTTCGACTCAGGACAGGGTACCTACCTGCTTGCATTGTGTATAAATAGCATAAATAATCTCTGTAGTAAGGTTGTTTGAATCATTTCAAAAATAATTTTTTTTTTTTTTTTTATAGAAGCCAGAGGTAGATGAGTGGGGAAATGGATTGGAAGCCATGCTGTCTGCTCTCAAGCTTGAAAAACATGTAAACCAGTCTCTGTTAGACCTGCACCAAATTGCAGAAAGCAAAAATGATGCACAGGCAAGATGTCTGTTTGAACTGTGCTTTTAGTTCTGTTACATTACATTCCATAATATAGAACTGATGACAAGAACCATACAGGTGCCAGTGTAACTGGAAATGAGAAGACGGCGCTGGCGATGGATAGGACACGCATTGAGGAAACCTGTTGATCACATTACAAGGCAGTCCTTTGTTCTTGAACTCACACAGTAAAAGTGGTAGAGGTAGACACAGAAGAGAACTAGAGACATAAATGAAATTGATCAAGATGGCATTGAGTGGATGGTACAGGGCAGGAGAGCTTGGCATAAATTTGTTGAAGGACTGAGCTCCATTGGGGAGCAGAAGGGTACAGTTGCTGGTGATGTCAATGATGTGCATCATCATTATTTTGACATTTATGTCAATGGACTAATGACATACATCATGATGATGACATCTGCATTATTGCTAGTTGAGCACTTGAATTGTCATAAAATACAGCATTTCTCTATAGCCTCTACAATTGGAAATGAATTCATTGCTGAGCAGTCATGTATTGGTACTGATACATTTTAAGGGTAAAGGTTGGTGTGGCAGAAAAGGTTTGTTACTCGATTTGACCTCCATTTGACCCTTAAGTGGGATAACATTTGCATTGTAAAAGTGTATGTTGTTATGCCCTCCAAAAGAGTCAACAGAAATGGTGACAAGGCTAGCAGGGCCGTGGTGGATCAATCAGTGCTCATAGAGAGAACTGACTCATATGGCAAGTGGATATGAAAACTTAACAGAAAATGATTAAGAAAAGTTGAAGAAGTCATAGAAAGACCTTGAGCTCATTGCATGAGACAGGAAACTTGACATAAGTTTTTTGAAGGCCTATGCTCCTTGGGGGGCTGTAGGGTCATGATGATGATGAACAAGAGGTGAACTTGGGACATCTGCGGATTCAGGCAGATACAACAAGCTTGCAGGTTTCATAAATACACTTCTGGGAACATTTATACACCCAGAATGACAGGAACATTTATACACCCAGAATGACATTGGTAGTTAAGGATCAACTGATAATATGTTCATGCTAGCCTTGCACCCTGAAAGCTGAACATGGACACTAATTAAAACACTGATGTGAAAAAAAACAAAAAAAACTGCAGCTTGTGAGATTCATTAACTGAGAAAAGTTAAGTAACTATGCCAGAAGATATAAGACAAAAGCACCACTGTAGAGAGTCAACACTACGCAATGCTTGAATTAGATGTAAACTCATGTTACAATGGTATGATTACTTGCTCAGAATTAACAGAATTGTTAAGCCTTTCAAAACAAGTCTCAAGTCACTAATAAACACTGTCGCGTTGAGTCTTGATTCAAATTGCTGAGGTGACTTAAGCCAGACTCAAGTTAAAGTTGATCAACTTGAGTCAACAACACTGAAATAGACGTGACTGAAGTCAAAAATAAAAAAGAATTCTTGCTGAGTCATTTTGTGTGACTTATTTCCAACTAAAGTTTGAGTCAGTTGGCTTGAGTCAACAACACTGAAACTGAGAAATCCTGAATTGAGTCCCTAATAAAAAGCTCGAGCCGAGTCATTGCAGTGACTTAGTCCAACTTGAGTTGACAGCACTGAGAAATAATAAGGATCAGTGTGCAATGCTCAGGGAAGGACCACCACCCCCCATGAATTAATGAAGCAGTTGAAGAAATTTTAAGACATGTGGTTCATCTCACAAGCTACTAAACAAAGCCCACAGGTTTCTTTATATCTTTCCATGACATGTTTGACGGTGATAGTTGAAAGAAGAGAAAGAGAGATGTAGTTAAAATTATTATTTGGAAGAAGCTGATATGTTTTAAACACACAGCCAAAATTCAGAAACAAAATAAAATTTCCATTGCTTTCAGGCAAGAAATAAGGGCAGCCATTGTCTTGTTATAATGTATGTTTCTGTTAATAGCAACTATAGTTAAAAAAAATAATGCATATGTGTTTTTCTACATTCCAGTTTGAAGACTACTTGGAGGATGAATTCCTTAAAGAACAAGTGGAATCCTTGAAAGAGATCTCTGACTTTGTGACACAACTGAATCGTGTAGGACCTGGTTTTGGAGAATACGTGTTTGATAAGGAAACTCTACAGGAGCTTGAGTAGAGACACAGTTAGCTAGTAGTTGATGTTTGCTAACCTCTAGCTAACGTTTAATTCTTTTACATACTGTTAATAATTTTGTTTTTGACAAAGTTGTACGAAAAGAAGTGACTTTAGAATATTTGGTAACAGTATTTGATTTTGTTTCTTCATTAGGACTAGTCTTTGTGGATGACATATTTTATATTCAGCAGTTGAATGTGTGGTACAACTATTGGAGGTGAATTTTATTTCTTCAGAGTATTAAAGAAGTTCATTGATGAATTTGGCATATTGAAGAAGAATTCATATTGAATTATTGATTTCATTACCACTGTTACACTGTAAACCTGCCATATATTTTCCATTTACATGTATTTCTTGCCATATTTTATGCCGCCATATGAGAACCTGATAAACAATAGTAGAACAAGAGGCGAGGACAAGACGCTGGCGTTTGACATGCTACCCAAAAAGAAAACCCTATCATCACTTTTTAGCTTCCCAAGGAGCACAGGTCATCAACAAACTTATGTCAAGTCTTCCTGTCCTGTGTCAAGTCTTAATGTCACGTGGCATCAGCTCAAGGACTTTCCATGTCTTCTTCGTCCCCTTCATGTCTGCCTCCAGTTCTCTTCTCCATGTGTTCTTTGAGCTTCCTCTATCTCTCATACCCTGGGGATTCCAGAACAAGGACTGCCTTGTGATGCTATCATCACGAAAGCTAATTGAGTAGAGAGAGACCACACAAAAACACATGGATAAAACTGGAGATAGACATGAAACGGGTAAAGAAGACATAGAAAAGCATTGAAAAGCACAGGACAAAGAGGCTCGGCAAAACAAAGAGGCTTGGCAAAACCTGTGCTTCACACAGCTGAAAAAGTATTGTTGACATATATATATATATATATATATATATATATATATATATATATATATATATATATATATATATATATATATATATATATATATATATATATATATATATATATATATATATATATAGTTGTTTTTTAGTCTCTGGGTTTCTGAGAGATCAGTGTTGTAACTCAGTCAAAAGTAAGATTACTTCACAGTGAATCTCACTGACTTTGTCTCAGATTCAGGAATCAGGTGACACTGCAATTAAGAGAACATGAATTGAGCCTTACAGTATACAGTTGTGAAGAATAAAATGGTAGATTTGCTCAATGTGATGATATTAACATTTCACATCTTATCTAACATTCTGTCCTTTCTTTCCCTCATTTTTTTTATACTGTATCCATTTATTCTCACATGCATTTTAAATATTAATTTTAAAACAAAAAGAACAACATTGAAACAGTACAAAAACAGTATACTCACATTTATAGTATCTAAGTGTATTCAAGAAATAAAATATATTGAACAGAGCAAAAATTATCATCAAAACCTACAGGGAACTGTATAATTACTTGGGAGCATAATTAGTGGGGCAAGTAATCTTCACTCAATCTGTGATTGTATGAATAGGAACTTTTAAAGTCACGTGGAAGATTGTTTCAAAGATGAGCAGCAGAGTGAGCTAATCTGTTCTTGAATAAGTCAAGCCTAGGCATCAACATTGATATTAATTATTATTTATTTTTTATTTTTCAAAATCTTACCTCATGTAATAAATCTCTTCAGTACTAGTTTTAATATTGGGGATTAACATTGATATTCCCCCAAGAATCGGGTCGTATGCAATAACTGTTCTCCTATTTTACATTTTGTCTAAGGCTCAGAGGGCATTTAATTCTGTTGTTCTGTTAAAGAAAGGCCCTTGATTTGTCAATTTGCATAGTTGTTTACAGTTGTAAAATATGAAATAAGTGTTCAGCATAAATCAAGGGATCAGCGCTGATATTCGGTCAAAGACAGATCTCTGACAGTGCATCTCATGTTTTTTATTTTTTTAAAAACACATTATCTATAATTGTGTGTTCAATTACAAGTCCGAGGATTGATATTAAGTCATATGGTGGCTACTTTTTTGTGAAGTGTGGTGCTTGTCATTGTATGTTTCTGGAGGGTAGACCCCATTCTCTCCTCCCCCCCCCCCCCCCCCCCCCCCCCCATACATTAACAAATTTGTTACCTCTTATGTGGTAGTAAATGTAATTTAAGCGAATTTGATTTTTCTTTGGTAATGTAGCCCCCACATCATGAGTGACTGCATTTGTTGAAAAATTGAATTTCAACATTGTGAGCACATGAGGACTCTTTCAAATGCATTTACAATGAACTCTTTAAGTCCCAAAAGCCGATATATCATACTTCCTTCCAGACCCATTTGACCCAATGAACGTTAAATCAGCTTTCGTATCTTTTGCTCCTTTCTAGAGCTGTTTTCTAATTTTAACAACCCAAAACGTCATTTCTGACAGGAAGTACTTTCATTTTAAATACCTCGTATTTATGCATATGAACATTAAAAAATTTTTTTTCCAAACAACAACAGTAAAAAAGCACTGGGGTGGTCATTTTTGTTTGGGCCAAACCCAGCTTTTTGCTTGAGACTGAAAGAGTTAACTTGTATAGAAACATTTACAGTTGACCAAAATATTGCTGAAATTTGACTTTTCTCAGTACTTGATAATTTAGATATTCCTTTTTTTTTTCTTTTCACTGGAGTATATGTTAACCACATTGTCCACATATTACATTCTCATCACAATATCAGGTGTTATCTTTATGACAGTTTCAAGGTCTTTTCATGTGATTAAAAATTTCCCTGCTCTGAAACATACCTGGTGACAGATTTTGTGGTACACCCAAAAATTACATTGAATTTTTACATGTTGAATTCTTTCTGTGAAGAAGCAGCCTTTGTAATCACTGAAGGCAACATCCAGTAGCAAAAAGAACTTTTAAAAAAAACTCTTATTTTTTTAAACAGAATATAACTATAGAGCTTGTTGGAACAATAGAGAATCAAGGAGCAGGGTTTAAGAAGTGAAAAGGCAGTTTATGAAGATGGTTTTCTCAACACGTGGGATTTTAGATAACTCTGTTTCATTCTGCCAAATATCATTACATATTGCCGGATTTGAATACTTCATTCATAGTTTCCATTTCAGAATTTAGTATAATTCTTTAGGATGATGCAAAGCCACTGGAGAACAATAGTTTTCATCTCAGCAG
Source organism: Oreohelix idahoensis (assembly GCA_024509875.1). Lineage (NCBI taxonomy): Eukaryota > Metazoa > Mollusca > Gastropoda > Stylommatophora > Oreohelicidae > Oreohelix > Oreohelix idahoensis. The sequence goes on from JAMPIV010013241.1 coordinate 20,632, forward strand.
GTATGAAGGAAAAGACAGATTGTGAGAAGGAATAAGAAGGGGAATAACTGGATGGAGGTTAGACAGATGATGTGTGAAATGAAACCTAGCAGTGCAGAAAGTAATGATGGAAAAGTCATTATAGGTTGTGGGATGACAGTGGATTTTTGACCACCAAGTCTTTTTTAATAGACTGAACAAATCATAATCACATGATAAATCTGGGAAATAATGGGCTTGATTTTGCACTTTCCATCCCATTGTTGTTAGAGTTTACATGGGGATTTTGGTCACATGCAGACAAGTATCATGCAGCAACAGGACTACCCCTCTTGCCAGCAGACCTAAATGGCATTAACATATGGCTTTCTTCACAGACCCATAAAGAAGGCCACTATAATAGGCAGCATTCACCATGATTCATTCATTCATTCATAACCCTCCACTCCCAAAGGAGCATAGGCCTTCAACAAACACATGCCAAGTCCTCCTGTCACGTGCCATCATCTCAAGTTCTTTCCATGTTTTCCTCATCATTTTCACCTCTGTTTCCAACTCTCTTCTCCATGTACTTCTTGGTCTTCCTCTGCCTCTCTTGCCCTGGGGGTTCCAGAACAAGGACTGCCTTGTAATGCTATCAACAGGTTTCCTCAGTGTGTGTCCTATCCATCGCCATCGTCTTCTTCTCATTTCTTGTTCCACTGGCACTTGTCTAGTTCTTGTCATCAGTTCCACGTTGGTAACCTTGTCATACCATTTTAATCCCTCTATTCTACGCAAGCACCCATTTATGAAAGTCTGTAGCTTTTTGGTTGTTGTCTTTGTTGTTCTCCATGTCTCTGAGCCATACAATAGGACTGACTTCACATTTGAGTTGAAGATTCTTATTTTCGTGTTGGATCCGATTTCTCTTGATCTCCATTTATTTCCCAATGCAATGAAAGCTCCTCTTGCCTTTTGTATTCTTATTTTGATATCACTGTCTGTCCCTCCAACTTTGTCTATATTACTGCCAAGATTCACCATGATTGAACACAAGTAAAATATTAAATTTGATGAGGAACAAAAGAAAATAAAGTACATGCTCATTTTGTGTTGGTTCTTTATTTACCCTATGAAGCCCATACTAATCACGTCATGGTCACAGGGCTACGGGTGAGCAAGGATTAGTTTCTGTAGTGAATGTAAGCTAGTTTATGGATTTATATGTTTTAAATTGTTTAGACAAAACGGACAAGCATTTTTCTCACTAACTCAATGAACTAATAAAATATTGCATTATAATCTAGTCAGTTTTTGTTCCTTTATGTTTTTGCTGCTGGCAGTTTGTGCAAATTTGCTGGCAAAAAAAAGGGAGAATAATTGGATGTTTTTGTAGTTTGTGGGTGTCTAGATTGAAACAGTCTGAGAGCTACATATGTCAGCCAGAACTACAGGTGTAATCATTGTGATCTCTCATAGGAATATGAGGAATACTGTAGTAGAAGTGATAGGTTCCTGCCATACTAGATGAGATGTTATGCAAAAACATATTATGAGGGGGCATATCACACAATAATACCTTATGTAATGAGATAGAAGATTTACCACTGGGCTTCTTACCTATTTTTGTTGTTGTTTGGATGCTAATGGCACTGTCTTTTAGTGCTGCTACTAGTAGTGTTGTTTTGATAATGATGATGTCAAGACATTATCATCCAGTTAATGTATCATAGCAGTTCTTCCTGAAGAACCATTCCATTTGGGTAATGCAATAACTACCTTAGAAACCAGAACACAAGTAAGACATAAAAATCAATTTAGGTATGAAAGTATTACACTGTTGCATATCATGACTTTTTCTGCAGCCACCTTCTTCAATTCCATATTATGTTCATTTTTTTCGCATTTGGCTTAGCATCTTGGTTTATGTCTTCTTCTTTGATCCTTGGCCGCAGACTAGCAGTCAGTGGCCATCACGCCTGATGGCGTCTTGCAGGGCAGCAACAAATTGCTTCCACTTTGTTCGGTCGGCGGCCATCCTTTGTACAGTGTCCCAATTCTGGTTCATTCTTTGCATCTCAGCCTCCACAGTTCTCTGCCAAGTTGGTTTTGGTCAGCCTCTCTTTCATTTTCCTTTAGGGGTCCATAGCATAGCTGTTCTTGTAATGGCATCAGGGTCCCTTGGGTCAATTCCAGCATCTGCCAGCTATAATTGTGTGCTCGGTTAATGTACTCCCGGATAATTCAAGAGTCTACTATACTTGTTTGTCACAGTTTTGACAGATCACGTTGTAGTGACCTCATTTCATTCACACTAAGCAGATGGCTTCTCTCGGAGGGTTCTCTGGGGTTTTTGTTTTGCCCACATTACTACATTGCTTTGATTCATGTGATGGTTTTGAATGAGGTTGTGGATGACTGAAATTTCCAAATGCTTTGCTGGGCAGTGCATCACATCTTCTAGTAGTTACAATGCTCACTGTTTCAGCAGGTAAATGGTTTCTCAGGAACAGTGATACAGCCAGTTTAGATTTTTGTTCAGCACTCACATGACTAATATGAGACTGTGTATGGGACTGGCAACCTGATCATGCAGAAACTTCTGCTGTTAGAGCATGTGATTGTTTGGTGCAGGCTTACTGCAAGGGAATCAGCTGTAGTGGTGGTTCTATGCTCTGCAAGGAGTGTAAAGGAAAATGATGATTGATGAGCTGTTAGATAAGTAGTTGAAACTATGACAATTGTCAGGTCATGTATTATGATTCATGAGTTGTTAGTTAAGTAGTTAAAACTATGACAATTGTCAGGTCCAGTATTATGATTCATGAGTTGTTAGTTAAGTAGTTGAAACTATGACAATTGTCAGGTCATGTATTATGATTCATGAGTTGTTAGTTAAGTAGTTGAAACTATGACAATTGTCAGGTCATGTATTATGATTCATGAGTTGTTAGTTAAGTAGTTAAAACTATGACAATTGTCAGGTCAAGTATTATGATTCATGAGTTGTTAGTTAAGTAGTTGAAACTATGACAATTGTCAGGTCATGTATTATGATTCATGAGTTGTTAGTTAAGTAGTTAAAACTATGACAATTGTCAGGTCAAGTATTATGATTCATGAGTTGTTAGTTAAGTAGTTGAAACTATGACCTTTGTCAGGTCAAGTATTATGATTCATGAGTTGTTAGTTAAGTTGTTGAAACAATGACAGTTGTCAGGTCAAGTATCATCATTTACCTTTTATGTGTTGTTAGTTAAGTAGTTGAAACTATGACAATTGTCAGGTCAAGTATTATGATTCATGAGTTGTTAGTTAAGTAGTTGAAACTATGACAATTGTCAGGTCAAGTATTATGATTCATGAGTTGTTAGTTAAGCAGTTGAAACTATGACTATTGTCAGGTCAAGTATCATCATTTACCTTTTATGAGTTGTTAGTTAAGTAGTTGAAACTATGACAATTGTCAGGTCATGTATCATCATTAACCTTTCATGAGTTGTTAAGTAGTTGAAACTATGACAGTTGTCAGGTCAAGGATCATCATTTACCTTTTAGCTCTTTATGGAGATAGTACCACCTGTGCAGCTTGTCCCCGTAGGAAGCCCACACCAAGCATTCACATGCTCTCTTGCAGCAGTGGTTTCTGTAGCAATTAGTTTTACCTGGTGAGGTTGCCAGTTTCACCTGGTGAGGTTGCCAGTTTCACCTGGTGAGGTTGCCAGTTTTACCTGGTGAGGTTGCCACTTTCACCTGATGAGGTTGCCAGTTTCACCTGGCGAGGTTGCCAGTTTCACCTGGTGAGGTTGCCAGTTTCACCTGGTGAGGTTGCCAGTTTCACCTGGTGAGGTTGCCAGTTTCACCTGGTGAGGTTGCCAGTTTTACCTGGAGAGGTTGCCAGTTTCACCTGGTGAGGTTGCCAGTTTCATGCACAACCTCATATTAATTGTCTTGTATGATGAGCTTGAGGGACCAAATGTCCTATTCTTTCTTTGTCTCATCATAGATCCCTCGGGAACTGTATGCGGCCATACGTGATGAGAACCAGGTCGAGTAAGATCCCACAAGTGAAGGTTGGCTGTAGAGGGTGTCTGTTGTCTTTGTTGTACAGTCTGATATGCTGATTCCTGTCTAGCGCTACCTTCCCCCTTGACATCCTCCTGCCATTTCTTTTCAACTTTTCTTTCTATTCCGGCGTGATGGTCAAGAAAATACTGGCCTAACACCGCATTCCCACCTTTTACCCTTTTTCTTTCTATTATAGTTTTCAGGTTTTCAGATTGACATAAACCCAGACACATGGAAAGCTGCTGCGCAAGACCGAACTGCCTGGCGCACATCTCTTCGTAAAGGTGCAGTGGCATGCGAATCTTCCAGAAGAGGAACAGCGGAGACAAGCTAGAAAAGATCGTGAAATAAAACCTTCACATGAAGCAAATATTCCCTGCCCACACTGTCCGAGATCCTTCCAGGCCCGCATCGGGCTCATCAGTCACCTTCGTACTCATAGACTATCCTAACATCCTAATAATTGGATGAACAGAGTGGTCTTCATCACTTGTGATGGACGAACAACATAGTTTTCAGGAATGCATTAGCCTCTTTATATGTCTAACATTCTTTATATGTCTAAATGTGGTCTCTCATTGATTTTCTTTAAACTTGACGTTTTTTCTATGACTTCTCTGTTGTCTTCCATTGTTATGAGGAATGCCTTTTTTATTTGCAAATTCACATTTTCAGGGTCTCAGTTTTTTTTTTTTCATGTGCTTGTTCATTATCCATATTTCTGATGTAGGACAGAACAAATGCCAAAAAAAGTCATCAAGGCTGAGGTTGCTGGAATTTGGAATTATGCCTAAGACTGGCAGGAATGAACGTATGAGAGGATGCATTCGGTGTGTAATCATACCCTTCGACATTAGCTGAGGGAGACTGAGCACCTTTGGGTTTGCCCAGAGTGCAATGATCTCAATTCTTAACAACAATAACAATAACCATATTTCTTTATGATACAGTAATGAAGAGTGCAAGTAAAGCTGGATGGCTATCATTTTTAATTCGTTTGTTGATATGTTTAGATGTTATATGTCTCATCTTGCTGAATGTAGTTTTGGCATTCCTGTTCAGAGATAGTTATGTACACCCTGTCTGCATGCACATCTCATTCAAAGCCAAAAACAGTCATTCCACTAGCACCAGTCACAAGAAATATTCAAGCCTGAAAAAGGCAACTATTAAGGCTATTTTTCTGCAGGGCCTATTCTTCTTCAAGTACCATGCCTAGAAGCGTAGGAGATAATATCCCTCCACAACTTCCTGTCTCCAATACAATTATCAATTCTGCCGTTGACCTCTTTCCATGGCACGGTGTCAAACTTTCCAGAATTTGCTCTCCTTGTCTTCCCCTATCTCTTTTTCCTTCAATCTTACCTCTTGTTACAATATATTCCAGCTTTTCTCTTCTCATAACATGCCCAAAAAAGTTGATTTCTTCTTTCTAACTTATGAAATAAGTTTCCTTTGCGCATTGGCCTCTTTCAAGACATCCTCATTACTCTTTTTGGCTGTCCATGGTATTTTTAACCTATGGCAAACTGAAAATGTAAAAATGTGGTTTTATGAAAAAAGCACCAGGTTATCTGTCAAGAAAAGCATTCCTAAGCGCTAAAGAAACATGAAAACAGTAGAAGAAGGTATCTTAAAAAGTAATAATTAAAAATTGTGTTGTCACTTAGCTATCTTATATAGTAAGGTATGAGACAATGGAGGAAAGATTTGTTTTCTACACATACTTCTTGTATCCAAGTGGTAAAAGAGATTATATTTGTTTTGTCCTGCATCAAAAAGTCAAGTTCTTTAAGAGATTGGTTACATTTGTTTATTCCTGTATAAAATAGACACGCTGTATAAGAAATTTGTTATATTTGTTTTGTATTGCATAATGTCACAGTATGTTTTATGACAATTGTGACCTAAATTCTCAGCCAGGTGCAGAACATCAATTACGCAAGTGAACTGTGATTGCCACTTCATGAAAATCAGGTTAGGTGGTTGTACGAATGGTTTTTGGTATTTACAGAGTGTGTGGTTGAACATCGTGCTGATGAGATATTGTGGAATGACGAGGGTGTGTGCAAGAACTATCAATCATGAAGTGACCTCCAAAACGACTTGGTAAATGGGTCCACAGACAACGGCATATTTATTTATACGTAGCATCACAAACATGTTCATGGCAAAGTGGAATTACATACATGTATTGAATCTCCTACAGTCCTTGATACATCGGCTCATATCTGGCCTGTTTACTAGAGGTGCCGATAACGGTTACCACCCAAGTAGTGAAAACCAGAATATGGAGATAATTATTATTAATTGCTCCCATAAAGATTCCTCTGCATAAAAATCATCGAAACTTGAATACTTAAGTTCGGCATCTTCTTGAATATCAGTGGCGGCCTTCGCAATTCATTAAGCCATGTAGGAGAACTGTTAAACTTCAAATAACTTGGAAGCAATGGCATCAACATCTTACTCTGATGGATTCTTACAACGAAAGGCCCCGAACTAATGGTCTGCATACATAAGTGCAGAACCTATTATGTCATCATCACCTAGTGACGTAAACCCTATATCGCGTTCATTATAATTAAAAATGGTGCAAAATACATCATGTTGGCCCCAGATAGAATTGTTACCGCGTAGATTAAACTGCTAACAAAACTAAGTGTGGTCAACATGTAAAATACATTATAATCTTTAACAGTGGTATCATGTGATCATAAGGTATGCTGGGAAGGAAGGAGCTTCATAATTATTCCCAAGCTGAGTGTCGTAAGGGCTAGTCGCCATTTTTCGGCAGGTCTGTGTGCCATATTTTATGGCCTGCGAGACAGACATTTTGCCATTCTGTTATGTGGCTATTTGTGATCGTTGCAGCATAGGATGTGTTGCATCCTTGATGCTAGATGGTGACCTCTTGTGAGGTAGATATTTATATTTTGGTATTAGCCTTGTGTACTAAGCAGCTGTAGTTTGTTCCATGCTTGATTTTGTGAGTTGTTCGTATTTGTGGCATGATTATTGTCATAGCTTACTTACTTAGTCGTTCCCCTTCTACCGTGAGGTGTAGAGGTTTGGAAGAGAGAGCGCCAGACTATCCTATCGGCTGTCTTCCTCCTTGCCTGGTTCCATTCTAGTCTTCGGTATTTCAAAGATTGTCTAATGTTGTCCTCCCAGCAGACTCTGGGTCGTCCTGGGGGTCTGGATCCCTGGCTCTTTGTTTCCCATGCTTGTCGTGGTAGCCGATCTTCTCCCATTCTGCAGACATGGCCAAACCATCTTAGTTGGGACTGTTCTACTTGGTTGCGGACCATGTCTCTTCTTTTTACTTCAACCACCTTCCTAAGATACCTCATTTCTGAGGTTTGGATCTGGCTTTTGTGGGTTGTATTCATTGCCCATGACTCGCATCCATATGTCAAGACTGGGACATAGGTGGAGCGATATACAGCCATCTTCATTTTCTTACTGTTAAGGAACTTTTCCTTCTGGCTCTAGTATGTTGAATGATGTCTAGGGATATTGCATTAATGTTCTGAAATGTAGTCACCAAAATTCTGGCCACAGTTTTTCTATTCGTAATCGAACTGTTCTTTGTGGTCTAAGTCTTTACATCTGACTAATTGTCATTAATTATTAACTGGTTATTTCTCTACAACTCATGCTTCCAACTGGAAATCATTTCTCGAAAACTTCTGTGTTTATGACTTTCACTTTATTTAACACAGGAACTTATGTGAGCGACACATTGCTCTTAATACAATTTGACATTGTTCATTTAAATCATCGATTCTTTATTTCATAGATTACTTTTGTATACGTCTATGCTTCTTCACAATTCTTTAGGCTATCAAGACTTATCTTCTTTTGAGTGCTTCCATAGCATAATTATTATTTCCTTCATACATTCTATTCTTAGGAATTCCACTTGATATATTTAGTTATCCTTTCATCTCAATAATGTTTCAATTCGGTGCCTTCCTGCACATCTTCTTTTAGTCGACCATCATATCTATTTTATTCGGGTACTCATACCCTTCCATGACGGTTGCGATAACCTTGATAAGTTCGAATATGTCTTTTTGGCTATACTCGCACAAATCTTACCCGAAATCTCCTAACTCCTGACGAGATGAGTTTATCCTCAATTGAATTAGAATTACACTAGATTTCTGCTTAAAATCTACATCCAATATGAACACTTTTAAAGTAGAATCAAATACACTGCCATAAGTGGACCTTGCCACACCAGCCGACACTGTGGAATCCTGTAACTATGTCTTCTACGTCATTTTACGCTACTTCGTAGTCATAGTTAATGATAGCATTTATTTTGTGTTTGGTGAGTGTACAACATGGTGCAAAACGATCTCTCTCCAACTCCACTTTAACATAATCGCTATGCCCCATGATGCGCACTCAACACTTACCAACCTCTCTCTTGCTGAGGAATCCTTGATTTATGGCCTGAAAAAGTCTCCCAGCTGCTGCTTTTCGAGTGACCAACTCTTCTTTGATGCCTCCCTTTCGGTCTATAATAGCTCCGAGGTATTTAAAGTGGTCGACCTGCTCCAGGACCTGTTCTCCCAGCTTAATCTGATGTCTTCTTTCTTCTCGTGATATCACCATGGATTTTGTTTTAGAGCAGCTTATGACCATTCCTCTCTTCTCCAGCTCTTCCTTGCAGGTTGGATTGGAGATGTGCCTCTGATTTAGCAATCAGGGCAACATCATCAGCAAATGCCAGCTCTGAAATACAGACCTGTCTCATCTTCCAGTACCCCACTGAATACTTTCTTGTCCTCTCCTTACATGCCTTGATGACATCATCCATGAGAAGTATGAAAAGATAAGGTGACAGGATATCACCTTGTCTTACACCAGTGGTGGTCCTGAACTCTTCTGACTTATGGTTTGCTGCCTCACATAATTTCTGCAAGACTTGTAGAAGCTCTGTATAGCATGAATTAGAGGTGCTGGAATATTCTTCCTTGCCAAACAGTCCCAAAGTTTGCTCCAGGGGACCCTGTCAAACGCCTTTTCCAGATCTATGAAACAAAGATGGATCTCACTCTTATACTCAAGGGCCTTTTCACTCAGCTGTCTGAGTATGAAGATTAGGTCTTGAGTACTCCGGTTTGCTCGGAATCCGCACTGGACGTTCATCCATTTGTGGCTCAGCTGAGTCTCTGCTCTAGGATTCTAGAGTAGATTTTACCAGGGACACTGAGAAGGGATATGCCTCTATGGTTTCCACATTATCGATTGTCACCCTTTTTGAAAATTGGTGTTATGATGACAATCTCTCAATCCTTTGGTATGGTCTTGTTGCACCACGCTGCCTGTAGGACCCTTAAGAGTAATAGGTCGCCTGATGCTCCCAAGTACTTAACTATTTCTGGTGTTATACCATCATGCCCTGCTGCTTTGCCCATCTTGATTTTCTCTAATGCTGCCTTCAGTTCTTCCATCTTTATGTCATCTTCACCATCATTGGTTTTCTCTTCTGTGCTAGCGGTTATCATTTCAGATGCTTCACCATGCTCACCATCGAGGAGTTCTGAGAAATATTCTTTCCATCTTCCCATTACTTCCTTCGGGGCAGAAAGCAATTTGCCTTGCTTGTCCTTTATAAATTTGAGAGGGCATTGTTTTTCCTTCCTCATGTTCTTTAGGGTCTTATAGAACAATTTCTGGTTTTCTTGTGCATCTTTTTCTAGCTTTTCTCCAAATTCTTCCCAGGACTTCTGTTTTGCTGCTAGCACCTTGTTCTTTGCTTTTGTTCTGAGTGTCACATATTCTCTATATTTCTCCATTTGTCCTGTTGTCATAGCATTTGTTGTTAAGTCCACTCGCACCATATTCTGCTATGTGCTGTTATGTCATAAAAGAGGTAACTTGATATGGTTCCCTTCATTCTCATGCGCCTGTTATTCGTGTGTGGTCACCTTGTATTTGACGAGTCCTTGTGTGTCCCATCCATTGTAAATCCACACCTTTAACAGTTTGTTTCACATAAAATAGCCACAGTCTATAAGGAATTTGTTTTATTTGTTTTGTATTGCATAAAGTAGCCAAGTTCTATAAGACAGAATATTTTTGATCTTTCCTGCATCAAATAGCCAAGTTCTGCAAGAGATAGTTTATATTATTTTTTTTTTCCTGCTGTTAGATAACTTCTACAGCTTTTTTATTGTGTTTTTGCACCCATCAATCTGCTCTTTGCCATTTGTGAGTGTTTACACACACACACACCACCCATGCATGCATTAACACAGTAATCACACCAAGGCAACTTGGTGATTAAAAAAAAATAGAGCATCAGCAAGAACAAAGTGCCATCTTCATAGATCAGAAGCCCTGTGCAGTTTCCAGTGTCTCTGAGAAGATAAAGGACTACTGTTACCTCAGGTATGTCACAAGAGGCAACAAATATGAGGCTGTTTATGGGGGCTAGCAACCTCATGTAAAACAAATGACTACAGAAACCAATGATGCAAGAGTACATGAATGCTTTAATGTAGACTTCCGGCAAGGGTACCAGCAGCAGTGATTCTTCCATGCTCCATATGGAGGAAAAGAAAAGATGAAGAGGAAGAATAGACCAGGAGAAAGCTCTTGACCAACTAAGCAGAATCATAACATGGAAGATGATAGGGTCTAACGACACATTCTGCAATGCTCACGACCACTAATTAAAGTGTCAAATGCAGTAATAATAAAGACCAGCTTTTCAAAGTGGTCTGCCAAAACACCTGGAGCAGCGTTTCCTAAAGTGGGTGGTATTTCCCCCCTGCAGCAGTCGGTGGAATCACCTTTATTTTGAAAGGGTTGAGAATTGGGCATGCCCTTTCTCCTGCCCTTTCTGTTTGATCCTGTGTTGTGATAACTTGCTCATGCGGTTATACCGTAAACAATCAATCTGCAATTTCGCATGTATCATGAATACTAAACATATATAACACATTCTCGCACATATCTGCACATTGTGTACACACAAAAAATACTATCTTCCATACTGCGATAGCAGAAAATTAACAAATATTTTTAAAGAAGTATATCTGCACATACTCGTAAACATCTTCACATTCTACACAAATTACAGTGACATATAGTTACATTCTCACATACTGTATATATATTATCATATAATCGTAATACACAATGAAAATTATTCAAATAGAAAAGCATTTTCTACGTGGAGTGAGGGGAAAAGGAAAATAAAAGCTGACAATAGATGTGATGCACACAGGGTGTGGGTGGGTGAACGAACGAACTTTATTTTCAAAGGGTTAAGAATTGGGCACGCAGGTGAAAAAGGTGAGCCCCTCTGACTGAAAGCTTTGTTTGCTTATTTAAGATTGACCACCAAGAGTTTTTGTTTAAGACATTTTTTATTGCTATTCCATTTCATACTATGGGTAGTTGTTTATATTGTTGTTGAATTTTCAAAACATATTTTGTGGAATGTGATCATCAAACTTGTCTCCAAGCAAAGAAATCTATTACGGTACTAAATGGTATCTTCTTCTTCGTACACTCTCAGACGTCTACTTGAATGTTTTCAAAGAAAGCAGTAGTCAGTTTGAGGCTTTTGAATCTTCGTAGAGCTTTTCTACGAATGGTACTGGTGAACCCATATGTGCTTTCTCTGATCCGCATGTGTTGGGCAACTTTGAAGCAGTCATTATATCAGTGCCACAGTTACATTCATCGGAAGTTCCTATCTTTAGCTTGTTGAATAGATGGTATCTCAATCTGTTGTGACCAGTACGGACTCTGAAGATTACCACTTGCTCTACACCCCATTTGTTTCTGTCCTGATAAAATTCTTTGCCTCCTCAGAAGTTACGCTTGCATCAGGCTGAGGTAGCTTTCCACCATTCTTTGCCAATATGTCAACCACTTCATTCAGTGAACTTTCTTGACATCACTGTGACAATTAGCCTTACTGGTCTTAGAACCTCTGTCTATTATAAGGCTACTGACGCTTATGGTTTCCTTCTTTATACTTCATCTCACCCTCTTAGTTGTAAAAATTCCATTCCCTTTTCTCAACTTCTTTGCTTGCGTCGGTTATGTCACAATGACGTTGATTTCCATGAGCGAGCTCAAGAGATGCTCTAGTTTTTTCGCCGATGTCTTTATCCAGAACGTGTTTTATCTGATGCCGTTAATCGCATCACACACGTCACTCGTCAGATGGCACTCACTACTAAACCGTCTGCCAAATCTGATAGACTCAAACTGGTTCTAACTTTCCATCCTCACTGCCGGGCAGTGAAGAGAATTCTATTCCGTCATCTGCCTATTCTCAACTCTGATCCTGTTACACATGACTTGTTCCGCGACCCCCTGTGGTGGCATATCGCAGGGATAAGAATTTCAAGGACATTCTCGTACACAGCCGTTTGATGAATACTAGCCCTCCATATTTTGTTACACAGTCTTGCCACCACTCAAGATGTCTTACGGTTGCGCATGTGCTCCAGACTCCGACTGTTTCATTTCCAAAGGGCAATTTTATTATTAGAGAGTCATTTACATGTGAATCTAGGAATCTTATTTTTGCCATTATCTGTAAAAGATGCAACATTACCTATATTGGTGAAACTGGCAGATGTTTGGCAGATTGATTCGGCGAGCACTTAAATGACATTTATCACAGAGAACCGAAACCTGTGGCCCTTCATTTCAATAGCCCAGACCATTCCAGTCCCTGTTACATTCAGGTTACCGGTTTATGCTCCAGCTTTTACGATGACCGTAATCGATTTTCTCTAGAGAATCGTCTCATTTTCGAAATGGGTTGTCTTTTTTCTAATGGTCTTAATGTCCAACATCATTTTGCTTCACTCTGTTATTCATTGGCTTTCCTGTATTTCAGACTTCTTTATTTCATCCGTCGCTTTTTTCACGATCTTTCTTTTATGAAGTTTTGTGTTTCTATTTGTGTATTTTTATGACGTCACTTTTATTCATCACGGTTGGACGCCATTGGGATCATTACTTGCCCGATTCTTTCAGCAAAGAGTCTTATAGCAGGACTTCTTGTTTTTTTAATTCCATTTTCTGCTTTTGATTTTCGTTGATTGTTGAATTTCTGGTATTGATTCATTCTTTTCAGTTGTGTAGTATCCTTGCTTTATTATTACTCTTCATCTGTGTTAATATATATTACGTGATTGCAGTCTATTATCAATATTTCTTGTCCTTGTTGCCTGTTTGTAACTGGCTGACGAAGGGTGAAACCCGAAATGTCCCTTGTTTCTTGTATACCGTTAAATTGTAAAACTGATTCATTACCGTTTATATATATATATATATATATATATATATATATATATATAATATATATATATATATATATATATATATATATATATATATATATATATATATACTAGCAATAACCCATCAATGATGACGGAAGTAAATAAAAAAAACAATATTATTTTTAAAAAAATATTTTATAATTTATTATAAAAGTTCTTTGATGACAACATTTTTTGTGAAAGTGCATGGATTTGTTTCAAAGAATGTTCCCTGATAAAAAGCGTTTTTAACAAAAACTTTCAAGTTTTCATAATTTGTTCCTCGGGTGAGGGCGACATAGAGCTGGCCGTGTCCGAAAACAGGTTCAGGAAGGAAAACTCATTCGTGATCAAAAGATTGTCCTTGCGCCTTATTGATCATTATTGCAAATGCTAAAATCACTGGGAATTGACGACGTCGCAATACTTTAAATTAAAATTGTGTCTTGAAGAAACAATCAAAAACTTACATTTTTTAAGGTTATTTTTAACAAATTGATGAGTTAAATCCGTTTCTATTTATTAAACTGGGTTCTACACCGACTTTTCTTCGTTGAGTGTTACTATTTTCGGGAGAGTACATATAAGGGAAACAATACAATTAATGTCTAATTTTTAACCACAGTTGCATCCCTTAGATGTGACCATGCTATGGGACTGCATTTACTTTCAGTACAGGATGAAAATCAGCATAGGAAACAGAAATAACAATACATTTCTTCATTTGCTTTTCTTTATGCTCCCTAAGTAGCATGGAACAACCACTGCAATTAGTCCCCTTGTAGGAAGCCAGCATTCATGTACTTCTGCAATGATGGTTTCTGTAGCAATATGTTTTACATGAAGAGGTTGCCAACCTCATACACAACCTCTTACATTGCCTGAGGGATCAGTAGGCTTATTCTTTGTCTTCTTACAGACCCCAAGGGAGCTGAATGGGGCAATAACAACAACAGTTACAATAATAACAAGCAAAATGTGTACTGCCACAATTACTATTTCAGTCTATATGGACAACATAATCAAATATGCAGAAGAACAACAATCTGATCAAAATTAACCATGTGTTCAAAATTTGAACAGTCTGATTCAAAGTAATCATATAACAAAATCTAACCATGTGTTCAAAATGAACAGTGGGATTCAAAGAAATCACATGATAACAATTAACAATGTGTTCAAAATGAGAAGTGCCGCTCAAAGAAATCATGTGGTCAAAATTTCTCTGTAATGTCAACCTGTATTATTACTACAAAGACTGCACAATTACAGAGACATTTGTTAACACCAGCTGGCTAGAACATGACATGAAGATCAATATAGAGACAACAGAAGTATTAAATTAAGTATAAATAAAATGCCAAGGGAGAGTAAAACATTAAAGTTCATAGAATCAAACTACAGCAAGGGGAAGAATTCACATATCATTACTCATTCTTCGTTACGCTCAGACATCAACTTGAATATGTTCAAAGAAAGCAGTTGTCAGCTTGAGGCTGTTAATATTTCCTTAGAGTTTTTCTAGGAATGGTACTGGTGATGGCTATATGCACTTTCTCTGTTCCTCTTATGTTGGGCTCCTTTGAAGCAGATGTTCAGAAGTAATTTTATCGGTGTCACAATTCCATTCATCAGCATTCATTCACAACAGAGAAAACAAGTGTAAAGCGAAATGAAAATTCAACAAAATCCCCCCCCCCCCCCCCCCCCCCCCCCCCCCCCCAAAAAAAAAAGTGACAATTGTTCACCCCAGTTTTGAATCATGCAAAATACTGAAAAAGCTTTAAAAAATTAATTAATTAAAAAGAAAATAATATGTATCAACTCTGTACTATCATTATCATGCCTGGTTACCAACCATAGACCAAGAAAATAAATCACCCTAGCAAGATTTATGATGTCTGAGGAAATGGGCTAATGCAAGATGAAAAGAGCTAGCGAGGAAGGATGGGAGTATGAACATTGCTGGAACAGCACAGACAATGGAGTATTTTGACTGGCAATGAAACAAAGAATAAATTAGTGTGGACACCATGTGAATATGAATGACAGTCAGCAAGCAGTAGTTTGGCTTTAAGAACCATCTTCAATGTACACAGACAAGTCCATCAGTGCTCCGATGTGGTGGGTAGGTTTCCTAATTTTTAAATTTTGCCAGGGCAGCGGTCATATGGCCTACTTTTTACTATTTCCTACTGCCAAGGGATTTTTAATGTGTGCAACTTGCAAACATGACCTCTGAACTAGGAACCACTGGCTCTGAAAATAATTTTTATCAATTTTATTCCGTTCCAGGAGCGAACCCGGTTCCTTTAGAAACAGAGATGGATGCAATACCTTTTAGCCACTCTGACCCCCACGCCCCCTCTCAAAGCAGCATGGACATATATCAAAGTGAAAGTGACCAGAAACTAAAGATTATCCAGAAGATGAACTGAGCTAGTGACTGACAGCTTTGGCGGTATATACTTCTTTTTCTAATTCTTCAACTTCAACTTTTCACTCCTTATGGAGCCACTCTAAAGCTGGTCCTCTGATCAAACCATTTATGTGCTACTGCAGCACTGGTTTCTTTAGCAATTCGTTGGACATGATCAGCTTGCCATCCCCACGCAGAGCCTCATATTAGTTGCCTCTAACAACATGTCTCAAGTAGAGCTAATTCTATTCTTTCTGTCAACCCTCACAGACCCCCAGTGGAAAGGTAAAGTGGTACTTTTTCTTTTACCGTAACAGAAGGTGGAAAAATTGTAAACATACTACAGTGGTAGTAGGATCACTGCCAGCAGCAGTAGTTGTGATAGCAGTTGGAGTAACAGCAGCATCATCTGTTGTGCCTTCATTGTCATTTTCTATAGGGTAAGCGATTATGAATGCAACTGTCAGTTTATGGAATTAGAGTTTCTTTTGAAAATAATGAAGTCTTTGCTTGTTATTGTTTATGCAGACATTTTATCTTCTTTATTGTTTGCTCTCAAAGAACCAAAGCTATCTCTTATAAAGCTGGCTTGTCTCTCAGGTTTCTCTTGTCACCATACAGTTTATCTCGTCACCATACAGTTTCTCTTGTCACCATACAGTTTATCTCGTCACCATACAGTTTCTCTTGTCACCATACAGTTTATCTCTTAACAAGGTTGGAGAAGGCCATGCTTCCACCCTGTACGTGTTCCACTGTTTGTTTGTCTTCCACCAAATGGGCACATATCTGTCTATCCTATTTTCAATTTGTTGTACAGACGATATTTGAGTCTGCAATCGCCAGTTCTCAGTCTAAAAATATCACTTGATCTCTTCTTGGTAATGTATAGTATGGTTCTGCATTTTTGGAGTCTGGGTGAAAAACCGTACGCTGTTTTTCTCTACAGTTATTTCTGATTATTGCTTATATATATTCATACATAGCCTTAACTTCTGTTTGGATTTTCCTCCCCCCTTCTTTGGCAAGTTTATCTGCCTTCTCATTTCCATTATTGCAGTATCCGCTATACATTAGCTCATTTTTTTTTAAGGAAATGAGAGGACAGAGGGCTAGCATCAGATTATCTACATTTGCTTCCATTCATCTACCACCTTATTTACCCTATGCAACCTGATTGTCAGTTATAATTAGGGTATTTAGTGTAATGTTTATTTTCAGTTCTGTTTTATATTGAAGTATCTATTGCCGTTTGCAGCTGATTGCTTTTGGTGGTGACAATTTATATTAGAATTTGTTTTCTTACTTTTGTTATTGGCAGTATTCACATGTCGTTTGAATTACTTTATTGTTTTTCATTATAAGTATTTAGTAGCGGCTTTTAAAAAAATGTTTAAGTTTCTTTTATTTCATGATGTTTCTGTATTTGTTTATTAATTATTAGAACATTTTGACTATTTTCTTTTGCTTGTTTTTCTTGAACAGAGTATTACTATTATTATTACTAATATTGTCACTGTTACAACACGTACTTGGAGAGGGACTTGGGTATCCTCAACCAGTGGACATGGGGTAGGGAAATTAAAGTAACCATGAAAGACAAACATTGTGTTACTTGATGAATCTTTATTTCAAACTAAATCAATTGTAAAAAAAAAAATTATAGATCCACAATGAACATGTATAATATCAACGCAGGAGTATCAGTAGTGGTTTAAGTACTGTAGTCACTTATAGAACATTATAGTTATAAATTTGACAAACCTCTCTCTCTTTCTCTCTCACTCTGTCTTACTGTGTATTTACTTATCTTTCTCAACACTTCTATCAATAAATATATTTGTATCTATGTTTTCAACAAAGTGAAAGGCATCTCTGGGGTGCCTTCTAAAACAAATTAAACGTTGGTAATAAAGCTGAAAGTCGGTATGAACCTGTGTCCCATCATTATGCAAGATAAAGGAAGAATAACATAATGGTGGAAATTTCCATGGTAAAACTAGGCACATTGTAACAAAGTTTATTCTAACTTTTTTACTTCACACACGTCTTCTTCTTCGATCCTTAACCACCGACCGTCAAAGCAGTCAGTGACCATCACGCCTAGTGGCGTCTTGTAGGGCAACAACAAATTGATTCCACTTTGCACGGTTGGTGGCCATCCTTCGTACAGTGCCCCAACTCTGGTTCATTCTTTGCATCTCAGCCTCCACAGTCCTCCGCCAAGTTGTTTTTGGTCGGCCTCTCTTTCGCTTTCCTTCAGGGGTCCAAAACATAGCTGTTCTTGTGATGGCATCGGGGTCTCTTCTGAGGACATGACCAACCCAGCTCCAGCGTCTGCCAGCTATGATGGTGTGCATGTCCTCTTGCTTGTTACGAGTAAGCAGATCTTGGTTGGTGATGGTATTCGGCCAAAAGATGCGGTGAATTTTTCTTAGGCATGTTGTGTGAAAAGAGGACAATTTTGACATTTCCTTCTCTGTGACTCTCCAGCATTCCGCACCATAGAGAAGCACAGAAAGCACGCAACTCTGGTATAATCTTAATTTTGTGCTTGTGCTGTATTGGGAGGACTTCCAGATGTTATTTAGGCTAAAGAAGGCTGTTCTTGCCTTATTCATTCTGATGTTGATGTCTTTGCCTGCCCCACCGTCTGGTGTTACTATGCTTCCTAGGTATGTGAAGGTATCTGTCTGTACCAGTTGCTGATTCCTTACTGATATGGGCTCAGGGTTGCTCACATTGAGCGTCATGACCTCAGACTTCTTTAAATTGATGTTCAAGCCCACCTGCTGGCTAATTTTATTAAGTCTATCTGTTTTTTTCCTGGATGTGTTGATGTGAATGTGCCAGCAGTGCAATGTCATCTGCATATTCCAGATCTTCCAATGTAGAGAATGTAGTCCATCTTATTCCTCTTGGACTGCCCTCTGTTGTCTGGCGCATCACCCAGTCTATGACTGTTAAAAATAGAGTGGTTGATAAGGGGCATCCCTGTCGTACTCCTGTCTTCACCTCGAAGGTTAGGTTGCTCTGCCCAACACTACACGTAAAGTTGGCATAGAGGCTTTTTATGATTGACACTATGCCGCTTGGGATTCCATAAGCCCTCAGTATTTTCCATAAACTGTCCCTATGTATGCTGTCAAAAGCCTTTTCAAATCACACACGTGACCATCTCATAATTGTCTTGTGTGATTTTCATATGTGAAATTTAGAAAATAAACCATTATAATAGCAGTTTTGATCAGAAATTTAAGTGTATATTAATTGTAAACAAAAGAAAATTAATGAATGACTTATATTGTAAGGTAAATTGGCACATGTATTTGCATTATAAATAACATGCATAGAAAGTAAATGAGAATTTACATATATGAATAATATTCATTTCATAACCCTCCACTCCCAAAGGAGCATAGGCCTTCAACAAACACATGCCAAGTCCTCCTGTCACGTGCCATCATCTCAAGCTCCCTCCATGTTCCCCCCATCACCCCCACCCCTGTCTCCAACTCTCCTCTCCATGTGCCCCTTGGTCCACCTCTGCCTCTCCCGCCCCGGGGGCCCAGAACAAGGACTGCCTTGCAATGCTATCAACAGGTTTCCTCAGTGTGTGTCCCATCCATCGCCATCGTCCTCCCCCCACCTCCCGCTGCACTGGCACTTGTCCAGTTCCTGTCATCAGTTCCACTGGTAACCCTGTCATACCACTCCAATCCCTCCATTCTACGCAAGCACCCATTTATGAAAGTCTGTAGCTTTTTGGTTGTTGTCTTTGTTGTTCTCCATGTCTCCGAGCCATACAATAGGACTGACTTCACATTTGAGTTGAATATTCTCACTTTCGTGTTGGATCCTATTTCTCCTGATCTCCATATACCTCCCAATGCAACGAAAGCTCCCCTTGCCTTTTGCACCCCCATTTTGACATCGCTGTCTGTCCCTCCAACCTTGTCTACACCACTGCCAAGACATGTGTACGACTCTACATCTTGTATTGGTGTCTCTTCAAGTTCAACCCTGCTACCATCACCTGCATTAATTCTCATTATTTTTGTCCTTTCCCTGTGTATCTTCAGACCCAATTGCCGCGACCTCTCATCGAGTGTTTTCAATTTGTCCTGCATCCGATTACGGCCATGGGACAGAAGAGCCAAGTCATCAGCAAAATCCAGATCATCCAACTGCCCAGTCAGAGTCCACTGGACTCCACCCCTGTTGTGTGTCGTCGATGATCTCATAACCCAATCTATTGCCAGCAAGAAAAGAAATGGAGACAAGAGGCATCCCTGTCGCACTCCTGTTCTTATCCCAAACGGTTCTGTAAGCTGTCCCCCATGAAGAACTCCGCATGTCATGTCTTCATATGTTTTCTTTATTAAATTTATGATCTTCAGGGGAACTCCATAATGCCTCATCAATTTCCAAAGTGATTCTCTGTCCACACTGTCAAATGCCTTTTCGTAGTCCACAAATCCGATGTATAGTGGTGAACTCCATTCCAGACCTTGTTCAACCATTATTCTCAAAGTGGCTATCTGGTCTGTACATGATCTGTTTTGTCGAAAACCCGCCCGTTCATCTCTCAGTTTCCTGTCCATGGACTCCCCTAATCCCCCAAGGATAATCCTGTTCAACACCTTTCCTGGCACCGATAGCAACACCATTCCTCTACAATTTGTGCACTCTTGTAAATTTCCCCTCCCAGGCAACCCAACCAGATATCCCTCCTTCCATTCTGCCGGTATCTCTTCCTTTTCCCAGACTTTACCAAGTAATTTATATAACATCTCTGTAGCCGTGTCGATATCTGCCTTGATGGCCTCCGCTGGAATGCCATCAGGTCCAGATGCCCTTCCATCTCCCAGAAGCTCCACGGCTTTCCCCATTTCTTCCTTCGTTGGTCTTTCCCCGTTAATTTGTAGCTCCTCTTCTGCTGGCTGGATGTCCGGTGGGTTTTGTGGAGCTGGTCTATTGAGAAGGTCCCCAAAATATTCTGTCCACCTCTTCATTTGCTCTTGTATATTGCTGAGCAGTTTCCCATTCTTGTCTTTTATGAGGCAACTTGTTTGCTTGTATTTCCCTGTTAACTTCTTTGTGCTGCTATACAGTTCTCTCATATTTCCTTTGGCTGCAGCATCTTCTGCCTCTCTTGCCAACTCCTCAATATACTTCCTCTTGTCTCTTTTGATACCTCTTCCCACTTCTCTGTCCGCCTCCGTGCACACCTCCCGAGCCCCGGCCCCGGAACCTCTGGTTTTGCCTGTGTTCAACTCTGCCCTCCTGTTCTTTCTGTCCCTTATCTTATTGATGGTTTCTGTTGCTATCCATGCCTTTTGTTGTCTTTTCCCTTTCCCCAGTATTTCCCCACACGTCTCCTTCCATACAGTTTTGACCTGCTGCCAATAGTCTTCTGTATTCTCTACATCTTCCAGCCGTTGGAGCACTTGGAATTTGTCAGATACCGTGACCGCAAATGTGTCTCTTGTTTCTTGATTTCTTAGCTGTCCTACATTAAACTGTTGTCTATAATTTTGCATTGTTGCATATCTCTTGAGTTTCATTTTTACTTTGGCTATCAGAAGATGGTGATCTGACGCCACATCTGCTCCTCTATATACCTTCACATCCTGCAATGATGATCCAAACCTCCTGTCTATGCATATATGATCGATCTGATTTTCTGTTCTATGGTCTGGTGATATCCATGTTGCCTTGTGTATTCTCTTATGTGGAAACATGCTTCCTCCTATAGCCAGTTGATTTGAAGCACAGAAGTTTGCGAATAGTTCTCCATTTTCATTCATTACTCCTAGCCCATGTTTTCCCATGACTTCTTCAAATCCGGTGTTGACTGTACCTATCTTTGCACTCATGTCACCCATCAAAACTGTGATGTCCTTTCTTTTTACTTTATCCATAATTTCCTGTAGTTTAGTATAAAATGCTTCTTTCACAGACTCTTCCCCGTCATTAGCCGGCGCATAACACTGGATGACATTTACATGAATTTTCTTTTTAGCTGTTTTGAAAGTAGCTGTTATTATTCTGGGTCCAACAGCTTCCCATTCAATGAGTGCTTTCTGTGCTTCTTTAGATAACATAAGAGCTAAGCCTTCACTGTGGTGTGAACTTTCGTCTTCATGTCCTGAGGACAGCACCAATTCACCTGTGATGAGTTTCTTCCTGTCTACCCCCTTCCACTTTGTTTCACACATTCCCAGAACCTCGATTTTGTATTCCCTCATTTCTGCTGCTACTTGCGCCACTTTCCCTTGTTCGTTTAATGTCCGAACATTCCAGGTGCCAAATCTGGAAGTTCTCCTAGAAGAAAGAAGGTTAGTCAGCAACACAGATTCCTTTCGGCTTTCTCTGTGTTGCATCATACGCCTCCCAGCGAGAGGACCTTCCCCTGTCTTGGATGGCTGTGTTTTATTTTCTTTATTTGACTTGTCCATATTTGTTGAAGTTTTTTGTGGTTTAAATTTTTTTACAGGATGGGGTAACCGGCCCCATGCCCAACCCTCCTTAGTCGCCTTCTACGACATGCTTGGCAGGGGACAGTGTTACTATTCTTTGCTCCCCTTTCGGGCCCCGGTAACACACGGGTGATGAATAATATAGTAAGAAAATAAATGTTTAAAGCATAATTGCTTAAAAAATGAAACTAGGTGAATGTGCTTTGCTTTCACCACTAATAATCACTCATAGCTAAATTCACCAGTGTTTTAAAAACACTCAAAAGAACTTAAAGAACTCTACAAACCATTTGTAATTTTAAAAACAATTATTAATTGAATCTAGCTGTTATGTGCTGTCAGTATTAAATGTGAGACATAAAAGTCTTATTTATTGTTTCTTGAGGGAAATATAGGTATTTTTAATTTTATAATAAACTTAGTATTATGTTCTGAACTCTGTTGGTAGTTTGCAAATGTTCTTGCTGTACTGATGAACAGACTTTGTATAAGTGATAACAATAAAAGGATGACAAGTTAGATCACAGCTTTATGTTTATGTTGTGGGTTTTTTTTTTGTCTCCCACATACACTGCAGTTCAAGGCTTAAATGGCCACCATTGAGATTTCTGTGCTTCTAGTAAACAGTCATCTTCAGACTGAGATACCTTACTTTCACTGGCCTGCAAACGAGTTCGTAGTTTCTCGTAAACAGCAACCTGCAGACACATAAGATACCTTACGGGTTGTCATATTTCTCTTAAACAGTGACTTCCGTACATAAGACACCTTAACTTTTTTGTACCTTGCACACCCTCTGATGTTTCATGATTATTTAACAACCTTCAAACAATTCTACTCATTCAGTGTTTTGTTTATTGTTACACAAATACAGATTAGAGTTTTACACTGTTGTAACCACCCTATTTTCAATGTTACTTTGCTTGTTTACTTCCTGTTTCATGAGCTTTATCTGAAAGAAGTGGAAAAAAAATTAACTGATAACTCGAGTATCTCACACTTAAATTTAAAAGTGTATTTTAGTATCTAATGATTTTATTTGGGCACATTAAAAACATCAGATGAAAAGTACAGCACAGATATAACTACAGAATAGCCCAAGCAAAAATAGCATTCCATAATATGAGAAGCATTCTGTTGCAACAAATATTTGTCAGTGGATGTAAGAAAAAGCTGTGGAATGTTAGAGCTGGGCGTGTCACTGTGGCAGTTGGTCACGAACAAGCAGCAAATAAACAAGATGATGCTTAGAGGCAAGAGAGATGTTATTTTACAGCAGAATGTTAAGAGTACCATGAGCAGCACACACAAATGCGCAGTGAAGTTGTTCTGAATGAGGCCAGTGCACACAGGAAGCTTATTTTAATCAATCAATACCCTTTAGCTCCCCAAGGAGCAGTGGTCTTCAATAAACACAAATCAAGTCCTCCTGTCATGTGCCATCAGTTCAAGTTCTTTTCACGTCTTCATCGTTTTCACTTCTGTTCTCTTCTCCATGTGTTTTTCGGTCCCCACTTGCCCCTCTTTTCGTGGGTATTCCAGTACAAGAACAGCCTGATAATGCTATTATAAGGTTTCCTCAATGCATGCCCTATCCATCTCCAGCATCGTCTTCTCATCTCTTGTTTCACTGGCACTTGTCTGGTTCTTGTCATGTCTTGTTTCACTGGCACTTGTCTGGTTCATGTCATCTCTTGTTTCACTGGCACTTGTCTGGTTCTTGTCATCGGTTCCACATTGGTGACTTTGTCATATCATTTCAATCTGCCTAACCTATGCAATCACCCATTAATGAATGTCTTTATTTTTTTTTTGTATCTTGTTTTTCTTCATGTTTCAGAGCCATACAATAGGATTGATTTGACAATTCAGTTAAAAATTCTTATTTTTATGTTGGACTTGATTTCTCTTATCTTCATATGTTTCCCAATGCAATGAAAGCTCCTCTTGCTTTTTATTTTCTTATTTTGATATCATTGTATGTCCCTTCAACTTTGTCTATATTGTTGCCAAGTTATGTGTGTGATTTTATATCTTGTAGTGGTGTTTCTTCAGGTTCAACCCTGTTAATGCTATCATTTCTTACATTTATTCTCATTATCGTTGTCTCTTCCCTGTGTATTTTCAGAACCACTTGCTGAGACCTCTCATCGAGTATTTTCATTTGGTCTTGCATCTTATTACAGTTATGGGACAGAAGAACCAAGTCATCTACATATTCTAGACCCTAAACTTATTTCACATATCACATATTTCAATAAAAGCCTTATCCAACATCACTGTCTTTTGCTTATCTCTTGTTTCATCGGTGTTTGTCTCGTTATTTCCTTCAGTTTTACATTGATAATCTTCAATCATCCACTTCTTTCCAAGCACCAATTTATAAGTTTCTTCCTTTATGGTTGTTATTTTAGTTTTTCTCCATATTTCAGAGCTTTATAATAAAACTGCTCTGACATTTGAAATGAAGATTCTTCTTTTTGCACTAGATTAGGTTTTTTATTTGTTTTTATTTCCATACATTCCCCAAGTGCAATGAAAGCTTCTCTTGCCTGTACATTCTTAGTATTTTGTTGTTGTTGGTAACACTGCCTGTTCCTACAACGTGATTGCTACCGATAAAGTAACATCTGAATCCACATCTTGTAGTGAATTATCTCTCAGTACAATCTGGCTATTATTAGTCACACAAATTCTCATAATATTGTCTTGTTTTCTGTGCATTTTAGAACCATATTTTTATGACCTCTCATCATGTATTCTCATATTTTGTCATGCGTTTAGTTACAGTTTGGGAACAGGTCAGCAAAATCTATATGGTCAAAGTGTTTTGTCAGATTCCTCTGACATTTCTGTTGCTTGGTGTTTTTATTTCATTATCCAGTCACTAGCTATTAAGAACAGAAATGATGACAAGAGAAATACCTGCTGCAAGCCAGTTTTTATCCCATACGGTTCTGTCAGTTGTTCTTTATGGTGAGTATGTTTCTTTATAAGGTTAATGAAATTAGGGGGGGGCTCTATGATGCCTTGTCTATGGCCTGATTTAATCTCTCAAGCCATCTCCATACCTAACACAGCTTGCTACTATGTTTTTCTCCCCTCTCGACCCTCGTAACACATGGGCAAAATTTAAAATTATAAATGAATAATGTCCCTATCAGTGCCAGGGAAGGTCTTAAACAGGATCATCCTTGAGAGATTAAAAGATCTCATAGACAGACAACTAAGAGAAGAAAAAAAAGTTTTTGACAAAACACCTTACACTGGATTTTTGGGCTATGAAAATGGTCCCCAACTGTTGAGACGCAGTTTGAAAACTGGTGAGGGATTATGGAGTGCCCTATGTTTATAAACCTGAAAAGGAAAAATTTATAATGGGCAACAAAGAGAGCAGAGGTTGAACAGTTTGACATTATGGAAAGGAAAGAAATCAAAAACATAATTTGTAAACAAAGCACTAGGGACAGGAAGTTGAGAAGAAACACGATCACCTCTGCCAGTCAGCGTGGCACTAGAAAAAAACAGAAATCTGCTTTATCTGTGCTTTAAGACTTGAAATAATGAGAATAACTGAGCTTCAGTAGTTCCACTTAAGTTGCTGCATTTAAGCGCATGCACCCTCAGCAAGGTGTGCTAGTTACTAAGGAGATCATCAAAATAAAACACAAAATATTTCACGTTATTCATTTGACTTGCTATAGTAAAAACGTGTAACAGAATGGCTACACTATGCAGTGGTATCAAATGAAAGAAAATGTTAACAAAGTATTAGTTTTCCTTAAAATTGTTGTTTACATTCAAAATTATGCTGCTGTCTGTGTAATAAAATTATCCTTTTATGTATGTTACATTTAGGTCAAACAAGAGTTAACATCTGATGAAGTTTTACTCAATATTGTAGAGGAACCATTCAATGCTGCTGACATTTGCATCACATATTTAACCATGAAACTTATGAACCCTATAGGTGATGTGCAAATATGAAGCAGAACTGAAAGAGTAATCAGCATATTGTTTCCAGACATTAAGTTCGTGGGAGATGTTCAGAAAACATTAAACAAATATTGCAGCGTACTGCACAACTGTGAAAACAAAGATAGAGTAGTGGGCATTACTTAAATACAGTACGATCGCATCTTATGTGGTGGTTAGGTTCTGAGGCCACAGTGTAAAGTCAAAAAACGCAAAATGGAGTGGTAGCCCTAGCAAGCTGTTACGTGCAGTCTTTGATATCTTACAATATTATACATAGGTAATTTTTTAGTGCTTAAGGGAAAGTCATTATTGAGTTACTTCCCTTGAAAGTTGTGCCGTCTTTTCGATCGAACTCCGCGGGTGAGTCCAGTTTTCTGCGATTTATTCTTCGTTTGGGTAATAATAGATTGTTCTTGCTTCAGAATATCTATGGCCTGAATTTATGTGTATTGTTTGTCTGAGTAGGACGAGTCTGTCTTATATCTGTATATCTTTACATATCTAAGTCGAACTATATGTTCTGTTGTCTCTAGAGAGGTCAAAGGCTATTCGGCGGATGTGTCGCTAGAGTGTGGTGTGATTTGGCTTCGTCCCGATAGGGACTGTGTTTTCTATGTCGGCTTGTCGCCGGGAAAAAGTGATCTCAGTATTGGTGGGGAAAGTGATAGTCGTCTAGACCTATCGTGTATGCTTTACCCCAGTGTTTATTCGTATTGCCAAGGAATGGCATTTTCATATTTCTGATACCAAGGTAATAATAGACACTCTTATGAACTCTCGTACGAAGCCACCATTTTCGATAGGTACGATTTGAATGTCTAAGAGAATATATTTGACTCGATGAAAACGACTTCGATTCCTAGCAGCACTATATCCTGTAGAATGCAGTCAATTGTTCATGATCAAATCTACAGAGCAATGAAATGTTTTATGAATGACTAACTTTAGGACAGATTCATTATCTGTATCCAAACGTGAGTGACAGCTCACGAGTGAAGCCATCTTGGAACCAAAAACATGTAGTGACTTTCAAGAAGAGAAAAGGGATGCCCGTATTATCGCTTGTTTAGTCCAGAGATCACTGCTACACATGAGAACCCGTTATTAGCGGTTCAATATTATTATATGGAAAAATATGTGCTGAACATTATGTTGAAGAATCGTCGCTAGACGAGATTAGGTTTAGAAGCCATCTGAAATATTGTTTATAAGCTGACGTGCTCAGTCAGTGAAGTCAGATGATATATATGTATGGGCGATACTGAGTGCTTGGCTACTGACAGTCCATTATACACTCAATCCATGTCTACACACCACTGCGTAGGTCAAGTTGACATTCCATACACTACAGTGGAGCAAACAACACCATAGAGATCTTATCAACTGATGATGATGATGATGTCTGCTTCCATCCACTTATATCTATCTTTTGGTGGATATCATTAACGGGAATAAAATAACAACTTTATCAACCTTATCAACTGGTGGACCAGCTTTCTGGGTTTGACCTCGCAGAAGTTCAGAAGTCAACAGAGTACCGATACCAGACCGTTTCCTGTGGCTGATACGACACACTTGCAGTATTGGTTTGCTATTTGTCAACACTTCGTCACGTGACCTGTCAAGTGAATGCAGTATGTAGGTCAGCGTTGTTGACATTTTTACATTAGACATTACAGAGTTTCACAGAACAGTTGGATCAATTCTTGTCAATATCAACAGGAAGACAGTATTAGTGAACTAAGAAGTCCTATTTTCATCGATGGATCTTCTTGTTTTCTGTATATGAACTTTAATATTTAAGGCCAGAATGTTTAATTGAATAAAGTGGCAGGTTGTTTATTTTCATAAAAATAACTTTGCCATTACTGTAAAACTGAGCCTATTTTTGCAACACATACTATCATACACATAATTTATATATATTTATGTTTACATGTTATTTGTTTGTATAGTATGTTAGTTTCTATGTCAGCGGGTTGTGTTTAAGGTTGGGCGGCGTCCTCACAACAGAATATCCCACGTCATAGAGGGTCCGTTGTGGGCGTTTTCTATAGGTGCAATTTTCTTGATTGAAAATTTGCTGCGACAACTGTTGCTTTTGTGTTAGCTGTGAAGTCTGTAATTATTGTTATTTTTGTAATATTTCTTTGTTCTTTAGTTTTGTTTTGATTTGTTTGTAATTTGTTGGTCTAACCTTTTCTATCTTTCAGTTCTATTCACAATTTATATTCATATATTGTGACGTCATTTGTGTTGTTATTCTTTGCAGATTCAGTGATTATTTTCATTGATTTCCCTATTTGATTTATTTTGATTTCTGCAAACGTTCTTGTATTGTCAGTCCTATTTGTACTTTATGTATTCTGTTGGTTGACATATGTTTTATATAGGTATATTTCATAAGACACAATTGCCTGTGCACTGCACTTGGATTATGGTATAAACCAGTACCTGATTATTATTACTATTATACAAGACCTTATTAAAGGCTTGTGACCCACAGATATTGGGATAGTATACTGATTAATCAAGTCATTGAGAACTTGTGGTATTATTATTATTTCAGGTGATTAGTATTATTGTTAGACATCATGTCTACATTGGAATACTTCATTACACAAGGGAAAGCCCTTGATAAGACTGGTCAACAATTAGAACAATGGGCTGTTGCTCAATATGACAAAGCATTAGCTGCAGAAGAGAGAAGAGCTATGGCAGAAGAGAAAAGATTAGAAAGAGAAGCTGAGGCTGCTGCTGAACAAAAGAAATTGCAGATGCAGGTGGAGGAAAGGAGATTTGAAGCTGAACAAAAAAAATTAGAAAGAGAAGCTGCAGCTGAACAAAAAAAATTAGAAAGAGAAGCTGCTGCGGAACAAAAAAGATTAGACAGTGAAGCTGAACAAAAAAAATTAGAAAGAGAAGCTGCTGCGGAAAAAAAAAGATTAGACAGTGAAGCTGAACAAAAAAGATTAGACAGGGAAGCTGAACAAAAAAGATTAGACAGGGAGGCTGAACAAAAAAGATTAGATGCTGAAGAGAAAAAAGCAATAAGAGAACATGAATTTGAGTTAGAGAAATTGAGATTGACAATTATGAGTAATGTTAATCAGGCATCTAGTGGTAATGGTAAACCTTCTACTTACAAGGTTAAGGTTCCACCGTTCAATCAGTCCAGTGACGATATTACATTCTGGCTGGATAGATTTGAACGTTCTTGTCGTACACATAATGTGGATAAATCACAATACGCTAATCAATTATCAGAAAACTTGAAAGGTGAATCTTTGACTAGATTATGCCTTGTAGGAGAAGCAGATAAGGATAATTATGATGTCATTAGGGCGGCTTTGATAAAAAAATATCAGCTAAGTGAGGAAGGCTATCGCCTTTTATTTAAAACGATGGTGCCTGAGACGGGTGTGGAATTCTCAGAATTCACTGCAAAGGCACGTCTCACAGTTGATCGTTGGATTGAGCTTTCCAAAACAGAAAAAACGTATGAAGGACTTATGGATTTGTTGCTCAGAGATAAGATTATGTCATGTGTGAACAAACCTTTCCTTGAATTTATACATGAGCGTAAACCCAAATCTCTAAAAGAAATGGAAGAATATTGTTCCCAATATGTCACTGCACACCCCGACGTGACTTTTGGCAACACTAAGATTAAGGAGAGTATGCCAGTTGCCTCAGCAACACCATACAATCCCAATTATTCACACAGATTTCAGGGACCTCAAAACAGATTTGATAAAAAAGGTAACCATAATAGTTATCAAAACCAAGGTAACCAATCATTTCAGGGTTCTTCTTCAAAGAACTGGAGACGAGCTGATAGCTCTCGACACAGGGGTGGTCATAATTATAGGAATTTCCGTAGAGGAAGTAATTATAGAAACTATCAGGGTTATCCGTCTTGGAGTCAACAAGATCATAATTACAGAGATACTCATTATAATGAATATGATAATGGTAACCAAGGGAACTATGACTCAAACCCAAATAGGGGTTACAATAGAGGTAACAATAACTACAGAGGTGATAATAACCGAGGTAGATCTCAATACAAAAGACATAAACCACATTTTCAGGCAAACTCTGCACAACAAGAGTCCCATGAAGCCTATAAACAGAGTAAAGATAATAATGATGCTAGTAATATGGCATGTGCCGCTTTTGATTTTGGGAGAGCATCTCAGTGCCCCCAATGCAAAACGCTATTTGAGCCAACCACAGTGTCTACTTTAAGCTGTGGCCATCCTCTTCCTGCTCTTCCGGCATCAGTCGCGCATGATGGAAGAGGTTCTCTTGTCTTACATAAGGGTTTAGTGAATAACAATCCAGTCTCTGTGCTATTTGATTCTGGATGCACCACAATTGGTGTTAGGCAGTCACTCGTAGATCCTTCCCGTGCCACTGGACAAGTAGTCAAATGTGTAACATTTGGCGGCACATTAGAGAAATACTCTACTGCTATCATTAGGATTGCTACTCCTTTCTTTACAGGAGATGTACACGCATGTCTTCTTCCGAATCCGATCGCTGACCTCATCATCGGTCGCATTCACGGAGTCAGAGAATGCACTCCGCAACAAATTTCCATGTGGGAAAGGCAAAACATGCAGATTGCTAACGCTGTAGTCACTAGAGCTCAGGCTCTTAATATGCCTCAAACTTCATCTACTGAAGATAATGAAGTGCATAACCAAGATAATCCCTTGGTAATTTCTCGTGACTCGTTTATAAAACAGCAAGAAGATGATCCCACTCTGAAGAAATTCTTCATTCTTGCAACTAAAGGTGATCCGAATAAAGACACAAGTCGTAAATCGTGGATTACAAAGAAGAATGGTGTACTTGTACGTATGGTTCAAGACTCCATTACGTCAAGTCATTCTCAAATCCTGGTTCCCAAGAATTTGAGAGTTAAAATTTTGCAGCACGCTCACGACTCTCAGTGTGCTGGACACATGGGTTTTTCCCGCACTAAGTCAAGAGTCCTTGCGGCTTTCTTTTGGCCATTGGTAAACAAGGACATACGGATTTATTGTCGATCTTGTAAAGTATGTCAGGAAGTTAAATCCAAAGGTCCACGGCATGCTGCACCCATTCAGGCGGCGGACATTCCTATTCGGCCGTTCCAAAAAATGGCCATAGACATAATTGGTCCATTTAAGATCAAGTCTGCCAGAGGACATCAGTTTATCTTGACGTGTGTTGATATGTGCACACGTTGGCCAGAGGCTATTCCTCTGAAGAGCATTACTACTGCTGATATTGCAGATGCTCTTTGGCTTATATTTTCTCGTCTGGGGTTCCCCGGAGAGATATTGTCAGACCATGGCACCCAACTAATATCAGATACCATGTCTCAAGTAATGTCTACTCTGCAGATAGATAGATCTTTAAGTAGTATCTACCATCCAATGTCTAATGGTATGGTCGAACGCCTTAATAGAACACTTAAAAACTTACTGGGGAAGATAACTGAGGATCATCCTCAAGACTGGGACAGAGTTTTACCTGCGGCCCTCTTCGCTTACAGAGAGGTACCCAATGAACATACAGGATTTTCTCCCTTTGAACTCGTCTTTGGCGCGCGTCCGCGTGGCCCTATGTCGTTGCTTCACGATCTCATTACATCTGACAATATTGACGATGACACAAAGTCATCCTACGAATATGTCATCGCGTTGAGACAAAAGATTATCGAAGCATGCAAATTAGCAACTTCTTCTTCTGAATTTGCGAAACAGAAGGCAAGGCAATTTGCCAATAAGAAGAGATGCTTACGACAACTTTGTCCTGGTGACAAAGCATTTGTATTACTACCTTGTAGGGAAAACAGATTACTTATTTCTTGGAAAGGTCCGTACGATATAATATCGAAAATTTCCGATGTCGACTATATTGTCGATATTGATGGGAAGCATAAAACCTTCCACATCAATATGCTTACTGAATTCCATGAACGTCCGGATTATTTGCAACCCATTTTCCAAGCAACGGACAATTCTCCAGTACCACATGGTCATTACTCATCACTGTCCGTGATACAGGATGAGGAAACAAGTTTTTCAGATGTAAATCTTCCTCTTCCAATGATCCCACTTCATTCTAGTGAATCATGGAAGAACGTTACTGTCTCCCCTGATTTGTCTCTAGGAGAACAGCGACAAGTTTCAACTATGTTGCAAACATTTCAGGATGTACTCACTGACATCCCTGGACAAACGCATGTCATTGAACATGACATTGTTCTAACTGACCATACTCCTATTAGGATTAGACCTTATCCTATACCTATACATTTTCAAGCACAGGTCGAGAAAGAGTTGGATGAGATGATAGATTTGAAAATAATCGAACCATCCACCTCTGCATATTCTTCGCCGATGGTTATTGTTCGTAAAAAAGACAATAACATACGTCTTTGCGTTGACTATCGAAAATTGAATCAAGTAACGAAGTTCGATGCCGAACCTATGCCTTTACTGGAAGAGCTACTTACTCGACTCTCCAAATCTCATTTTTTCACTAAACTTGATTTGTCTAAAGGATATTGGCAAGTTCCTTTATCTGAACGCGCCAAACCTCTCACGGCTTTTTCAACACCTAGAGGTTTGTTCCAATGGAATTTTATGCCTTTCGGTCTTATGAACGCACCAGCTACATTCGTACGCATGATGCGCCGAATCCTATCTTATCGGTCAGATTTCATTGCATATCTAGACGACATCTGTCTTTTCAGCGATACTTGGGAAGATCACTATTCGGGGTTAGATGAATTGCTGTCTACTTTGCGTGAGCACAACCTGACAGCGAAACCCTCTAAAGCCTATATTGGTTTTAGCGAAATTTCTTTCCTAGGCCACCGAGTTGGTCATGGTTTCCTAAAGACAGAGGACCATAATACTAGTAAGATACTTAACATCTCAATCCCTAAGACTAAAAAACAGGTGAGAAGTCTGTTAGGTCTTATTCAATTTTATGGCAGATTCATTCAGAATCTATCCTCTATCATGGCACCTCTCTCAACACTTCTAAAGAAAGGTTCGCCTAATGTGGTCCACTGGTCTCAGGAATGCCAATGCTCTCTGGATAAGATTAAAACACTGTTTTCAACACCACCTATTTTAGTGCTACCCACTAAAGATAAGACATTCGTTCTTCGTAGTGACGCTTCATCCACTGGGATTGGAGCGGCACTAATGCAAGAGTACTCTGGAACTCTGCATCCTGTAATGTATATTTCCAGAAAACTTAATGCGGCAGAAAGGAATTATTCGGTTTTAGACCGTGAGCTATTAGCTATGGTTTGGTCCATCCTCAAACTACAGAGATTCCTTCTAGGCGCACATTTCATAGTAGAAACCGACCAAAAAGCTCTTACTGCTATACAGAGTAAGAATTTGAAGAGCTCGAGGTCTACTCGATATGCAATTGCTCTTCAACCTTTTCATTTCTCTGTGCGAGCTATTCGTGGATCAGATAATGTGATGGCAGACATTCTGTCAAGATGCCCACATGATTCCACATAACTATTAGGGCTTAGACTTCTTGATATGTCTAGTTCTATAGTAGTTCCTTTTCTATATCATGATAGATACACATTTGTAATTTAATAATATAATGATTGTATCACTACATAGCGGTTCATTGATGTTTATTCACCGCTGTGCTTTGATGATTTTTTCTTCATAAATCATAAATTTAAGATATCTAATGCGAAATGATGATATGAATTTTTTAGGCATTGTGTAATTGCCAGAATTGTATTATACTTTGATGACACCTTCCTGGAAAAATATACTTGTAGAGAAATAATTTCTCTCAGTTTATGAGACACATTCTCACCAGTCGCTCCATAAGTCGACTTAGCCTCATATTAGGCGTTATAGGTATTCCTGATATTTTCATCTGCGCATTATTCATGCGTTGTGAGCCTATTGTACGTTGCTCCTAGATGTATTTCAAAAAAAAAAAAAATGTTCCTTTTTTTTTTTTCCCGGGAGGTGTGGTAAGACTGTTACGTGCAGTCTTTGATATCTTACAATATTATACATAGGTAATTTTTTAGTGCTTAAGGGAAAGTCATTATTGAGTTACTTCCCTTGAAAGTTGTGCCGTCTTTTCGATCGAACTCCGCGGGTGAGTCCAGTTTTCTGCGATTTATTCTTCGTTTGGGTAATAATAGATTGTTCTTGCTTCAGAATATCTATGGCCTGAATTTATGTGTATTGTTTGTCTGAGTAGGACGAGTCTGTCTTATATCTGTATATCTTTACATATCTAAGTCGAACTATATGTTCTGTTGTCTCTAGAGAGGTCAAAGGCTATTCGGCGGATGTGTCGCTAGAGTGTGGTGTGATTTGGCTTCGTCCCGATAGGGACTGTGTTTTCTATGTCGGCTTGTCGCCGGGAAAAAGTGATCTCAGTATTGGTGGGGAAAGTGATAGTCGTCTAGACCTATCGTGTATGCTTTACCCCAGTGTTTATTCGTATTGCCAAGGAATGGCATTTTCATATTTCTGATACCAAGGTAATAATAGACACTCTTATGAACTCTCGTACGAAGCCACCATTTTCGATAGGTACGATTTGAATGTCTAAGAGAATATATTTGACTCGATGAAAACGACTTCGATTCCTAGCAGCACTATATCCTGTAGAATGCAGTCAATTGTTCATGATCAAATCTACAGAGCAATGAAATGTTTTATGAATGACTAACTTTAGGACAGATTCATTATCTGTATCCAAACGTGAGTGACAGCTCACGAGTGAAGCCATCTTGGAACCAAAACATGTAGTGACTTTCAAGAAGAGAAAAGGGATGCCCGTATTATCGCTTGTTTAGTCCAGAGATCACTGCTACACATGAGAACCCGTTATTAGCGGTTCAATATTATTATATGAAAAAATATGTGCTGAACATTATGTTGAAGAATCGTCGCTAGACGAGATTAGGTTTAGAAGCCATCTGAAATATTGTTTATAAGCTGACGTGCTCAGTCAGTGAAGTCAGATGATATATATGTATGGGCGATACTGAGGGCTTGGCTACTGACAGTCCTTGATACTATTATTCCACATGAGTGCCCATGTAACATAACATTGCAAGACCAGTTATCCACTGTACCATGATGTATTATGGCAACCTGTGATTTGTCACTATCTGTGCTGTCGAGTGTGTACGTCCAATTAAACTTTAGAAAAGGTACACAGTCGTTGGTGTCGATGACTTCCAGTCATACATGAGTGTGAGAAAAGAACATTTGTCAACAACACGAACCCTTATTATCATTCGCACATTATACACTCAATCCATGTCTACACACCACTGCGTAGGTCAAGTTGACATTCCATACACTACAGTGGAGCAAACAACACCATAGAGATCTTATCAACTGACGATGATGATGATGTCTGCTTCCATCCACTTATATCTATCTTTTGGTGGATATCATTAACGGGAATAAAATAACAACTTTATCAACCTTATCACAAGCCTCCTTAAATTGCTCAGTTTTCGAATAAAAGCTATTTGACATTATTATTTCACTAAATATATCGTAAAATATATTATCAAAAGAAAATAAAGTTAAAAAAAAAACTGAAAAAATGAATAACAATAATAGTTCATTTTCAGTTACTTCAAAAGTATAATTTGCTTTGAACAGTGGTGTTACCATCCTAAAAAGAACAACATGCGCCAGTTAGTATTACATCTGCATTTCTAGACATAAACAGGTATTCATTTTAATTTATTGCAATAAACATTGTAAACATTAAGAAAATAAAAAGCTTTTATGCTTTCTGTGAGGACAGTCTATGAATACATAAAAGTGACTTTTGCTTGGTTACCAAGTAGGCCTAGACAGTGTGTTTCATCTTCATTTTGATGATTATTATTATTTCTGTATATTTATTCTATTTATTATTTGGCCTTATTGCGCATTATATTTTCTGAAAAAATTTAAAACACACAATAATCTTTTATATATTCATAAAAAATTCCTGTTAAATAATTAGAATAACTTACAACGGAAGCTTTGTATAACTTTACCCCCTAGGCCAAACAACCGCTTAAAGCTGAATCTGCGTAAGATGTGATCATACTGTACTTGGTTTGGTTTGGTTTTTGAACCCCGCACTTGAAAACTGGTGTTTTTTGTGTGCAAGGGATAGCCGGTTCAACCCCATGTGGGTTATAATTTGGGTGTATAGTGTTCATCATTCCGTATAAGTGTATTACTTTGTTGTTTTTCTTGTGTGTTGGCTCTTCCAGGCTGTAATTTATCTGCCGTTTGTTGTGGCAATGTTTAATGTCTATGGTGTTTGTAATGTATCTTCTTCCATGATAACATATTGCTCTCTCTCGCAAATAGACATCTTTTTATCTGCTGGGCTTTCTTTGGTTTTGGATTAGTGGTTTTTTTTTTTTTTTTTTTAAATTCTTCTACTGATATTGAATGGTCTTATTGGTTTGTTTGTTTTTTCCTTTGTTTTTCCTTGTCATGCTAATGTGTTCTAGTTGTTATATGTTGGTTCTTGTTTTGGTAATATAAAATTTTATTATGTTGTGTAGCTCCCTGGGTAGGTCAACTTTCAGTACATTTTCCAGTGACAGTGATGTCGAGTTTTGGGTTCTCAAGTATTCCATTAGTGGTTTTCTGTGCTGTTCGTATTTTTTGCATGTTAACATATAATTTGCTATGGTGTTTTTCTCCAGACATGTTGCACAGTAGGGTTCCTCTACCATGTAATAGCCTGTTCCCAGTTGAAGTCTAATCAGTTTCCTGTTGTATTGTATTTTCGGTTCTCTAGACATCTGACATGTCCGGGTTGGATCTTTTAGCAGTTTTTAGGTGTGTCTGCCTCTCTGGCTCTCTTTCCAGGTTTCTTTCCATTCCTTTGTTATAATATTTCTAATTATACTTTTGATCTCGGTTGTGCCTAATCCTGAGTTTATGTGGTTGGGCTGCTTCTTCCTGCTTTCGCTTCCCTGTAGGCCACCTCGTTTCCTTCAATTCCCACGTGAGAGGGTATCCATGCTAATGATACTGAACAGCCCCTATTATTTAGGTGTGTACTAAGTTGCAACACTTCTTCTGCTATGTCTGGTCGGCTACATTCATGTGGGTTTCTTAGTGCTTGAAGAGCTGACAGTAAGTTAGTTAGGATTGTTAGCTTTTTGAGGGGGCTTTTCAGTAATTATTTCAAGTGCTTTTGCTATTGCCACCATTTCTGACGTGAATATTGATGCATTTTCAGTTAAACTAAAACTTTTCTTCAGCTTCCAGGCTGGTATGTATATTCCTATTCCAAGTTATTCATTATCTATCTTAGATCCATCAATGTATACTTTCAAGCAACCCTTAATTATCTGTTCTATATATTCTCTGGCTATGATTTTAATGTCGTTTATTTTCTGTTTTTAAAAAAAAATATTTATTATATCTGAAAGATGCGAGTCAATGTTTGGTTTCTTGAGCTCCCAAGGAGGAATCACTGGTGTGTATTTACTACTACATTTTATTGCATTTGTTATAATACTGTTTTCTTCTATTTCCTCCATGCACTTCCATCCTATTGGGTATCTTGTAGGTTCCAGAGGGGTATCCCAGGTCACAGGGAAATTCTTCACAAACATTGCATACTGTACTTGCATGACGTCATGGCTCAAAATGTTTAGATTCACCACCACACTTGGTAGGACACACAATGAGGAAACCTGCTGATAGCATTACAAGGTAGCCCTTATTCTATAATCTGCAAGATAAGACAGGTAGAGGGAGACAAAATAACACGTGGAGAAGAGAACTTGAGACATAAATGAAAGAGGTGAGGAAGATATGTAAAGACCTGGAACTGGTGGCATGGGACAAGAGGGCTTGGCATAAGGTTGCTTAAGGCCTATGCTCCTCGGGGAGCTGAAAGGCAAAGACAATGATGATGATAGTCACTAAAGGGGCAGCTGACAATCAGAAGTGCAAAATGGAAGATCCTACCAAGCCCATGAACAGAAGACTTTCCGCTAGGGTTAGAATGATCACGTGGATCACACAGTGTGGACTTTTTAAACAATGCCAGATGTGATTAAAGGGAGCTTTGGTGCGGACTACACGACTACAAGTTCATATATGATCTACAAAGCCTTATGGACAAAGGGGACATTTTTGCTGCGTTCTTTTTAAATTCTATTTATTTAAAATAATATTTAATATTGAAAAAAAATTTTATTTTTAATTTTGACATACTTGTTGCATTTGAAAATAATTCTTTCAGATCAAATAGTAAAAGTACAATACAGAAGTAACTATATTAGTATCATGCATTCACATGCTATTAAAACTTTACTTTTATTTAAGCCATACATTTATATTTTATTAATTATAAACTTTATTGCCCCATTCGCGCCTAGTGTTTTCTCACAGTCTGAGAGTGCACATAATAAAATCGTAATTATAAATTAACATTTAGAAAATGCTTCCATTTATATTTTTAAAGAAGAAAATTAGAACCAAGAAAACAGTTTCAAATAAAAATTATGGGCACTAATGGGCTATGAGTTGCCATATTTCTCATAAAGAGTGACCTCCAGATACAAATTTTTTTTTTTAAATATAGTGACCTCCAACCATAAAATACCTTTTCAGGAATATACATCTCTTGGAGGCACATCCATTCAATGGTGGCCATTTATGGCAGAAACTACTATAGCATGACGACCTTATGATATTTGTAAATGGTTTCCTATCTGTATTTAAATATGAAGATTTGAAAAATAAAGTGTTCCATTTTTGATATTTGTACTTTGGATAAACACACTCAAGATAAAGTGACAGATATTTCTAGAATTTTGTAACAAAGAAAGAACAATGTGATTTTCAGTTTGACTGGGTTATTTGTTATGTATGTTGTGACATTGTAGATGATGCTTACACAAAAAGGGACATTCTCGCCCTGACCTTGTATTGATCTATTTTCTGTATCTTTGCTTGGGACAGTCCACTTGCAAGCATCCTTTCTACGAAGTCCTTTTTAAATTACAAGAAAAAAAAATAAGCAAGAATTAGGAAGAAACTTATTTTGTGCACAAGATAATTTCTCCTATATTTTATTTTCCTAATTTGTTTGTGAAAACCAGCTTTGACAGGGCTGATTTTTGGCTAGAATAAATCACATAAACCCTCATAGAGAACAACTAAAACAACAATTAAGAAGTCAGATGTTCATACATGGGTGCTTGGTCAAGTGCCTTGGAACAAGAGATGAAAAGAAGATGCTGCCAATGGACAGAACACTGTCGTAGATTTTAGATAGGAGAATTAAGACTTGGGTTGGTCCCTTCTGAATAGGTTGGAATGAGTGAGAGTCACAGTGTGAAGTAGTAAAAGAAATAGATTCCACGAGTGAGATGATAGAATGTGATATAGAGGCTGTCTCTGAGATGCGAGAAAGTCTTCTCTCTCTCTCTCTCACCTATCTTCTACGACAGATTTTAAGCAGTCAGACAGTCTACACACAGATATATCTATTACCTATATTTCTATCTACTCACGGGCACGCACATACACGGGACGACAGTTAAACAAACAGACGTGGGAATCTATAACAAATGATTATATATATATATATATATATATATATATATATATATATATATATATATATATATATATATATATATATATATATGAACGAGCTGACCAACGCACTGATTTAGTTCAAGAGAGATTTTTATTATTATCATCTAAAAAAAAATCTTCTCACAACACCAAAAGAATACATCAAGGAAAACACTACAAATAGGCATAAAATTCAAG
The DNA here is from genome assembly GCA_024509875.1 of Oreohelix idahoensis. Lineage (NCBI taxonomy): Eukaryota > Metazoa > Mollusca > Gastropoda > Stylommatophora > Oreohelicidae > Oreohelix > Oreohelix idahoensis. Next base: position 60,686 of record JAMPIV010013241.1, read on the forward strand.
AAAATGCTACTAGGATGATAACCCCGTTATGATATTAACTCTAGGTTTAGCCCACAGCCCCGTTATGAGACAGATGATGGCCCAAAGAGTCATAAATGCATGTGGTTAGGGTCTAATATTGTTCCCTTTTGAAGGTATAGACTGACTTTGACAGCAGTATATATTCTAAAGGAACACGTTACTTAAGCAGCAAATCTCGCCTAAGGAAAAAGCAAATATAACAAGTGAGTGTATTATACAACGAACATCCTTCCGTCACTTTCACTCGGTTCTTTCATCAGGGCCCTGATATACTTACAATCGTGTTGTGGTTTCGCCGGCTGGCGCGAAGTTTTGGACACTCACACTTTTTATCTGTTACTGTCGTTTAATGAAACAGATCCCAGCTCTGCAGATTTGTTTGTTGGTTTCATCAAAATGGATCTGGGGAGCGTCTGCTTCAGGCGATAGTTATTTCAGACTAAAGTTAATGTCACTTGACTCACGAGGTAAGAATTAGGCTTAAACGAGCACAAAATGTCAGAACACGAAGTTTCCCTTAATTAGGAAGATGACCGGTGGACAACTTCTCTCAAACAGAAAATCTTAGTTCCCCACTCACTTGTCAACAATGTCGGAAAGTTAATGTTATTGATTGTAATTATTCTCGCCGTCAGGCAGAAACTTTACGTAGAGTTTATGGAAGAAATTAAGATCTGGTTCACAGGCCCAGTATTGATCATTCATCATCTCAGCCCGTAACCCGTCATGGGTCGTAGGGGTGCCATGGTGGAAGCATCAGCAGACAGGGTCCTCCACTGCTCTCTATCCTCAGCAATGCGTACAAGTGTGGAAAAACCGTGTCCTGCCCATTCTTTGATGTTATCAGCCCAGGATTTTCTCTGCCTTCCTCTTCTCCGTTTACCTTCGACTGTTCCCTGAAGGATCGTTTTCGAAAGGGAGTCATGACGAGTTACATGCCCAAACCAGGCAAGCTTTCGACGTTTCACTACTGACAAAAGTGGTTCTTGGTGGCCTGCATAGGTGTTTATCTTCTCTCTAACATAGACATTTGTTTTGTGCTCTTTATAGCAAATGCGCAAAATTCTTCTATAACATTTATGCTCGAAAGCCTGAATCCTTCGCTCCGTATCTGCAGTGAGTGTCCAGCCCTCACACCCATACAAGAGAATAGATAATACAAGTGATTTGTATAATTTGATCTTCACAGGAAAACTGATGTTATTTTTCCAGATCACATTCAACCTTGTCATGGCAGCTGAGGCCATCTCAAGTCTTGTCTTGATTTCTTTAATTGATCTTCCATCACTACATATAGTCCTGGCAAAGGGGCGACCGACCCCAACCAGGCGCGTCCACGGGTGGCGGATAGTGGAACGACCTCCAGATATGGTGTGTCAGCTGCGAATTAAGTCAGCATTGCTGGACGAATAAGCAGTCGCGGACCAAACGGCGATGTCCTCCCAGCAGGACGGGGAGGGGTAACAGGTGGCACTGATACCCCCACTGAAATCCCCCATATGTCCTATGACGGGTGCATCAAGCGAGTAAGAGCCGCTATAAGCTCTAGCCACGGGGAAGGTAAACCTCGGTAAACAAACCAATCTGCTGCCTTGCAGCTACCACCGGGAGATGGAAAGGCTATGGGAGACAACCCTGAACAACAAACACAACCCGGCCTGCCGAAGACGGAGTGTGTTAGCTACGGCGCAGACACTGGGAAAAATTAGGACACACACGCTTTTGCGGTATGGAGTCATGCGACAATCTCGACTTACGTCATGGCGTCGCTCCTATCAGATACAACCGGGGAGGAGCAACCGGTGCCTTTCCCAACCAAATGGTCGGGGGAAGGCAAAGTAGAGCAACTGACCAACCAACCCACTATCTTACAGTGGCTCAATGGAATGCAGAAGGAGTGAGGAACAAGAAACCGGAGTTACAAGAATTCCTCAGGGAAAATAACATTGATATAATCTGCATCCAAGAAACTCACCTAAAAGATACCCAACGATTCTTTGTACGTGGATACCAATCCTTCCGCCAAGACAGGGCAAAAAGAACTAAGGGAGGAATCCTCACACTGATTAAAACCTCAATCCCAGCAGTAGAGACACACAGATCTGGTGAGGACGAACTTGAATACATAACAGTCCAACTACTGCTGCCCAGTGGAGACTTAATGATCACAAACTGCTACAGCCCTCCAACCACAACTCTGGAGCTACACAAATTGAAGCTTGCAGCATCGAGACACCTCATTATGGGTGACTTCAATAGCCACTCACCCAGCTGGGGCTATGACGCAACAGATCCAAGAGGAGAAGAGGTGGAAGATTGGATGGTAGAGAATAAACTAATTCTAATAAACCAACCAGAGGATAAGCCCACCTTCTATTCCAGAGTATGGAAAACAACGAGCACACCAGATCTTGCTATGGCTACAGATGACATACATCGACTCACCACCAGAACAGTAAATACTCAACTTGGGGGAAGTGACCATGTACCAGTCACATTACAGATATCTGAGATAAGAAATGCAGGAGAAATCAATATGTCTCCTAGCTGGAATTTCAAAAAAGCAAACTGGGGATTTTTTTAAAGAACAAGCCGACAATTTCTGTCAGAACATTGCCCACTCAAATAACATCAATAAAAACATCTCCATAATCAGTGAGGCAATCATCCAAGCAGCAAAGAAGTCAATTCCACGAGGTAAACGACGAGACTACAAACCATACTGGAGTGACAACCTGGGAAAACTCCATAGTGAATTAAATAAAGCACGGGAAACTATGGAGCAAAATCCCACATTAGAGAACACACAGAGGCACAACAGCATAAAACAAGCTTTCAATGAACAAAAGAAAGCTGAAATCCAAAGGAGCTGGCACCAGAAGACCAGCAGTCTCAACATGGAAAAGGACTCAAGCAAGCTATGGAATCTGACAAGAGTGCTAAATGAAGAAACAACAACAAGCTACTGTAAGACTGTCATCAAGGAAAATGAAAAATACCACACAGGAAAGATGGCAGCAAACATCCTGGCAGATTTCTACAAGGAAGAAAGCACCACATCACTTTCACATGCACGGATCCAAGAAGTACGTAAGGAAGTAAAAGAAAAACTGAAGCACCAAAACCCAGATATCTGCATGAAGTCACCCCTTACTATGAAAGAACTCAGTGCTGCCATAACAAAACTAAAGAACAGAAAAGCTCCAGGAAAAGATGGCATCACAAATGATATGATCAAGAACCTTGGACCTGTAGCCAGGCACAAGCTCCTCCTAATCTTCAATCAGTCATGGAGTACTGGAAAATTTCCAGATCAATGGCGAGAAGCAATCATTGTTCCCATCAGAAAGAAACAAAAGGAGAAAACAAGCAAGTCCAGCTACCGACCAGTTAGCCTACTGAGCTGTCTGGGTAAGGTAATGGAAAGAATGGTGAACTCAAGGTTACTGAAACATCTGGAAAAAAACCATCTGCTTGATAACACACAGTCAGCATTTAGGAAAAATCGCAGCACCGAAGACCAACTAGTATATATAGCCCAGGAAGTAGAAAATGCCTTTCAGGAGAAAAAGAAAGTACTGGCGGTTTTTGTAGACTTGACAAAAGCCTTTGATAAGGTATGGAAAGAAGGACTCCTCCTTAAGATGCTCAACAGCAAAATTGAAGGGAGAATGTTCAACTGGATACGGGACTTTCTTCGATACCGCACAGCAAGAGTAAAACTTGACGGGAAACTGAGCCATCGCGTCACTCTACAACAGGGTGTGCCACAAGGAGGAGTTATCTCCCCCACACTTTTTATCATATATATAAATGATATTGCAGAGAAACTGTCCGGGCATATCTCCAGGGCTCTTCATGCTGACGATTTTGCTGCCTGGTCTGCTGCTGAACATTTGCCTACTGCGAAGTTCAGGATGCAAGCTGCGCTAAATACCATCGGTAAATGGGCATCAGATTGGGGAGTACAGATAAACCTCTCCAAGACAGTAGCAACCTGCTTCTCTCTGTCAAATCGCCGAGAAACGATCAAACTGCAGCTAAATGGAAGTGAACTTCCAATCGAGGAAAAACCCAACATACCTAGGAGTCAAGTTGGATAAGAGACTCACCTGGAAGCCGCACATAAAAGCAGTAGAACAGAGAGCAATAAGAAAGCTCTCTATTATGAAGAAACTGGCTGGCACAAGTTGGGGGGCAAATACCAACATACTTAAAAAAGTCTATACAGGCACAGTCAGACCTGTACTTGAATATGGCATGTCAGCCTGGGCCACAGCATCTAAAACAAACACAGAATGTCTAGGGAAAGTGCAAAATTCAGGCCTTAGACTAATCACTGGAGGGATGAAGACTTCTCCAATCCAGGCAATGGAGCGATACACCAACATCCGCTCTCTTGATGACAGACGTGAGGAAAAGGTATTCACTCACAGTGAGAAGCTTCTACGAATGCCAAGTCATCCAATGCATGCCAAACTCCATAGTGTGACAAAGAACAGGCTGAAAAGAACCAGCTTCCTAAACATCTCCAAACATCTGCATCGATGCCATGAAGACCTCCTCCCAAATCGATCTACTGAGATTGAAATGTTAATTGATTACGAGGAGCCAGACGACTGCCATGGAAATATATCTATCATCACTGAAGTCCCTGAAATAAAAAAGAAAGGCCACCTGACCCCTCAACAACTAAAAACTTTGGCTCAAGAAATGATTGAAGAAAAGTACAACCCGAAGGAGTGGACACATGTATACACAGATGGATCTGCTGAGGGGGCAGTAAAGAACGGTGGAGGAGGCATTTTTATAAGATTCCTAAATGGAAAGATCATCCGAAAGGCCTTCCCAACTGGAAAGATCTCCTCCAATTTTAGGGCAGAAGCTATGGCACTACTGCAAGCCCTGAAGATCCTCACCAGACCTGAACAGCAGCCACAAGCTAAGATAGTAATCTTCACTGACTGCAGATCATTACTTGAATCAATACAAAACACCAGAAATGATAACATGATGAATGAGATCAGATCTGAGCTTAACATCATCCAAAGGTCATCAACCATTGCCCTTCAGTGGTTACCTGCCCATTGTGGAATCGCTGGTAATGCGAAAGCAGATGCTCTATCAAGAAGTGGCAGTAAAATGGAACAATACAGCCACCCATTGCCCTATCGGGAAGCAAAAACCATCATCCACAACAAGTACAAAAATCAGTGGAAGGAGGAGGGGGATATATACAGCAGAGATGACCCAATCCACCACCTAAACAGACACCAACAGACGACAATTTTCCGCCTGAGAACTGGTCACTGCAGATTACTTGGACATCTCTATCGCCTCAAGATATCCCACACGAATGAATGCCCATGTGGAACTGATATCCAGACTCCAGAACACATTCTCCAGAACTGTCCAACCCATGATAAATTGCGACGTGCGACCTGGCCAAAAGGTGATGAGCTCCAGCAGAAGCTATGGGGCTGCCGCGCCGACCTGGAAAAGACTGTGGACTTCGTCCTGGCGACAGGCCTGCAGATTTAGCATGACTACAAACCGAACGCAGCAGAAGAAGAAGATCACTACATATAGTGGACCCGAGATATTTAAAGGTGTTAACTTCTTCTAACGTTTGCCCATTTAACGTAATGTTGGTCGGAACATGTTTCTTATGGCTATTCACCAATATCTTGCTTTTTTCTATATTAATTTCCATCCCATACGTTCTTGTTACATTTTTATCATTACAGTCTTTGAAAACCCGTTAGTGGGATATAGTATTTCTGTCTAACTCTGGTTGCATATGCACTGTCAGATCAGTGTTACTTGAGAAACCCATGTGGTTCAAAATAAGGACTGTCTATTTCTTCACAAGTATGAACTCTTATTAAATGCTGGTAAAGTTCGGGTCACCCCAGTATTTCACTGTATAAAAGGAAAAGCACATATAAATCATTTACATATTATGTACTCAATATAACTTACATTTAAAACAGCAAGCCTACAGCTTGACTTATTATTTAAACTTCCGGTGAAATAAGTTATATAAAATCGATCATCAGGAATTAGGAATATGGTGCATATTCCATCACTACTCACTGATGTCGCGTCTAGCATTTATAAGTTTGTTATTAAAACAGTTTCGACTGAGTATTAGCCGTTAAATTAAATTCCTTATAGCTACTAGTTTAGTAAGCTAAAGATATAATTTATCTTGTATTTCCACTGTATGCGTCACTAGAAAAATAATACAAACTATAAATTAGGCACTCTGGGCACAGAACTAGTTTAGAATGAAATAAGCGATTTAACGCTTTAAACACTTTCCAAAATACTAGATATCTATTATATTAATCTCACCACAGCACTACGGTAACACCACGACTAGGATAATTCACTAGATAGGTAGTTAGAAGCTCGTCAGAAATCTGACGAGAACTATGAAATTCGCTATACAAGCTTCATTCGCTAGCACGCGTGTGTCCGTCTACTGAAGATGTTGAAGACTGAAATGCAATCAGATTTCAGCTCCTGGGTGGATATTTGAAAACAGGGGCAAACAATCCCACATTTTCTCAACCTCCGAAATCATCTCCCCTTTTACGGGTAAAACCTACGTCAGCTTAACGCGTGACGTAACTGCCACCAGTGACCGAGAAATGCGATTGACAGTTGCAAATCTCAGACAACCGTCTACAACTGCGTCGTAGAGATGTCAGTAATCACGCCTTTCCTGAGCGCTCAGCCGAAAAACCCGCGCGTGACAGGTGCCAATGTAGACATAAAGTCTGCTCTGTGTCCAGCGAAACGAATTTCTCACACCCCAGGCCCAGAAATCTGGTCGGGCCGCGCTCTGACCGGGGAAACTGCAGACGTATGTCTGGCGAGAACCGTATATTCACAGCTATGGTTCGACCGGCAGAGACTGACATCTATGTAATCGAGTTACGTATCCCAGTATGAGAAAAACACAAGGTAAAGTTTGAGGATACTGAAGAAAATATTATTCGCAAAACAAGTGATGCGAAAAATACAGGAAAAAAACCAAGTAAGGAAAGATAATAAAATAAAGGATGCGGGTGAGAGAATATGAAGAAGATGTAGGCAATTTAATGATATAAAGACCTACGTGACAGGACGTCCCCCCTTTAAGATATGGAAGCACTCCATGTCTACGTTATGGAATTAAATTTCCTATAACCGTAGCTTCGGGGGTCTGTCTTCTTCCCTCTTATCTTCCCCCTCCATCTCTCTCCAATATCTACTCAATTCTACTCCCCAACGTTTCCTTCCTCTGGAATGTCTCCCATGCGCGCTTGAAAGAGCGTCGCCGCTTCTGACATTTTTGAAAGATTTCCTGTGATAGCGGTGGAATATCCCTGCCACTATCGTCAGTTTTGGCGATCGTCAGGAGATGGTCGGAGGTCGGTACTGGTCTTTCCAAGTATCTCTTTAAGAGATTTAAATGGAAAACCTTCTCCATTCCTTGAATAGATATCTGGTAGTTAGCCTTAGAAATCTTTTTCAGGACGGTAAACGGCCCTTGCCATCCGATCTTCAGTTGGTTGTTCTCGGTAGGGAGTAACACCAAAACTTTCTCTCCTGCTTCCAGTTCTCTCTCTTTCGCGACTTTCCTGTATCGGTTAGCGTGCTTGGTGCATGCTCGCTTAAAGTTAGTCGTTGCTAGGTCCCACCCTAGTTTCAACCTTTCCTTTAAAACCGACACATATTTACTTGCTGAGACGACTGTCTCATCCGCCTTCTCGTCTGTCAGAGACTGAAGTAAGGCTTCAAGCGGCCCCTTGATAGGTCTGCCGAATAAAAGCGTAGCTGGCGGAAATCCTGTGGAAGTATGAGGAGATTCTCTTTAGCCAAATAATGCTGCAGGAATACAAAGATCCCAATCTTCAGGTTTCCCTTGTGCCAATTTACTTAGCATCATGTTGAGGTTTCCATTAGCACGTTCCACGAGCCCATTTCCGGCCGGAGTATATGGCTTAGTGTGGATGTGTTGGGTCCTCAAGATCTTAACGATCTCATCCATCAACAGGTTTCGGTATGGAGATCCGTTATCCGTCAACATTTGCTGAGGGAATCCCAACCGAGTGAAAATCTGCACGACGGCTTCTGCGACATGCTTGGCATCTGCGCATGTTAGCGGGATAGCTTCTGCCCATAAAGTGCATGTATCGACTAAGGTCAGGATAAACCTGTTCCTTCTTTTAGTCCTTTCGAAAGGCCCTAAAATGTAGATCACAACCCGTTCGAATGGTGTTCCCATTATTGGCATTTCACCCATGTGGACTGGGGGTGTCCGTTGCTTGGGTGGTACACGTTGGCACTGGGCACAGGATTTGACGTACCTGATAATATCAGTGTTTACTCCTGGCCACCAATAATGAGTCGTTATACGTTGGTTTGTGGCGTTCTGTCCCATATGTCCGCTGAAGGGAAGAGAGTGCCCCATTTCTAGGATTTGGCTTCTGTACTGTTTCGGTACTAGGAGCTGGTTGTAACCTTGGTCAGGCTTGCCTGTTCTCCGATAAAGTACGCCATCCTTAGAAAAAATGTCCCCGTGCTGTTTGGGTTCCTTAGCCATGTGCAGTTTCCTAAAGCAGGGTGCCAAAGTAGGGTCCTTGTATTGCGCTTCTTTAAGTTCCATGGGTAACAAATTCGGCGCAGGCTCCCGTTCCTTCTTGGTTTGCCCTCTTGTAGTTACTGCTGCCACAATCGGCTCTTCCGGTTTCCCAATACACACGTATCTCCCGCCAAGTATGACTGGGTAGATGGGATCATCCATAACAGCCGCTTTGATCACACCTCTGGCAAAATCAGAGTGGATCTCCACCAATGCGATGGGAAGCGCTGTAGGTGCCTCACTCTTAGAAACTCCACGAAGTTTGACGGTCTCTCCTGTCTCTTGACCGGGTTTAACCAGGTTTCTGGCAACAATGCAATCGTAAGAAAGCCCCGTGTCGAATAAACAAAGACTTTGAGAACCGTTCAAAATAACAGTACCTCGCGTTGAGGGTCTATCCCCAACAGGTTGGGAATCACTGTCAATAATTCCGCCTTGCGAGGCTGTTAATAAGCATCCGATGCGTTTCGGCTCGGTGTGCTCGGTCTGATCATATGTCCCGTGCTCAGGGGTTCTCCCTTTGCCACCTTGACCTTTCTGGCCACGCTGCCATGTAGGGCGGTCGGGTTGATCAGACTGTTTGGGGTGGTTGGGGTACTTGTTCTTGTAGAACTTGGATTTTTCCGGAGGGGGGTTTTGAGGTCCAGTTTCTCTGTGGTTATTTTGGTTAGAAGCCTGAGAAGATTGCTCTAGGTTATGTTTTCGAAAATGCTCCTCTGTCGGTTTCCGCTTTGTGGCCGGTAGTTCAGCCAGCGCATTGTGATAACGCTCAGACTTTTCCAAAATGTCTTCAAGTTTTTTCCGCCCCTTGCTCAGCTAGAAATCTCCGGGTATCAGCAGACAAAGTGTTCTTTATTTGTTCTGTTAAAACAAATTCCTCAAGACCTTCATAGGTAGAGGGGAGCTGCGAGAGCTCAAGGCACTTTGTCAAATATCCCTTTAGACGGGAAGAGAACTGGTGAAAAGATTCAGAATTCTCCTTTCTGCTGTTGCGAAACAGTTGCAAAAACCTGCGAGCGTTCATTTCAAAGCGCTCCAGTAACGCTTTCTTCAACAGATCATAGTTGTCTTGTTGGCTGCTTTCCAGTTTGGCGTAAACATCATAAGCAGAACTTTTCAAAGCCTGGGAAAGCTTCATGTTCTAACGCGACCTCTCTAAACCGTACAGAGTTGCAATTTTCTCAAATTTTTCTAGCCAAGTGTCAATCTTCTCATTTGGACAAGGGAAAGATTCTAGAGCGAAAGACATAGCAGTGAGATGAGTAGATTGAGTGTTAGAAGGATCAGTTAAGGAAGAATGAGGAGAAGACTTTCCATTGCTGGAGGTAGAGGCAGCACCACGACTTTGGAATTCTAGAGTTTTAAGAGCCAACTCATGCTGTCTCTCTTCTCTCTCCTTCTCATGCTGTCTCTCCCTCTCCTTCTCTCTTTCCTCATGCTGCATCCTGCGAATTTCCATTTCCTCGTCCATCTTCTTCTGCTCTCTAGCTTCGGCTGCTTCTTTTTCCTCTTTAGCTTCAGCTGCTTTCCTCTCTGCGTCATATCTTTCCAGTTCGTCTCTGACAAAAGCTTTCGCTTCTTCTCCTTCCAAACCTTCTTCTCTCGCTTCGTCCCTGAGGAGCTGTCTGAGCTTTGCCCTCTCGGCCATAGTAAATCAGTGGCTGAGACTAGTCGAGAAAGAAGTAAGAAAAAGAATAGCCTGGTTCCTACCACTTACGAGAAAATACCAAAATTTAAAAAAAAAGATGATATACTTATAACCTGGGATACCTCCTCCAAAAAATGAAAATCTAACTATCGCTGCTATTATCGGCAATAAAGCACTTAAAGCAAAACACGACTAAGCCAACTAAATGGTAGTTAAGATTACTTCTGAAAAATAGGTTGCTACAGTGGAAAAGCAAAATAATTATTGCAAAAATTAAAGAGAAAAATAATCCCTTAATTATAATCCACTATCAAGTTTACCCCCGAAGACAGTTAGGGTGAGGGAGGCAATTAATCTGGACAAATAGTCCGAAACGCACTCCTTAACTTTAGTTCAAACACCTTCCTGCTTCAGAACCCTTGTGAATGTTATACACTCACAAAACTTTACCAGCGTTTAGTATTACAAAATCATTAATTAACATGTATTCCACAAAATCAACCTGTAAACCAAATGTATAATGCTTCTTAATGCTGTGGGAAAAAAACTTATCAGTTTGTGTGGTCAGCACGCTCGTAAACAGATCGTTAGTCTAGGGGATAAATTATTTAAAATAAAACTCACAAGACAATCACACTCTTACTCTATTACAGAATAAAAAATCTTAAATACAAAATCCAGATAGACGAGTCCACATTTGTCGTACTCGTCTTCCTATTCTAAGTTCAAAAATCCGTCGGACGAGAACCCATTTGTCGTAGATTTTAGATAGGAGAATAAAGACTTGGGTTGGTCCCTTCTGAATAGGTTGGAATGAGTGAGAGTCACAGTGTGAAGTAGTAAAAGAAATAGATTCCACGAGTGAGATGATAGAATGTGATATAGAGGCTGTCTCTGAGATGCGAGAAAGTCTTCTCTCTCTCTCTCACCTATCTTCTACGACAGATTTTAAGCAGTCAGACAGTCTACACACAGATATATCTATTACCTATATTTCTATCTACTCACGGGCACGCACATACACGTGACGACAGTTAAACAAACAGACGTGGGAATCTATAACAAATGATTATATATATATATATATATATATATATATATATATATATATATATATATATATATATATATATATATATATATATATATATATATATATATATATATATATATATATATATGAACGAGCTGACCAACGCACTGATTTAGTCCAAGAGAGATTTTTATTATTATCATCTAAAAAAAAATCTTCTCACAACACCAAAAGAATACATCAAGGAAAACACTACAAATAGGCATAAAATTCAAGAAAATGCTACAAGGATGATAACCCCGTTATGATATTAACTCTAGGTTTAGCCCACAGCCCCGTTATGAGACAGATGATGGCCCAAAGAGTCATAAATGCATGTGGTTAGGGTCTAATATTGTTCCCTTTTGAAGGTATAGACTGACTTTGACAGCAGTATCTATTCTAAAGGAACACGTTACTTAAGCAGCAAATCTCGCCTAAGGAAAAAGCAAATATAACAAGTGAGTGTATTATACAACGAACATCCTTCCGTCACTTTCACTCGGTTCTTTCATCAGGGCCCTGATATACTTACAATCGTGTTGTGGTTTCGCCGGCTGGCGCGAAGTTTTGGACACTCACACTTTTTATCTGTTACTGTCGTTTAATGAAACAGATCCCAGCTCTGCAGATTTGTTTGTTGGTTTCATCAAAATGGATCTGGGGAGCGTCTGCTTCAGGCGATAGTTATTTCAGACTAAAGTTAATGTCACTTGACTCACGAGGTAAGAATTAGGCTTAAACGAGCACAAAATGTCAGAACACGAAGTTTCCCTTAATTAGGAAGATGACCGGTGGACAACTTCTCTCAAACAGAAAATCTTAGTTCCCCACTCACTTGTCAACAATGTCGGAAAGTTAATGTTATTGATTGTAATTATTCTCGCCGTCAGGCAGAAACTTTACGTAGAGTTTATGGAAGAAATTAAGATCTGGTTCACAGGCCCAGTATTGATCATTACAGTCTTTGAAAACCCGTTAGTGGGATATAGTATTTCTGTCTAACTCTGGTTGCATATGCACTGTCAGATCAGTGTTACTTGAGAAACCCACGTGGTTCAAAATAAGGACTGTTTATTTCTTCACAAGTATGAACTCTTATTAAATGCTGGTAAAGTTCGGGTCACCCCAGTATTTCACTGTATAAAAGGAAAAGCACATATAAATCATTTACATATTATGTACTCAATATAACTTACATTTAAAACAGCAAGCCTACAGCTTGACTTATTATTTAAACTTCCGGTGAAATAAGTTATATAAAATCGATCATCAGGAATTAGGAATATGGTGCGTATTCCATCACTACTCACTGATGTCGCGTCTAGCATTTATAAGTTTGTTATTAAAACAGTTTCGACTGAGTATTAGCCGTTAAATTAAATTCCTTATAGCTACTAGTTTAGTAAGCTAAAGATATAATTTATCTTGTATTTCCACTGTATGCGTCACTAGAAAAATAATACAAACTATAAATTAGGCACTCTGGGCACAGAACTAGTTTAGAATGAAATAAGCGATTTAACGCTTTAAACACTTTCCAAAATACTAGATATCTATTATATTAATCTCACCACAGCACTACGGTAACACCACGACTAGGATAATTCACTAGATAGGTAGTTAGAAGCTCGTCAGAAATCTGACGAGAACTATGAAATTCGCTATACAAGCTTCATTCGCTAGCACGCGTGTGTCCGTCTACTGAAGATGTTGAAGACTGAAATGCAATCAGATTTCAGCTCCTGGGTGGATATTTGAAAACAGGGGCAAACAATCCCACATTTTCTCAACCTCCGAAATCATCTCCCCTTTTACGGGTAAAACCTACGTCAGCTTAACGCGTGACGTAACTGCCAGCAGTGACCGAGAAATGCGATTGACAGTTGCAAATCTCAGACAACCGTCTACAACTGCGTCGTAGAGATGTCAGTATTCACGCCTTTCCTGAGCGCTCAGCCGAAAAACCCGCGCGTGACAGGTGCCAATGTAGACATAAAGTCTGCTCTGTGTCCAGCGAAACAAATTTCTCACACCCCAGGCCCAGAAATCTGGTCGGGCCGCGCTCTGACCGGGGAAACTGCAGACGTATGTCTGGCGAGAACCGTATATTCACAGCTATGGTTCGACCGGCAGAGATTAACATCTATGTAATCGAGTTACGTATCCCAGTATGAGAAAAACACAAGGTAAAGTTTGAGGATACTGAAGAAAATATTATTCGCAAAACAAGTGATGCGAAAAATACAGGAAAAGAACCAAGTAAGGAAAGATAATAAAATAAAGGATGCGGGTGAGAGAATAGGAAGAAGATGTAGGCAATTTAATGATATAAAGACCTACGTGACAAACACACACTGAGGACATCTGTTGATAGCATTACATGACAGTTCCTTTTCTGGAAAAAAGAGAGGTAGAGGAAGAACAAAAACACGTGGAGAAGAGAACAGAGAAAGGAGTGAAGAAGACAAGGAAGGACCTTGACCTGTTGGCATGGGATAGATAGGTCTTAGCATAAGACCCATGCTTCTGGGGGAGCTGAAGGGTGATAATGAATGGTGATATCAGATATCTTGATTATAAGCTTAAGATACATGTTAGCCCATCAATATTATACTGTATATCATCATCATCTCATCTCAGCCCGTAACCCGTCATGGGTCGTAGGGGTGCCATGGTGGAAGCATCAGCAGACAGGGTCCTCCACTGCTCAACTGTATGACTCCCATGATATTATGGAAAGCTGCTGCTCAGCACAAATAAGCAGTTAGTATGAATTTAGTGATCTGGTCGTACACCTGAAACTTTTTCAGCAACATATTAACTCAGTCGTTCCTCTTCTACCATGAGGCGTAGGGGTTTGGAAGAAAGAGCGCCATACAATCCTATCGACTGACTTCCTCCAGGCCTGGTTCCAGTCTAGTCCTCAGTCTTTCGGAGATTGTCTAATGTAGTCCTCCCAGCAGACTCTGGGTCGTCTTGGAGGTCTGGATCCCTGGCTATTTGTTTCTCATACTTGTCGTGGTAACTGATCTCTTCCCATTCTGCAGACATGGCCAAACTATTGTAGTTGGGACTGTTCTACTTGGGTCTGCAGTGGCTGGGTTTTGAGACCTTGCCGTATCGTCTGGTTGTGGACCATGTCTCTTCTTGTTACTTCAGCCACCTTCCTCAGATACCCCATTTCTGAAATTTTGAGCTGGCTTTTGTGGGTTATAGTTATTGTCCATGACTTGCTTCCATACGTCAAGACTGGAACTTAGGTGGAGTGGTAAACAGCCTTCGTCTTCTTGCCAATCTCTCTTTCGTGGACTGCCACACTATTTGAGGTATAAAACGCAGAGATAATTATAAAAAAAAAAATTTTATTTTAATAAAAGGGAATGTTAAACTAGAGACTTTTATTTGTCATAATAAATTTTTTTATAAGAACCCCCCACTGATGGACATTCATAGACTGACGAAATATTAAATGTTTAACTCACTAACAGACTGATTCATGTATTGACTGACGGACCACATGACTGACTGATCTACTCCTGATGATTGGCTGATGCTGACTAATTTGACCTATTGCCTTATGAACTGATGTACGAACAGACGGATTGATTTATTGATGGACTGAATGAATGACGGACTAACTGACCGACTGACCAATGTATTGACTGATGAACAGGCAGACTGAATGATGGACTGACTCAAATAAACTGACTAACTGAATGAATTACTGACGGAGTGATTAATGGACTAACTGATGGTGAATTCCATTCCAGACTTTGTTCAACTATTATTCTCAAAGTGGCTATCTGGTCTGTACAGGATCTGTTTTGTCGAAAACCTGCTTGTTCATCTCTCAGTTTCTTGTCAATGGACTCTTTTAATCTCTCGAGGATAATCCTGTTTAACATTTTTCCTGGCACTGATAGTAACATTATTCCTCTATAATTTGTGCACTCTTGTAAATTTTATGAAGCAACTTGTTTGCTTGTATTTCCCTGTTAGCTTCTTTATGCTAGTTCTCTCATATTTCCTTTGGCTGCAGCATCTTCTGCCTTTCTTGCCAACTCCTCAATATACTTCCTCTTGTCTCTTTTGATACTTCTTTTTACTTCTTTGTTTGCTTCTGTGCACACTTCTTGGGCCTTGGCTTTGGAACTTCTGGTTTTGCTTGTGTTTAAATCTGCTTTCTTGTTTTCTCTGTCTTTTATCTTATTGATGGATTCTGTTGTTATCCATGCTTTTTGTTGTCATTCCCTTTTCCCCAGTATTTCTTCACATGTCTCATTCCATACAGTTTTGATTTGCTGCCAATAGTCTTCTGTATTCACTACATCTTCCAGCTGTTAGAGCACTTGGAATTTGTTGGATATTGTGACCACAAATTTGTCTCTTGTTTCTTGATTTCTTAGATGTCCTACATTAAATTGTTGTCTATAACTTTGCATTGTTGCATATCTCTTGAGTTTCATTTTTACTTTGGCTATCAGAAGGTGGTGATCTGATGCCACATCTGCTCCTCTATATACCTTTACATCCTGCAATGATGATCTAAACTTCTTGTTTATGCATATATAATCAATCTGATTTTCTGTTCTATGGTCTGGTGATATCCATGTTGCCTTGTGCATTCTCTTATGTGGAAACACGCTTCCTCCTATAGCTAGTTGATTTGAAGCACAGAAGTTTAAGAATAGTTCCCCATTTTCATTCATTACTCCTAGCCCGTGTTTTCCCATGAATTCTTCAAAGCCAGTGTTGACTGTACCTATCTTTGCATTCATGTCACCCATCAAAATTGTGATGTCTCTTCTTTTTACTTTCTCCATAATTTCCTGCAGTCTAGTATAAAGTGCTTCTTTCAGACTTCTTATTTATTTCCTTTTTAGCTGTTTTAAAAGTAACTGTTATTATTCTGGGTCCAATGGCTTCCCATTCAATGAGTGCTTTCTGTGCTTCTTTACATAACATGAGAGCTACCCCTTCACTGTTGTGTGAACTTTCGTCTTCATGTCCTGAGGACAGCACCAATTCACCTGTGATGAGTTTCTTCTTGTTTACCCGCTTCCACTTTGTTTCAGACAGTCCCAGAACATCGATTTTATATTCCCTCATTTTTGCTGCTACTTGTGCCGCTTTCCCTTGTTCGTTCAATGTCCGAACATTCCAGGTGCCAAATCTGGAGGTTCTCCTAGAAGAAAGAAGGTTAGTCTGTAACAGACTCCTTTCGGCTTTCTCTGTGTTGCATCATACGCCTCCCTGCGAGAGGACCTTCCCCTGTCTTGGATGGCTGTGTTTTATTTTCCTTAACTGATTTGTCCATGTTTGTTGAAGTTTTTTGTGGTTTAAATTTTTTTACAGCATGGGGTAACCAGCCCCATGCCCAATCCTCCTTAGTCGCTTTCTACGACATGCATAATAGGGAGCATTGTTACTATTCTTTGCTCCCATTTTGGGCCCCGGTAACACACGGGTGTTATTGTAACATGCAATCATTAATTGTTTTTAATATCTCTCCCTTGTCCACAGCCAGTGTCTAGAAGCTAGTATGTTAGCTCTCGCATTGCCGCGAACCCCTACATGAACAGGACATTAGCTCCACACAAGTTCATGAGTCATCATCATCAGTTGCCATCTCCACAACGAAGGTTGGCTGTAATGGATCTCCAATGTCTTCTGTCTCTTGTCTTGGTGGTGCACTCTGATAGACTCTTTCCTGTCCATCTCTTGATGTTATCTTCCCACTTATAGCGCCGTCTTCCCCTTGCACGTTTGCCTTCAACTCTCCCTTCTGTTATGGTCTTCTGCAAGGTGTTATGCCTTTTTATGTGGCCAAAGTATTTTAGCTGCCGAACTTTGACCTCCCTCATTAGTTCTATTTTCATACCTAGATTTTCTAGGACCTCCTTATTTGTTTTCATCTCTTTCCATGAGATACGCCCCATTCTTCTATATATCCACATTTCAAGAGCCTCAATTCTTTCTTCCAAATGCTTATTCATCGTCCATGTTTCTGCACCATACAGAAATGCAGAATGAGTACTGGAGGCTTATATGAATGTTTCTGTTCGCGCTAGGATACACGCCCCTCCCACTCTTTAAAAGAAAATGTATTTTGTTTATAACTGTCTCTGCGTTTTGTACCTCAAATAGTGAGACAGTCCATGGAAGACAGTTAAAGGGAAATCACTTCAAGTGAATATTTTGTGCGGAACGGTTGGCAACATTCGTTTGGATATTACCAATAATGTAATACATACATTAGAAAACAAAATGCAGACTAAATAGATTGTGCTGTTTAAAATTAGATTTAAAAACAGTAACAGGTTATCACCATAGCGACAACAGTCTGATGAGATCAAATAAATCTATCGAGATTAAACGACATCAAGTCAAACACAAAAATTAGAATCAATTCAAATGTCAAGTTAACCCTATTGTATTGCTCTGAACATGGTGAACAACAAAAACAAAAAGCATCAGACTTTCACAAGTGGGTTAAAATAAAAAAGGTAGTCTCACAGCAGATACAGCCGTAGGGGAGTAAAGTGTTAGAGACTTCATAATACTAGATCAAGCTTCGAGAGGTGAAGTAGCCACTTTCCCTCCTCGCTGCCTTTGTCTTTCCTGATCCAACAGTAGAGTCAGGTATCCATTTACAGCTGATGGACTGTAGCGTGACACCACCATGTTTCCACCCCGATACCTTTGCCGCGACAGGCCTGCGCTCTAACCACAGACGCTCTCATAAATGGGTGCTGGCTTAAATAGAAGGATTGTAGCTGTATGATAAGACCACTAATGTGGGACTGATGACATGAACTAGACAAGTGCCAGAAGTACCAGACGTGAGAAGAAGACGATGAAGATGGACAGGAGACACACACAGAACACACCTGCTGATAGATTGACCAGGCAGTCCTTGTTCTAGAATCTCCAGGGTAAGAGAGAGGCAGGGGAAGACCAAGGAATACATGGAGAAGAGAACTGAAGACAGGCATGAAGGGGATATGGAAAGACCATGAGCTGTTGGCACGTGACATGAAGACTTGACATAAGGCATATACTCCTTAGGGAGTTGAAAGGTCATGATGATGACAAGGTAGCTAAGTTACATTCGATGACGTTGTTGCTTATATCCGTAGTACCAAGAAAAAAAAAGGGGGGGGGGGAGATTTGTGATATCATATGGGGAAAAGGGGGGGGGGGGGGGTCTAGGCTTTTGTGATGAAATGGGACATGGGAGGAGGAGGGTTTAAAATGGCAAAAATTACGTGACGTCATATGTGGACGACCCCTTTAGGGTCTGGTAGAACAATTTCTGGTTGTCTTGAGCATATTTTTCTAGCTTTTCTCCAAATTCTTCCCAGGATTTCTGTTTTGCTGTTAGCACCTTATTCTTTGCTTCTGTTCTATCACATTTCTCTTTATTTCTCTGTTTTTCCTGCTGTGTTTTTAACTTCTAAGTATTGTTTCCATGCCTTTTTCTTCTCTCTTATTTTCTCTTTAACTTCCTCTGTCCAACAAGGTGTCCTCTTTCTGTTCTTCCCAAGTCAGACTTCGCCATATGCTTCTGCTGCAGCTACCTTTATGGTGTCCCTGAATTTAAGCCAAAGAGTTTCCAGGTCATCAGGTCGTTCTTCTATGTTTCTCTGTGCTGTAGCAATAAGCTCCTGATACCTGGTCTTAACTTCTGGCTGTCTTAGTTTGTAGGTCTTAATGTCTGTCTTGGTTCGTTTACTAAGTTTCTTGTGTGATGGTGAGCAATACCTAGTCCGAGCAACTCTTTCAGTTGTTCTTTTAATTGTCAGCAGGTAGTGATCACTTCTAATCTCTGCTCCTCTCCAGGCTGTAGCATCCTGCACATACTTGAATGAGCTCTTCCTAACAATGGCACAGTCAATCACTGATTTCTCATTCTTTATTGGTTCATGTCTGGTGTATGAATTTCAGCAACATAAGCTTTTAAACTCATATTTTTCCTTTGAACAAGTATTTTTTTATGATGATTTCACGTACTGGTACACTGGAATCTACTGAACAATGTTTTGCATGGTTCAAAATCTTGCATTATTTCGATGAAAATCATTTAAAAAAAAGACAAACCTGGACATATCAAATGACTTATAATATACTCGGAAAGGATACAGCTTAAAAAGATTAGCTAATAAGATAGTCAGAAAGTTTACAGGAAAACTGAATCAACTACAGAGAATACACCATGGCTCAGACATCATACTACAGGTATCAGCATAAGGGAGATATCAATCTTCCAGCAGATCACAGGGAATAATTTGATAGCTCTCTAGGTGATGGAATCAAAAATCTCTACTGACAACTAAAAAAGACCAAGAATTTTAAAGCTAGGGAATTTTGGACCACCCTTCTTTCACCATCATTTAAAAATGTGGTACCTGCAGGACTGAACATATTTTTTCCACATTCCCAGTGAAAATTAATGAGCAAGCTGACAAACATTTATTTTAATCTAAACTGCATGAGATAGCAGTTTTTCCTATGAAGTGAACATACAGGAAACATATCATTTGGTTTGAATCTCCCACCACTCTGTTGATATACTTGCACGGAAGCAGATCGTCTGTCAGAGATACATTTTACATTAAGTCTGCACTTATTCCAAATTCCAAATACTCTAAAAGCTGAAAATATAAATGATTTTATCAAAGTAGATATTTAGAGAACTCAATGTTTCTAAAGTATGTCCCCACAGCTCTTGGGTTTTCTGCCGCTGCCATACTTGAAGGGTGTGGAATTGAAGAGGATGGCTTGATAGTAAGAGGATGGCCAAGAGGTAAATGGATTGACAATATTAATGAAACCCTGAGGAAACATGGTTTGATGTTAACCAAAGCAAGGAACCTCGCACAGCTGCACATGCTTTACCTTCATACAATGCTGGAGACGCAAGTGCAAGGGACAAGAAAGTAAGTACATTAATGATAGGTTAAATCACAGTGCAGACAGCGTCGTTGTCATAATCTTGTCACAAACAGGGTCGGGTTAGTGGTTGTACAGCAAAATTATTATGTGCTATTAAGTGTTTATTTAAAGAGAATACAGTTAGGAGTTTAGCACTGGGGTTAGACAAATCTTAGCCGCTAACTCTTTTAACCTTACCTCAACCCTGGTCTAGAATACTGTATTCTATAATTTTCTGAACCACACCTACCGATTCATCTTTGATTTCCATAATTTCCTCCTTATCTCTTCTGTATGGTTCTACATCTGATGATCCAGACGAAATTGTCAAAGTGTCTTCATAATTGGACATCTGTGGCTCTTCAGGTACAAGATTATCCAAGGTATTTTCCTCCATTGACTTACTCTTTATGAGGAGGTAAATAATACGTGGCCCTATCTCAGGCTGAGGAAAATAATTTTATACAAACACATTTTTAAAAACCTTTTTGAGAATAAAGAACTCTGGTTGGACAAGCAAAAAAAAAAAAACAATTTTAAGTCATATGTAAAACAAAGATAATACAGCTCAAGGAAAGGGAAGCATAAAATACATTCATAAAAATAACAGTGTTTGCAACTGTTCATATCTGATTCATTATTTGTGAAAGTAAATCATCACAATCCATAATTCTCGCCGTTTGTACGTCGGTCACATCTAAGGGATGCAACTGTGGTTGAAAGTTAGACATTAATTGTATTGTTTCCCTTATATATACTCTCCCGAAAATAGTAACACTCAACGAAGAAAAGTCGGTGTAGAACCCAGTTTCATTCCGGAATCGGATTTAATTCATCATTTTGTTAAAAATAACCTTAAAATGTAAGTGTTTGATTGTTTCTTCAAGACAAAATTTTAATTTAAAGCATTGCAGACTTATTATTATGGATCAAAATGATAAGATGGCTGCAAAACGAGCTGCAGATGCTAAGAGGAAGAGACGATCGCGTCAATCACAACGAGCAAGCGAGACTCTAGAGGAAGCAGCAATACGACGACAACATGAAGCGGCACAAAGACAAGCACACAAGCACAGCGTCAGTCACAACCAGCAAATCAGTCTGCAGAAGAGCACAAATTTCAACGCGTTGCAGAAACTTTTCGCATTCGTCATTTGAGAGCATCACAACGAGCAAAGGAGACTTCAGAAGAAGCAGCCGAACGCAGAGCAGCAGCTGCACAACAAGTGGGACGATCAAGAGCTGCACGTAGTCCAACAATTCCAAATCATGATGCCTTTGATGAGAATGAAGTTGCTGTACACAACTGCGGCCCAATGGATCAGGAATGTCAGTTCTGTCACACTCTCAATTTTCAAGTGGAAAGATCAACCGATGGTACACTCAATTATTGCTGCCATAAAGGTACGGTACTGTGGGAGCAAGAAGGATAGCAGAGACGTCATTTTCCTCCGTATCTCAAGGATCTTTTGAGCAACCCAGCGCATCCACAACATCGACATTTTAAGGAAAATATCCGTTCCTATAATTCAGTCTTGGGCTTTGCATCCATGGGTGCCCAAATCGATCGCTTTGTTGGACGTGGACCATATGTGTTCAGAAAGCGTGGACAGATCTATCATTTGATTTACTTCCGTCATTATTGACGGGTTATTGCTAGTAGTAATAATAATAATACATATGACTGTTTTGTAATTAATTAAAAAGTAATTTGTGATACTTATACTCTTCATTAACACATACTGACATTATATGTAACACGCATCCCACTGTTATTGTCACTTAGTACAATCACTTGGGGTGATACACTGGTTCGCTATGATGTTTCTGGTTATCTCATGAAACGCATCAGTTGTGTGTGTGTATATATATATATATATATATATATATATATATATATATATATATATATATATATATATATATATATATATATATACCATCAGCATCACACTTGAGGTCCCCAAGGAGCATAGGCCTTCAACAAACATATGACGTCTTCCTGTCCTGTGCCATCAGCTCAAGGTCTGTCCATATCTTCTTCGTTTGTTTGCTGATCTCTTTCTATCTCTCTTATCCAAGGATTTCCATGACAGCCTGGTAATGTTGTCAGCATGTTTCCTCAATGTGTGTCCTACCTTTTTGATTGTAAGAAAAGGAAAAAGAACAACTGAAAGAGTTGAGAGCTAGAAATTAAGACCAGATATCAGGGGCTTATTGCTGCAGTGGTGAGCAACACAGAAGAACAGCCTGATGACTTGGAAACCCTCTGGCTTAAATTCAAGGACATCATAAAGACAGCTGCTGCAGAAGCATGTGGTGAAGTCCGACTTGGGAACAAGAGAGGGAGGACACCTTGGTGGACGGAGGAGGTCGGGGAGAAAATGGGGGAAAAGAGGATGGCATGGAAACGGTACTTGGGAGCTGGAGGCACAACATGACAGGTGGAGAAGTGTGGGGAATGTGTGGCGCTCGGGGCGGAGGCAAAGAGCAAGGTGCTAGCAGCAAAACAGAAGTCCTGGGAAGAATTGGGAGAAAAGCTAGAAAAAGATGCGCGGGAAGACCAGAGATTGTTCTATAAGACCCTGGGGAACATGAGGGGGGAAAGGCAGTGCCCTCTCAGGTTTATAAAGGACAGGCAAGGCGGGTTCCTTGCTGCCCTGATGGAGGGATGGAGAGAGTGTTTCTCGGGGCTCCTGAATGGTGAGCATGGTGGGGCATCAGAAATGATAACCAGTAGCACAGAAGAGAAGGCCAATGATGGTGGGGATGACGTGGAGATGGAGGAGCTGAAGGCGGCACTGGAGAGAGTCAAGATGGGCGCGGCAGCAGGGCATGATGGTGTAACACCAGAGGTGGTTGGGTACATGGGAGCATCAGGCGACCTATTACTCTTGAGGGTCCTACGGGCGGCGTGGTGCAACGGGGCCATACCAAGGGATTGGGAGATTGCCATCATAACACCAATTTTCGAAAAGGGTGACAATCGACAGTGTGGAAACCATAGGGGCATATCCCTTCTCGGTGTCCCTGGTGAGGTCTACTCTGGGGTCCCGGGGCAGAGACTCCGACGCCTAGATGAGCCACAATTGGATGAGGTCCAGTGCGGATTCCGAGCAAACCGAAGTACTCAGGACCTAATCTTTACACTCAGACAGCTGAGCGAAAAGGCCCTTGAGTATAAGAGTGAGATCCATCTTTGTTTCATGGATCTGGAAAGAGCGTTTGACGGGGTCCCCTGGGGCGAACTTTGGGACTGTTTGGCAGGGAAGAACGTTCCAGCACCTCTGGTTCATGCTGTGCAGAGCTTCTGCAGGTCTTGCAGAGGTTATGTGAGGACGGCGGGCCATGAGTCAGGGCAGTTCGGGACCACCGCTGGTGTAGGACGGGGTGATATCCTGTCACCTTGTCTTTTCATACTCCTCATGGACGATGTCATCAAGGCATGTAAGGAGAGAGCAGGAAAGTATTCGGTGGGGTACTGGAAGATGAGACGGGTCTGTGTTTCAGAGCTGGCGTTTGCTGATGGTGTTGCCCTGGTTGCTAAATCAGAGGCACATCTCCAGTCCAGCCTGCGGGTCTGGAAAAGGGGGGGGGGGGGGCTGTTGACGAGAGGGATGGTCATGGGCAGCTCTAAAACAAAATCCATGGTGATATCATGAGAAGAAAGAGGGCATCGGATTGGGCTGGGAGAGCTGGTCCTGGAGCAGGTCGACCACTTTAAATACCTCGGAGCTATTATAGACCGAAAGGGAGGCATCAAGGGAAAGTTGGCCACTCGGGAGGCGGCGGCTGGGAGACTTTTTCGGGCCATAGGTCGAGGATTCCTGAGCAAGAGAGAGGTTGGTAAGAAAACGAAGATGGCTGTATACCGCTCCACCTGTGTCCCAGTCTTGACATATGGATGTGAGTCATGGGCAATGACTACAACCAACTAACGCCAGATCCAAACCTCAGAAATGAGGTATCTGAGGAAGGTGGTTTAAGTAACAAGAAGAGACATGGTCAGCAACCAGACGATACGTCAAGGCCTAAAATCCCACCCCCTGCAGACCCAGGTAGAACAGTCCCAACTAAGATGGTTTGGCCATGTCTGCAGAATGGGAGAATATCGGATACCACGACAAGCATGGGAAACAAAGAGCCAGGGATCCAGACCCCCAGGACGACCCAGAGTCCGCTGGGAGGATAACATTAGACAATCTTTGATGGACCGAGGACTAGAATGGAACCAGGCCAGGAGGAAGACAGCCAACAGGATAGTCTGGCGCTCTCTCTTCCAAACCTCTATACCTCACGGTAGAAGGGGAACGACTAAGTAAGTAAGTGTCCTACCCACCGCCAGTGTCTTCTCATTTTCATGCACCATTAACAATTTTCTGGTTCTTGGCAATAGTTCCACATTAGTGATCTTGTCATACCACTTCAATAAATATATTTAAACACACAATACTCAAAATAAGTTTGCCACCAGATGTGACAAGGTCTACATTTAACGTCTCAGGCAGAACCCAGAAAAGCAGGTCTTAAGAAGAATCTGGCGATGTGAATATCAATCACACTGGATGTGACTGAAGTTTGTATATCACACTTCTTTCATGCGCCAAAGTCGATTACTGAGAGTGACGCTGAACAACCCTTTGAATTGAGAGGTTACAAACCCTTGAAGGGGCATGTTTGCAAACTTTATACTTTAAGTTGTACAATTAAATCAAACTTTAAATTAAAAGCTATATTTTAGTATGTAATAAAAGAGCTAATACAAGACCATGTTTGATCCTTCAAATTAAGTGCCCTTCAATGTGTGTATGTCTGTTTGTGTGTGTATAAACACACACACACACACACACATACATATATATATATATATATATATATATATATATATATATATATATATATATATATATATATATATATATATATATATATATATATATATATAACCCAAGGGGAAAAATATATATGAACACCTAGGCTCTCCACTGGTATGTTTAAATGGAAAAAAATTTATTTTAAAAAGAACAAATTATTTAAAGATAATAAATATGTTCTGCTGTTACAGCTGGTTTTTACTTACATGGCTGATAAACTTCTGCTGGTTGTATGGTAGTATGCAGGGACCGACATATCTGAGCTCACTGTAAAATTGATTCACGTAACCTAAACGGAATCAATAAATAGTTACAACTAGTAGTCTTACAAATCTCTGTCACTTTCATTCTTCTCTCTAAAATGCTAGTAAATTTCTCAATCTTTACATACTGTTTCTATGTAATTATTTACGCATATCTTCCTTTTTCTGTTTTTCATTCTATTTCACCCGTTGTTTTTTAATTGAAGAAAGAAGAAGAAATAACAGAAGCAAACCTTCAAAGAGCAATCAATCTCAAGCTATAATCTGCTTGTTTGTGCCAAGAATAATGTCCCCATTTAACAGCTGGAACATCTGTGAAATCTTGTCTCAGATTATTCCAGATGTGACGTATAATGGAAATATAGCCTACAGTAATCTGACAGCCTTTGTAATCCCGTTAGCGTTCCATGATTTGCTAGCAAAGCCATGCATTTTTCTGCCTGTCTTACTCACACAAGCTTATTTTTCACCCACGTCTCTTTTTCTTTGATCATAAGGAAACGAAGTTGTTTACAAACTTGCGTGACCTGCCAGTCAAAACAGGTAGCGGTTCAGCTTTCGTTTACCACGTTTTCCCACGCCAGTATATGTCAAGCATACGATCTCAGACAGAAAAACCCGTGAAACAGACTTAACGTCCTTTGAAGTCTCCGGAAAGGGGAGCTAACGCTTTGATGTCGATTCGCACGGGCAAAATCTTCGAAAGACCCGTTAGATGTGAGAATTCTTCTGATGTCGATTAGCAACGCCCGACAGAGCGACCGTAAAGCTTTTATCTTGGGAACTATGTTTCTGATTCTCTCCATACACATGGTAACGTGAAAAGTAACATCATCTATAGTTCAGAGAACCATGATGATATATAAACTGTGTTTTCCTAAACCTGCTATCAGTTGTCACTCAGAATTTTTGGATAGTCTAAGCACGTAGTCTATAGCCATTGTGGAAGATGTGTTAATAGCATTCGTGGGGATCTTTTCATTGTGATTCTCTGGTAATAGAAATTAGTGTTACAAATTAAAAGTGTTAAGATTTTACCATTATAATTCACTTGGATTTTCTAGCTGTTAGAACTAGTGAAATAAATAACGCGTAGCTATTTCATACCAGAGGTTCAAATATGTGGTGTCTGCCCATGCACACCACATGTTAGATTTATTGAGTTTGAGTTAGTGCTGATAAATGCGGCACTATTTGGGATATTTATTGAAAATGAGGCGCACCGGAAAATGACGTCAGAGTTTGTGTTGATATGTGTATGGCCAAGGTGAAGTAAAACCTTGCACTTTGTGACAGCTGTGGTTTTTGGCTGTGTTTTCTTTTTAAGTTCCAGTATGGACCTACTACGAAGTGTGTACCTCCTGACAGGAGAGGGTTTGTACAAGAGCATGAATACTCTTGAATTAAAAGTAATATGTACGGAGAAAATTAATAAATAAGGATTAATCATGAATAACGAGTATGCATGCTACAAAGAATTTCAGTTATTAAAAGATGTCGAATTCGTTTGAAAAGAAGACTGTTTTAGTTCCTCATTGGTCAGGTAGAGAACCTGTATGCGTGTTGTGATAGAGGGAACAAAACTATGAAAAGTGAGAGATTTTACCCGGGATGTAACGGGATAACGAGCAGTACTATGAGCGACCGCTGGAGCAATCAAATATATATTAACTGTGGACAGGGGTAGCAATGTACCTATCATAATAATAATAAACGAACACAAAATATATTCGAACGGCGCCCCACCACAGATATGGGGGCTCGTCCGGGATTTGAAGGACATTTGAAGGTTGCTCAGGCTATTGGCAGACAGAGTTCTATGTTGGGACAATATCGGGAATTTTGATCAATCTATCGCTGTTCAACAATGAACATTTTATGCAGAGACAGCTGTTGGAATGCAATTTTGTGCAGACATGAAATTTACAATATTTGTATACTAGGTCATGCCCAGACCTGGTACCTTACTTGAGGATCAGAAAAAACATTATATCCATGATGAAATCGTTCACGCTGATTTACCATGAGAGGAATGCTATACCAATCTGACGAATATCTTCACGGGATTTTACGAGGAGGGCGTTTCGCTGGACAAGTGGACTCGGAAGTAATAGATCAAACCGTTAGGACATTGACAAAGTCACCTCATCAGTTTAGTCGGTCACTCGTTGGAAAATAACATTTCGTCTCTATCATTATATATTGACACTATCTCTACAATGTGTCTCACACGAGTAAAGGTCGGACATTCCCATTGAACTGAATACTCAGTGAACGATTTACGAGAACGTCTTCATATTTCGTCATCATGGTTGCTGATTACTACATTATAAGATTAATACATTATCCACATTTCAATTTAATATTGCGTGGAACGACCCATTGGAGTTACAGCGAAGAATGGACGCTCATGGTCGATTCAGATAAGTAATGTTATGTAACGTCATGGTTGTTGGTCCTATCATTGTTGGGCAAATCTCGCTTCTTTTGTGTTATATGTTTCTTTTCTTTGCCTCTTGCGGGCGACTGTTTAGGAGGCATTTTACGTTTCAGTGTCGTATTTCTATAGGTTGATTGCATTAATTTCTTTCAGGGATTCAGCATTTAGTGCTGTCGTGATTTCCGCTCTGTTTGAAATTAAGGTTTTCATGCGTGTTAGCTGTGCTGTGATTCGTCGTATTTTTTTTAAATTTCAATTTTGTTCAGGAATTTAGTCTGGCGTAGGTCTTTCCTGGCTATCTTTTGTAAAATTTACATTAATGATAAAAGTGATTTGTCGTTTTGTCTCGTTAATTACTGGTGGAAATTTTAATTTTCTTTTGTCTTAGAATTTTCGACTACTTACAATTTTGTCGTTTCTTTATTTTGTTTCCATCCATGTCTTTCGTTAGTCATGTCATGTGATAATTTTTCTTTGCAGCATGTATATGATAAACTATTTATTGATTAACTATAATTCTATAATATTGTTGGTGATATATCCTGCAATTCTTGTCGATAACAAGAAGCAGGATCATAAACGCTAATTATTATATTAATAAGCGTATAAAGGATTTGTGCAGGTGATATAGTTATATATATATATTCACATTGTGACTATACCAATCAGACACACTATTCCATAGTGTGATGGTCTAAGTAAGGCAGAGGAGAACATAGATATTGATTTATTGTTTAGAAAAGTTATAATTTGTGGTATACTATGGCGACTCTTGACTATTTTATTAAACAAGGCAAGGCGCTGGGTATGGAAGGTGATATTTTAAAAAATTTTGCTTTGACTGCATATGAAAAGGCAGAGGCAAAAGAAGAAAGAGAAAGAAATGAGAAAAGAGAAAGAGAAGAAATAGAAAGAAATGAGAAAAGAGAAAGAGAAGAAAGGGAATTTACTATGGCACAAGAAAAAGCAAATAAGGAAGAGAGAA
The DNA here is from genome assembly GCA_024509875.1 of Oreohelix idahoensis. Classification (NCBI taxonomy): domain Eukaryota; kingdom Metazoa; phylum Mollusca; class Gastropoda; order Stylommatophora; family Oreohelicidae; genus Oreohelix; species Oreohelix idahoensis. The sequence goes on from JAMPIV010013241.1 coordinate 89,561, forward strand.
TTCGTATAGCAGAAATCGCTGCGGAACGAGAGAAAATGGAACATGAAAAGGCAATTCGTTTAGCGGAAATTGCTGCCGAGGAGGCAAAATTTGAAAGGGAGAAAGCTTTTGAGGTTGAAAAACTTCGTTTTCAACAACATCATGGTTCCCATGATTCAGATAGTAATGGTTCATCGAAGAAGGCAATCACAACCCCTAACTTTAATTTAAGACTACCACCTTTTTCTCCTCCTCACGACGATATAAGTTTTTATTTATTAAGATTTCAGGAAAGAGTCTCTTGCTTAAATATTGATAAAGATTCGTGGTCTGGTGTTTTTTCGGGTCTCCTCACAGGTGATGCAGTTGGGGTCTATCTGGGTATAGACCAAGATAAAAGACATGATTTTCAGGTCGTAAAGGCAGCATTTATACGCAGATATGGTCTGGATCAGGAAGGCTATAGACAAAAGTTTCGATCCATGTTACCGGTAGAGGGTAAAAATTTTGAGGATTTTGTTTCCTCCATAAAACTATGTCTCCAAAGATGGGTTGAACAGGCTTCTATCCCTAAAACGTTTGAAGGATTATGTGATCTCTTATTAAGAGATAAAATTGTTTCGTCGGTAAACCAGGATATTGTATCATTCTTACAAGAACGTAATCCGACTAGTATCGATGAAATGGAAAAATTAGGTCAACAATTTTCCGTTGCTCATCCAAACTTGTCATTGAGCAGAGCAAAAGTCTTGGACTCATCTACTGCGTGTGCTGCGACGCACGGGAGATCGCGCACTCGTAACTTGGATAGACGATATAATCATAGAGAAAATAATCACACATCCTATAGGGGTAAATATAATTTTTACCATAATCGCTCACCTTCACGAGGTAGAGACAGGCATAATTTCAACAATTATAACAATAACCAATGGTATCGAAATAACCAGTATTCACACAACAAATATACGGACAATCATAATTTGTCACCGCGGGGTGGCCATTATAACAGGGACAACAATGGACATTCTCATTCAGACAATTTTTCAGATCGCAGAAGATCTCACTTCGTTAGAAGTCATAATACAGCACGCTCACAAGCCAATGCTTGTCAGACGGTAGATAGAAATGTCAGTAATGACATCCATCCAACCAATAATCACGCCAATGCGTGTAACGTTGATTTAGAAAATTCTAATAATTGTACAGAATGTAAGATGTTATTTCAACCTGGAGCTACACCACGGCTTAAATGTGGACATGGCTTACCAGTGTTGTCATCTTATGACGGTGTTGGTACTCTCACTTTACATAATGGGTTTTTGTTTAACACTCCAATTAAAATTTTAAGGGACACGGGTTCCACAACGGTCGGGATAAGAAGGTCGTTAATCCCTCCATCTTGTTTCACTGGAACGTCAGTGAAATGCATAACTTTCGGAGGCACGGTGGAGATATATCCCATGGCCGACGTAACAATAACCACGCCATTCTTTACTGGGAAAGTTCGTGTATGTGTTCTCAACCAGCCTTGCTGTGACTTGATTTTGGGAAACATAAAGGGTATAAAAGAATGTTCTACTGATGAAATTTCTGCATGGGAAAGAGAATATCTTTCTTTATCCAATGCTGTGACTACTAGAGCACAGCTGGTTGCAGAAGCAAATGAACTTAATGATAGCAATAATATCCCACACGTGACAACAAGTCATTACATAGATAAAAATGCATTCATTAACCAACAAAAATGTGAATCTATCACAAATCAATCTCCGCATCTGGCATCTGTTGCTTTAGTTGATGAAGAAGCAACTAGTTTCGCGGATGTACCGCTTGATTTTCCTGTGGTACCTATCCAAGCCTCTGAAACTTGGAAGGATGTAATCATTTGTAACGATTTACCTTCAGATCAGAAGAATCAGATTCTCAATCTATTGAAATCTTTTGAAGATGTGTTGTCTGATCTACCTGGACGAACTAACATTATTTCTCACGAAATAAAATTATCGGATCCCACTCCGATTAAGTTACGACCGTATGCAATTCCTTTGCATATCAGAGAGCAGGTTGATAGTGAGGTCGACAATATGTTGAAAATGGGGATAATCTCTCCATCAGATTCTCCATTTTGTTTTCCGATGGTAGCAGTACGGAAGAAAGACAAATCCATTCGTATATGCATTGATTTCCGTCGACTAAATAAAGTCACGATATCAGATTCTGAACCAATGCCTTTGCTGGAAGACCTGCTACCTCGTTTAGCTTCCGCTACGTTCTTTAGCAAATTCGATTTATCAAAAGGGTATTGGCAGATCCCTTTGACCGAAGAATGTAAACCATTGACGGCATTTGCAACATCGAAGGGTTTGTTCCAATACAATGTCATGTGTTTTGGGCTCAAAAATGCGCCTGCAACTTTTGTACGGATGATGCGTCGAGTATTTGGGAGCCGTTATGACCTAATATCTTATATAGATGACATTTGCATGTTTCATGACACATGGGAAGAACATGTAGATGGGATACAATCTTTACTCCAGACACTAAGAATACACAATCTCACAGCCCGTCCATCCAAAATAGAAATTGGATTCAAGGAAATTTCATTTCTAGGACACAAAATTGGCAGACATGTAATACAACCTGATGAATCTAATTTAAAACGCATACTTGATCTTACAATCCCAACTACAAAGAAGCAAGTACGGAGTCTATTAGGATTGGTGAATTTTTACCACAAGTTTATTCCAAGGTTCTCGTCTTTGACTGCTGTCTTATCTGATCTAACTAAAAGAGGTATGCCTAACAAAGTAGTTTGGACAGAACAATGTAACCAGGCATTACAAAACATTAAGACTCATTTTTCACAGTATCCGATATTAAGACTGCCAGATTTAAAAAGATCATTTATTGTTGTAACAGATGCTTCGCTCCACGCAATAGGTGGGTGTTTGGGACAAAGTTTTGATGGCAAGTTTCATCCGATCTACTACTTGAGTAGGAAACTATCGGAAGCCGAATCTAAATACTCTATTTTCGACAGAGAACTGTTGGGTATAGTATGGACTTTGAATAAACTTCAAAAGTATGTGGTAGGTACGCATTTTACTATAATGACAGATCAGAGAGCATTAACGTATCTGCAAACCTGTAAATCACCAAGTGCAAGACTTACGAGATTTGCATTACAGTTGCAAGCGTATGACTTTGATATCGTCCATATAGAAGGACACAATAATGTAATCGCGGACACTCTATCAAGAGTAATACATTGAACTATGTAACTGTCCTGGGTACAAGAAGTGACAACAAACATTGTTTATGTTCATAATCAATTGATGGATAGATTATATAGCGATATTTTCGTAGCATTAATATGTTGCTCACAAGTTGTTGCCACATATTTTAACTGCATTTCACTCATCGTGATATCATTTCACTCATTACTTGAATTTGATTTTCCTTTTTATCATTATAGTTAAGTATAGTTAATGATGACCTGGAAACCTGCAGTTTCCAGTAGCGCGCAGGGGGGGGGGGGGGGGGTAATATGTGGTGTCTGCCCATGCACACCACATGTTAGATTTATTGAGTTTGAGTTAGTGCTGATAAATGCGGCACTATTTGGGATATTTATTGAAAATGAGGCGCACCGGAAAATGACGTCAGAGTTTGTGTTGATATGTGTATGGCCAAGGTGAAGTAAAACCTTGCACTTTGTGACAGCTGTGGTTTTTGGCTGTGTTTTCTTTTTAAGTTCCAGTATGGACCTACTACGAAGTGTGTACCTCCTGACAGGAGAGAGTTTGTACAAGAGCATGAATACTCTTGAATTAAAAGTAATATGTACGGAGAAAATTAATAAATAAGGATTAATCATGAATAACGAGTATGCATGCTACAAAGAATTTCAGTTATTAAAAGATGTCGAATTCGTTTGAAAAGAAGACTGTTTTAGTTCCTCATTGGTCAGGTAGAGAACCTGTATGCGTGTTGTGATAGAGGGAACAAAACTATGAAAAGTGAGAGATTTTACCCGGGATGTAACGGGATAACGAGCAGTACTATGAGCGACCGCTGGAGCAATCAAATATATATTAACTGTGGACAGGGGTAGCAATGTACCTATAATAATAATAAACGAACACAAAATATATTCGATCGGCGCCCCACCACAGATAATAATGTTAATTTTCACCACCCGCTTTCTCACACAAGAAGAGACAGTTTTAGTTGACTAATTTATATGCTAGGCGCGATTGATAGTGATAGAAAAGAATTCACGTTTTATTTCATTGTGCGTATTTATTATAAGTGCCTAGTATTTAATACCATACGATGACCAACAGACGCCGACAATTTAATAGCTATTAACGACAGGCGACATTTATGTAAGTGCGCGTATGGATAATTGAATAATAATTAACACTGTACGCTGATCGTTAAAACGCGAGAAGAGGGGCGGGGAGAGTGCATACCTCCATCCGACCTGAAATCTCAGCGCTAGCGAAAGCTGACCGTATAGGCTAAAGACACCGTGTGCCTTTTAAATTTAATCAGGACTGACGGAGTGGATAAGAGATCATCTTAGCCTTGTCTGTGTGCATATGTGTAGCTATATAGAATAGTAGCATTTTTTCATAAATGTTCTTTATTCCTAGAAGACCTCATCACAATGGCGTCCAGCGGTCTTTTTTCGGTCTTTTCTTCATTTACTGAGTGGTTAATGTTGTTTTTTCTTGGCTTGTGCGTCACCAATTTCATTGGTGAGCAAGGACTTGCCAACGATACATGAGAAACATTTTAACTTGTAAATTTAAACTGGACCTACCAAACCCAGCAATATTCTTTTCATTTTATCAGCCCACTGGGGTATACAAAACAACTATACTCCCGACCTCTGACAGTCGTATCCATGCGGATTTATCCAGAAAGTTACGCGGTTTCAGAATCGGCACTCTACCATAGAGCCAGCCGATAGGATTTACCATCATTTATCAATTGTAACTTTTTAGCAACCATATGTTTCCAAGTACTGGACGTATTTTCCTCCTTTTGTAACTGTGAACCTCAAAAGCACGTTTTTTGACTACACTAACTATTCGCGGTGACATTTTGTTCATCCAGGGAAAATTAAAACACCAGATTCGGCGTCCACCTCGCTAGTCTTGATTGGTAGAGGATGGACTGGGGCCAATTTGGGAAATAAAAACCTGGCAATTTTAAATTCAGGATAATTGTATTTCCAAGGGATATCACCAAGAGTAGGTAAGCGTGATTGAGTGGCCACTGTATGACAGAGAGAGTGAATATTTTTCTTTGTTACAGGAACTTCACCAACCTGGGATTTTGCTTAAACTTGTTTACTTTAATGGGTAGCATTTAGTAGGAACTTGTTTCTTTACTGTCTATTCTGTAACATAGTGCTAACCTTTGATCTCTGGGTTATTAACTCTTTGGGTTATTTTATCCATAGGGGGAGGGCATTTATTCTGTTATTTTTATATGCATGTGAATCTGATTTCATTTGATCTTTCTTTAGATGTTTGATGTTGTCAAATTTAAATGATAATAAACAACAAAAGAAACTTAACTTTGTGTGTTGGTCAGACCCATACTCAATTAACCGTAGTTTTTCACGTTTGTATGCCTTGTTGTCACAGCTATGTGTGTGTGTAGTTAAACTTATATTTATATATGAGGAGGGCAAGGTTGTCTTATACTAAATTATAGTCGTACAGATAGGCTGGACTAGAGAAACTTACTCATTCCAGAGACATATCTTCTCCTTAAGCTATTCATCCGTGAAATCTATTTCTCACACCTTTTTTTCTCACGTACTTATCACCATCCACTCTACTCAGACGGGACCAAAATTAACTCAAACCTATCGGCACGACACCAGACAGTAATGGCATGAATGTGAAGATAATCAAGATAAAAAGAAACAAGGTTACATAAATGACAGTGTGTGGCATAGCTGTCAATGAAGTGTCAGAACGTGTTTCTGCCTTGAAATTTTGATAGATTTCCCTGCTGATTGATTGATCAGCAAATATAGAAGCAGCAAAAGATACTGTATTTGTTGTGTGCTGCTTCAGTAAGAAACAGAACTGCCTTGAAGTGCTCAGTTTGGTAGAAGTAGATGATGGGTAACCATTCCAGTCCTCTGCAGTGCCTGCATCAGATTTTCACAAAACAACTGCAATATAATTTTTGATGAAAAGATGGTGTACAAGCCTTATGAACGAGTGTCATGGCAAGATGCTTACTGTGGGATGCACCTGTCATTCAATTGCTCTTAATGCATCCAATTCTGCAGTAATCTGAGACATGAATCAGCCAGGAATAAATTTCTTACGCTGGAAAAGTGTAAGGATTAATTGAACTAGATTTCTTTGTATTTCACTGCATCAAGTAAGCACTGTAAGGCCATTGAAAACTTCCCTGCCAGGCCTTTATTCCAAACACTGAATTCTTCACCTGGCTAATAATATAAGATGGCTCCCTGGGACATTGAATGGGAATAGTGATACAGTAATCTGACAGCCTTTGCTTTCCCATTTAGTGTCTACCATTGGCTAAGCCAAACCACGCAATTTTCTGTTTGTATGACTCACCTTTGAATCCACACCCTTTTTCTGGGAACATAACAACAGAGTTGTTTACCAACTTTTCGCACCTGCCAGCCTTAACAAGGGAGCGAATAACGTTTGTTTACCTGAGTTCTCACGCGAGCTGATTTGCCAATTATCGGTCATTAAACAGATGCGCGTAGAAATAACGGATTGTTTGAAGAGATACAGGGGCGATACTATTTTCCGAATACCTTTGATGTTCGTACGTTTCAGGGGGAGGTAAACGATTGATCTGCGGAAAGGGGACGTAATCTAAGAGAGGCTCGTGCACGGCCAGTCTTCTGATGTCGATCAGCATCGCTGAGTAGAATGAACGAAAAACCTTTGATCCGGGAAAACGTAGTTTCCTAATTTCTCTGCTATACAGAAGGTGTGAATTGTAACAATAGCGGAAAACGTACGGGTAGATAGGATAGTAGCAGTTTTTTCAATGTTCTTTTCTTCCTAATATAGTACCTGATCAAAACCAGCGACCAGCGGTTTAACATTACCAGTACCATTATTATTATTTTGGGTCTTCGATTTTGGACTAGTTCGGTCCTCTTTCTTCATTCAGTGAAGGATTAATGGTGTCTTCTTCGTGGCTACCAGTCTCAAGTTCCTTCGTGAACTGGTTGGGCCCAAGAGACCAATAAACATTAAGATAAAATCGTAACTGGACTGTACATTACAAAGAATTATTTATCCAATTTTTCCAGCCCACTGGGCATACGAAAGAACATATATTCCTGACGTTTGACAGCCGTGGCAACGGAGTGATCCAGAAAACTACGCTGTTTCAAAGTCGGCACTCACCATAACAGCCAGCCGATAGGATTTACCATCACCATCAGTTTTACATATTGTAACATTTGTCTTAGCAACCAGATGCTTAGCAATACAGGAATTACTTTTCTCCTTTTGGAACTGTGAACGTCCCGGGCACGTCTTGCTTCAGTAACTATACTGTTCAAAAAAAGAAACGCAACTTTTTTGGTGTTACTTTTATAAAAGATATTCGCTGATTGAACATCAGTCAACCTATCGACTGTGTCCACCTGGACATTAACTTCTCGTGGTTACCTGAATTGTACTCACCTCGTGATTCGTGAGGTCATGAAAGAGGTCAAGGTCAAAACAACATTTTTGACAATAACTCGTGAAAGGTTCATGAGAATCCCGTGAAACTTACTGAACACAAAACTCTGTGACCATATTATTTAATGCCTATAAAAGATTGACGCTCCTCAAATAAATTCAGATGAAAATTCAATGCGCAAGTATGGCTCATCTCACTATAGATCAACGACTCATCATCATTGGACGTTTACAGACTGGACAGTCACAAAGTGTAGTGGCCAGACAATTTAATGTGGTTAAAAGCACCATTAGTCACCTTTGGAGGCGATTTCAAGAAACTGGCTCAGTGGCAGACCGGCCGCGCAGTGGAAGACCCAGAGTCACAACTCATGCCGAAGACCGCTTCATACGGCTGCGTCACCTCAGGAATCGACTTGCATCTGCGTCCTCCACAGTCCAGTCAATGTCAGCAGCTCGTCGAATTTCAGATCAAACGGTCAGGAACCGGCTGCACGACTCTAGTCTTTGGGCTAGAAGACCCTACAGAGGTCCTGTTCTTACGGACCGGCATCGCCAGAACCGACTGCAGTGGGCGAACCAGCATCGTCAATGGACCGTTGGAAATGACTGGAGACGGGTTTGGTTTAGTGGTGAATCATTTTTTGTGCTCCAGCGACACGATAGACGGAGAAGAGTTTACCGCAGAGTCCATGAGCGCTACGCCCAGAACAGCGTTGATGAGGCTCCTCCACATGGTGGTGGAGGTGTACTGATGTGGGGGGCGATCAACTTCCTGGGAAGAAGTGACCTGGTGCAAATTGAAGGACGCCTGAATGCCCAACGATACGTCGCTGAAATTCTTCGTCCTCACGTCCTTCCACTTCTGGCTGCACGAGGGTCGATTTTTCCGCAGGATAACGCTCGACCTCATGTGGCACAACCCACCACCCAGTTCCTCGCTGACAACAACGTCCAGACCATTCTGTGGCCAGCCATGTCATCAGACATGAACCCCATAGAACACTTATGGGATGAACTCGACAGACGACTCCGCCAGCGAGACGTGGCTCCAGCCAATCTCCGACAGTTGTCTCTTGCACTGCGGGAAGAGTGGGCAGCCATCCCACAACAACAGATCCAACGGCTAATCGGATCCATGTCACGGAGATGTCGTTCTCTGATAGAGGTCAGAGGAGGCCATACGCCTTACTGAAACGGAGGCCTCAGTCGCAAAGAATAAAAGTCCAAACCAAATTTAATGAACATCATTTCATTGTTAAAGTCTGAAAGTTTCTTCATGCCAAGATTGAAACATTAATTCCGTAAAATAAAATTTTGGTACAAGTTTGAAATTTGGTGTCCATTACCATTGCAATAATGATGCGTTTCTTTTTTTTTTTTTTTTTTTTTTTGAACAGTATATTTGCGGTGACATGATTCATCCAGGAAAAATTAAACCACCAAATTTGGCGTCCACCTTGTAATTATTATTCGATATATAGGCTGGACTGGGGCCATATTTGGGCAACCCACCTGACAGTATAGGTTCAGACTATTGTAATTTTTCAAGGGATACCAACACCATTTCCTTTTTTGTCTTTTTTCTTCCTCTTTTATTTAAAAAAAAAAATTCTTTTTTTTTTCTACTGCTCCTACATTGAAGCAGAGAGTTTACTGTCAATATCTGATCCAATGTTTGCTGTGTGGACAGGTGTGTTTGGTTTGGTTTGGTCTGATTTCTTCATTGCTCACGTAAAACTCCATCACTGCTCTGATCTCCTCCATTAGATCACACAAGGAGGATCTCAGCACAGTGCACAAACTCCGTAGCACCAGCAAGAATCCCAATGTATGTATATAAGTATCACACGTTCTATAAATACTTTTGTGGTGGGTAGGTTTCTAATTTTTAAATTTTGCCAGGGCATCGGCATTATGACCAACTCTTTACGATTTCCAACTGCCGTGGGATTTTTAACGTACGCAACTTGCACACAAGACCTCCTATTTTTTTTGCCCTTATCCGAGAAGGCTAGGCATCCGATCTCACTACCCAGGACACCAGTGGAGAGTACGACATCATTAGGACCACTGGTTCTGAAAAAAATTTCCATAAATTATATTCCCTCAACTGGGAATCGAACCTGGTACTTTTAGAATTCGAGGCGGATGCATTACTTCTTAGCCACTCCAACTCCAATGTGTGTTATGTTGTATTTCTTAATTTCCTAAGGAAGGTAGTGGGTACAATTAGGTGTGTTATGTTGTATTTCTTAATTGTGCCAACTATCTCTTCCTTGATCCTGGACTGTTCTATATTTATGTCATCACCAATATTAAGTTTGCCCTTAAAACAGCATGTGCTTTCTGAAAGGGGGCCAGCTACATTAGTGGTGAAAAACAGAAATGAAAAAGGAGATGGTAGATGAAGTAGGTGTGTTTCTAAGCTATTCACAACATATCCCAACAAAATGTTTACATCAACAAAAGACTATAGTTCTCGACCTATTTCTTCTGCGTAGACTAGATGTCCCAGTGACGCTCGTTATTTCAATACTGCACCGACTTATTTATGTCTTTGTGACTGTATTGCCTCCTCTGCTTTGCAGTAGTGGTCCAACAGTGGCCAAAACTCAAGAGTATATAATATGGGCTTCAAAGGTATCTACCTTCGCACTAGATCACTCTTGGCAGATATGTAAATATAAGAAACAAAACGATTCTATCTCTAGGGAGTCTTCACAAGATATTCAGAATAAGCGAGAACAATACTGCTTTGGCTGAGTATGTTAACTCTGCCGACGCTTTTGTGAAGGATTTAAGACCTTATTACGTTCAGCGCGTTTAAGCCCCCACCCCTGATTTACTCAGTAAAAGGTAAAGGTAAAGGATCCCGTTACACGCCCATTGGGCATATTAGGAATGTGGTGTTAGGCCCATATTTTCTTGACCATCGGCACACTAGGGATGATGTGGTCAGCATCACGCCGGCCGCCTTAACCTTCCCAGAAGTTGCTCTGGTGCCCAGTTGGGGCTGGGTCGACCCAGGAGCCGTTTGCGGCCTAAAGAAAATCCCACCTCATCTGGGGATCGAACCATAGAACACTGAGCTAGGACGCCAGTGCACTAACCACTTTGCTACCGCGGCTCCCGATTTACTCAGTGGAATTCTATTATTCTAGTACAGCTCTGTTTAGAGTGTGTGAAGTAATTTGACTGAGACAAAGATGCAGTAACTTTAAAATGATCAAATCGAAGTTAAATTTGTAACATTAATAATCACTTTAGGTTTTAACAGTTGGAAAATAATTTGAATTGTTATGGATGAAGAAAAGTTATCACCACAGTCTTTAGGGAATGTGAGAGGTTACAAGAAGTTCAAATGGCAGCATATATTTGAACTTAGGTGCCAATGACGGTTCTGCTCCTTCTTATGGGTTGGTTCTTTTCACTCTGCTCACGCGCGTCTCTGATCAAGGTTGTCGGGGGTAGCTCGTTTCACAGAAATGTCAAGGAGAGTCTACCACGTGAGTAGTAGAGAATGCGCAACTTAGGTCGCATTCAGGCGGCGCGCAGGCGGCGCGCCAGGCGGCGCGTGACTTTTATATAGCAAAAACGCCAGGCGGCGCGTGACTTTTATATAAGCGCATTCAGGCGGCGCAAGATGGCGGACTTGAGCTAACAAGGGGAGGTTATTTTTAGACTTTTATATAACAAGAAGAGGAGGGACAAGATGGCGGACTTGAGATAACAAGAAGAGGTATTTTTATATAACAAGAAGAGGCGGGGCAAGATGGCGGACTTGAGATAACAAGAAGACGATGTTTATATAAGGAAAATGTTGCAAGATGGTGGTTTTTTTATATATTATTATTGTTTTTAGTATAGCCAACTTAGGTAGCGGCTGTGTTAGACAAACAGTTTGATACTTTTAGACAATAGGAAGACGATAGGAAGATATATATTTAGATGATATATATTTACATAATAGGAAGACGATAGTTAGATGATATATATTTACATAACAAGAAGACGATATATACGTTATATTTAGACAAACAGTTATACAAACAGTTAGACAAACAGTTATACAAACAGTTAGACGAACATTTAGACAAACAATTAGACGATATATAGGTAACAAAAAAGCGTTTTAGTTAATATAGTTTTTTATTTTTTCAAATACTAAAGGGCAACTCTCAGCCGCTTGGTAGGCTTCTTCTTCTGTGGTGGATTAGGGACATCGGGTAGGTCTGTGGTAGGAAACCAACTAGGTTCTGGGGATACTGGACAGCTAGACTTCATGATATCGTCAAACAGGTTAGTGGTAGGTTTCTTCGGGGATAGGACATCGGCCAGGTCTGTGGTAGGAAACCAACTCGGTTCTATTGGTTGGTAACAGCTGGAATTGATGTACTGATCAAACGTGGTACCCGTAGCTGGATAGGTATCCGTGCTTGGTGGCTGTAATCGGTCAAATTCGGCGAGGATTTCGCTCTGTAACGTTAAGAAATGTTCAAACTCGGGTCGAGTTAACGTAATGCCGTGTTTGGTCGGAAATTTGAGGTAGGATTCACCTAAATATCTTCGCACGTGTAGTAAAGGATGGCCTCGGTAAACACTTACAGACGCAGCCTTCAGACCACTAGCCAAAGGTTTAAGCATTTCATCACTTCTCTTGATGTAGACCCTGTTGGTGGGAGCAGTCATTTTCAACGAGATGTATCTAGTGTGTTAATAAAGTGTCTTCCAAGTGTTTATATCGTATAATCTGGGTTTTTAGGCGTGCCCTAGCTAGGATTTGATTCGTCGAACATCGAGCGTGTGTTAGGCAGGACGTGATTCGTCGATGTATTGCGTGGGAACAACGACACATGGCTGTATTGTCGTGAGGGGAAAAAATACACCTGTCTATTGATTTCGTCCTTTGTTTATCAAAGTGGGGTTGAGTTTCACTAGCCTGGGTCTGACTAAGCGCGTAATTAATCGATCGTTGGCGTGTTGTCTAGCCGAAAATGGTAGTAGGACCCGCTGCATAGTACCACCTCGTGTTTTGATCAAGATGAAATAAATGGCGTAGAGCCCACAAACGTTGGTGACTACATCTTGTAAATGTCTGGCGTTGTAGTTAACAGGTCGAGTAGAGTTTCTGGCTATAAAATTAATCAGGTCCGAGTGTGTAGGTGGTAGGCCAAAAGAATCAAAATATTCAAAAGTACCAAGTCCGTTATAATATAGGGCGACCCAGTGGTCACCGGGGCGATAGCTAGGATCAGTGTTGATGACGAAAGCAGCCGTCTTGGTCGGATCGATGCGTAGAGGTAATTGATCACGAGCTAACACTTTAACGAGTCCAGTTCGTTTAACAAATATGTCTGACAGGAGGATGGCGTGTATCTCGTCTGTATTCATTGTCTAAGTTGTGTAGTCTGTCAAAACTTGGCGCTATTTTGAGATCTCCAAGATCGAGTCTTGCTCGGCGTAGACGAGAACCTGTAATGGTTCGGGTGTGACCTCGGCGAATTTAAGTTCTACTGAGACTGGGCCCGACTTGGCCATCTCAAACTGGTCACCGTCTAGTAGACTGGGGGTGAGGTCAAAGGCGTATAAGGCGTAACCGTGCTTAAAATGTCTATACTCGAGGTCGTTGCCGGCGTCTTTACCAACCAGTCCCATAGCTAGATTCGTCGCGAAGAAGGCTCTCACGTACTGGTTGTGTTCATAATCCATGGACAAAGGCTTGCCACTGACGGTTCTGCCGTCCACGCTGACATTCAAATATATCAGACCAAAGGTAGCGAAATTGAACGGATTAGACGTGTACGACCCGTTAAAAGCGGACGAAGTGACTAGTTCAATCACGATCCGTGTAGGTGTTTGACTGAGAAACAGATTATCCTGAATGTGCGATAGCATACCTCTAGGGATAGAGAAAGTTTTTAGCACAACGCGTTTCAAGGGGTACTTGGCATTACCTCGCACCTAGGCTTTCTCGTGGGCTAGAGAGACGGCAGGATTTAATTTAGCTTTCCGGACAACCAAGGCCGCATAAGTTATAATAGATTTATATCCAGCGGTGGGGTCGTGTCCCAGCACGTTGAAGGCATCTTTAGACGGGGTGAGTTTTACTTTAACTGTCACACCATTTAACAGGTAACGATCTTGAGCAAAGATATCTGAATGTAAACGACCCATCATATCAATCTCCCGAGAACCAGCCGCTATATGTCGACGCAGTCTTAACCCGTTGTTATTGTCACCAATTGTGTCCATAATAAAATTTGGCGTGTCTTTGTAAAACAGAGTCGATGTCAGATGGCCTCGTTTGGGTTCCTCCCCGTAATTCAACGTGGCTTCGATGTAAGCTCTATAAGGGTAGGTGTTCTCGCTGGGTGTAATCAGCGTATCGTTCAGTGAAACGTCGACTTGGGAGAATAAACTGTGCAGGTAATAGTTGATCGGGGCCACCTCTGCGTCAGCGGGTAATGCGCCGCCATTAGCTAACGTAACTTTGGCGCGCACGTGTAGAAAAGTATTGAACAAATCTAGATATTCTTCACCGTTTCCCGAAATTACAAATTCCACCGGGGCTCCGGGGGCTAAGGCGGCCAACGGATGTATCTCCACAAATTGTCCCTCTTCCACGGCTGTCTGCGTTGGTGGTACGCTAAACAAATCTAGACCACTGTGAAGACACTCGCACGAGTTGGGGTGAATAAGCGCCATCATTCAAATATATCAGAGTACCTTCGCTTCTTCTGGTGAGAATGAGAAGGCCTTTTCTTTCTTTTTCTTTCTTTGGGTCAAATTTTTTGCTGTGATACCCTGTTCAACCAAAACCCATTGAAGGGTTGCAAACGGTTATATTGGGGTATATAGTGTGTTAACATCTTCGCTGGTATCATTTTCCTAGTCCTGGAAATGATTAGCCCTGAAAAGGACTACTAGCTGACTGTCTGGATCCTTCGTCGTTGCTTGTATTTTTATGGTGTCGTGGCGTTCTCATGGAGTTCCTTTCCTGCCTTACAGGTTACAAACGGTTGTATTGCGGTATATAGGGTGTTTGCGTTAGTCTTCGTTGGTATCGCTTTCCGAGTCCTTGAGCTGATTGTTCCTGAAAAGGACCACTAGCTGCCTGTTCTGTAGCTACTTGTTGTCTGTTACCGTTTTGTGTTGTTCAAAGGCTGTCGCTATTATTTTTGGTAGCATCTCCATTATGGTTTTTAAAATTATGTTTATTTCCGCTGCTTCTCTTCTTTCTAGTTTGCTGTGTATTTCCTGCACGATTTCGGTTTTTATTTTGTCTTTAGTTTCTTTGTTTTGTTCTCTACTTTTTGTAAGGGTATCCTCAGCTATCTTTCTCTCTGTTTCAATTCTTTTGAGGATTTCTTCGTTCTCTTCCTTTAGCTCTGTGAGTTTGACGATGTCGACTTCTATCTCGTGTTTGATAGTTTTCATTTCCTGTAATATTGCCTGGGCGCTCTGTACGGCTCCTATTGTTTCGTCTCTTATGGCATCTGAGTCTTCGTTGTGTTGCTTGTTCGTCTGGACTTTGAGTTGTTGTTTTATGTCTCGCATATCTGTGGCTAGTCTTATCAGCTGGGCTCTTGTGTGCTGTTCTTGTTTACCAGTGCCGCCTGAAGCCACTCGGTTTCTTGCTTCTCTGAAGGAGATGTTTTTGGTTACAGATTCCTTCAGTATGGCCTTTGTTTCATAGAAGGTCGGACAGCCACGGTATCTTGCTCCGTGGTTCCCAAGACAGTTTGCGCAGGTTCTGTTGGAGTTGCGCACTTTATAGTTATCATCATTTTTCGCATGAGGACATTCATTGTAAGTGTGACTTCCCGCACAGTATCGACAAACTGCCTCTCTCCTGCATGTTTTCTTAGTGTGCGAGAATTGTTGGCAGTTTGAGCACTGCATAACAGGAGGGATGTACTCTTCTGTTTTTCGACATCTATCGTCTAGGTTGAGTTGCCTTGGTCTTGAAGTCCCCTCGATAGTTAGGATAACTAGGTTTGTGTCCTTCTTGTCCCATGTCTTCAGTCTTTCAACCTGTGTTATGTTGATGTTCTTGTTTTCTTCTTGTAGGCGGCTGTGGACCTCTTGTGTAGACCGGCTGTTGTCGATCCCTCTCACAACTATCTTTTTGGTCTTCTTGAATATTTCCACAGTAGCTTTAATCTGGTGGGGCAGTTGGACTTCTTTGTGTCCGGATTCAAGTTCGACCATCAGTTGGTTTGTCTTCTCCGTCTTGTTTAGAGTTATGATAACTCCGTTGTCGTGTCTTGAAACTTTAGATATGCTTCTCCTGCCCGTTATTGACTCAAGTATGCCGATTACTTTGTCGTCGGGTAGGGCGCTGAGCGAGGCCTCACCTCCAGACATCTGGGTGATCTTAATTATTCTCTCCTGTAGTGCCACGTTGGATACTGCGTTTTGATGCTTGCGAAGTTGGCACGTTCCAACTTCTGTCTCAGATTGTGTGTACGGTCTGCGGGCCGGATTCGCATTCTGGGTCGTCTGCATCTGGTCAAGTTTCACCGGAGTTGGCTGGTCACTGTATGTTGGAGACTCGACAATGACATCTCGTTTTGCCGGTGGATTGATTTTGTTTGGTTTCAATGCTTTGTTACCCTCTGTCTTCGATGTTGCCTTGTCACTGCACAATGTAGCTACCGCCTCGACACCTTGTTTCAGCGGTGATGTTGCTAAGTCTGGTTTCAGAGCTTGTTTGTCATCTGCCCTCGAATCTTTGGGTCGATCATCGGTCGTAGTATTAGAGGTTACGTTGTTCGTCTTCTGAGAAGGACTGGCCACGACGCTAGTAGTTGTAGTATTCGTGCTCTCTGGTTGCCTCTGTTTGCTCTTTGTAGGTTCTTGCTTGATACTGCTGACAAGTGGTTGAGGGCTTGTATAGACTTTCCTCCTTTTAGCTTGTTGCTTGGTACGAGTCATTTTTGTAAATTCTGACGGCTGTGTTCGCCCTGAAAAGGACGCTCGTTTTAGTATAGTGCTGTCTTCTCCGATCGCTTATCGAAGTGGGCTCAACGAGCAACCATCCGAGCTCGGTTACGGCGTTTTATGCGTTTCGGCTCGCCAGGTGGGGCAGCTCTCGTTTTTCTTTTTCTTCTAAGCCCGCTACCCGATTGGTTAGTGGTGAGGTGTTCAACCGCTCCCTGTAATAAACGTTGACCCGACTCCTTGGCTCGTTCGCGAAATGCCTCACCAACATTTCTGCCGGCTAACGCATCGCTCGCGACCTGTAGACCGGTCCCAAGCCCTTCTCTGAGTAAAGCTTTGCCTCCATTTTTTAACCACGGTAGAACCATACGCCCGAGCCCGCCGAAAAAACTACCCAAACCATGTCCTCTTTGACTTCTGCCTCCGATAAACACTGGCATCCCATGGCCAGCTTGGTTGCAGTAAAACTCCTCATACATCTTGGGGTTTCGTCGGATGGGTACGTGTCTGACCATTTTTCTAGTCAAAATCAAACCATCTGTGAGTTCGGAAGTGTAGTGTCAACACCGAAGCTTCGCTAGTGAATGGGATAGTCTTACCCTGATCGTTAGTTAAAAGGATTTCCACCGCGTCAAACGAAAAACGGCTCAGGGGTACGTAGTGGGGTTTGTCGTAAATCCTGAAAACAGAAGCATTAGTCCTATCCAAAATAGGCACAATCCGTAACAAAGGGACAGAGGCATCTCCAACCGGTCTCGCCGCTACGAGATCGCAGTACACGTATACATTTTTCATGTCGCTATCCATTTGTACTTCAGTCTCACCTCGTAGTATTGGGTCAATGTTTGTGGCGAGCGAGGCAGGAAAACCTAACATGTGTTTCAACGTCTCGCTAATTCTAACTTCAACCTCCGGATCATACAGATTCAAGGTGGCCTTATTATTGTTAAAATGGAATCTAACTCGGGCTTTTTCATCCACATCCGTGGCTAAAAGCAAACGATTCAACTCGTCGATCAGCGTGTCGGGTGACGTGTATAGACCGGCGGGCAACGTGAGTACCATAGACTCATCTTCTTTGTTGGGAAAGTAATGTAGCCATACATCATCCTCTAGCACGTTAAAATAACTTTTGGGAAATTGAATCTCAACCAAACCAACCTCGTAACGCGAAGTCAAGTCTATAGTCCGTGGGAATTTGACGAAATAGTGACCGGCGTTATTGTTTGGTTATATTTTCATCGAGGCATTGCTGGGTAAAGTCACGTAAAAACTCATCCTATCTTGGGGTTAGGTAACATGTAACCCAGACAACTGCTCATTAAAGCGATCCAAAACTTGCCGTCTGGTCCCTCTGCGTTGCTCCGACTCAGATTGAATAATGAGACACCGATGACGACATATATAACGATCATCTGACAGATGAAAACGATCTCTAGTCGCGGGACTAGTTTCCCAAAAAAAGGCCAGAACGAGGTTCTCGCGGTCTTGGGAGGGGGTGGCCTCAAAAGTGGGGTGCTCACGTCTTCTTCAATATCCATCAGTCTCGATATCTCGCTAGTTGTTTGGACGAAATCCAGCTGTTGAATGACGAGTTATAACCGAACCATTTGACTAAATATTCTTTTACACCCCTGCCACCACGGCGTTCCTCCAAAATGGACTCGATTCGATAAACTATCTTGTCGCCGACTCGTTGCAGCTCTTCTTGGTAAAAAGAACCTTTCAATTCCTCACCCGAATCATCTTTAAGGATGTACGTAACCGGTCTTGTTTGGTTTAGTCGGCTGATCGTAAACAACTCTTCTGTCCACGCCGGCGTATAACCCTTTTTAAAATTTTGTCTGGCTTGGGCGATCCGCACGCGATCACCAGGTTTAAAATAGACTTTTCTACCGACGACGTCAGGGGTCGAATACAAAGTACGCCACACTTCTTCTTGATTGCTCGGGGTAACTTCCACCGGCGTCATCTTAATACTCCGATGATACGAATTGTTGTAGTTGTGGACCAGTTGTTGTATCACGTCGACGTAGCGAAGACTGTTGGTTTTATTATGTAACGCCACGTTTTTTCTTTGAGGGTTCAATTAAACCGTTCGACGATAGCTGCTTTGGTATCCTCATTCTCCGTAGTGAAGAAATGGACTTTCTCATCTTTAAGAAACTTTAAGAATGTTTTGTTGACAGACTCACTGCCTTTGTCTGTTTGAAAATTTATCGGTTTGCGACTGTTAAAAATTGTCTTTACCGCTGCTACTAACGCTGTCCCAGTCTTGTTTTTCAGAGGAACAGCCCAAGCGAATTTACTAAATACATCTATACACGTCACCCGACACGCTGATCGACGAGTTGAATCGTTTGCTTTTAGCCACGGATGTGGATGAAAAAGCCCGAGTTAGATTCCATTGTAACAATAATAAGGCCACCTTGAATCTGTATGATCCGGAGGTTGAAGTTAGAATTAGCGAGACGTTGAAACACATGTTAGGTTTTCCTGCCTCGCTCGCCACAGACATTGACCCAATACTACGAGGTGAGACTGAAGTACAAATGGATAGCGACATGAAAAATGTATACGTGTACTGCGATCTCGTAGCGGCGAGACCGGTTGGAGATGCCTCTGTCCCTTTGTTACGGATTGTGCCTATTTTGGATAGGACTAATGCTTCTGTTTTCAGGATTTACGACAAACCCCACTACGTACCTATGAGCCGTTTTTCGTTTGACGCGGTGGAAATCCTTTTAACTAACGATCAGGGTAAGACTATCCCATTCACTAGCAGAGCTTCGGTGTTGACACTACACTTCCGAACTCAAGACGGTTTGATTTTGACTAGAAAAATGGTCAGACACGTACCCATCCGACGAAACCCCAAGATGTATGAGGAGTTTTACTGCAACCAAGCTGGCCATGGGATGCCAGTGTTTATCGGAGGCAGAAGTCAAAGAGGACATGGTTTGGGTAGTTTTTTCGGCGGGCTCGGGCGTATGGTTCTACCGTGGTTAAAAACTGGAGGCAAAGCTTTACTCAGAGAAGGGCTTGGGACCGGTCTACAGGTCGCGAGCGATGCGTTAGCCGGCAGAAATGTTGGTGAGGCATTTCGCGAACGAGCGAAAGAATCTGGTCAACGTTTATTACAGGGAGCGGTTGAACACCTCACCACTAATCAATCAGGCAGCGGGCTTAGAAGAAAAAGAAAAACGAGAGCTGCCCCACCTGGTGAGCCGAAACGCATAAAACGCCGTAACCGAACTCGGCCTTCTCATTCTCACCAGAAGAAGCGAAGGTACTCTGATATATTTGAATGATGGCGCTTATTCACCCCAACTCGTGCGAGTGTCTTCACAGTGGTCTAGATTTGTTTAGCGTACCACCAACGCAGACAGCCGTGGAAGAGGGACAATTTGTGGAGATACATCCGTTGGCCGCCTTAGCCCCCGGAGCCCCGGTGGAATTTGTAATTTCGGGAAACGGTGAAGAATATCTAGATTTGTTCAATACTTTTCTACACGTGCGCGCCAAAGTTACGTTAGCTAATGGCGGCGCATTACCCACTGACGCAGAGGTGGCCCCGATCAACTTTTACCTGCACAGTTTATTCTCCCAAGTCGACGTTTCACTGAACGATACGCTGATTACACCCAGCGAGAACACCTACCCTTATAGAGCTTACATCGAAGCCACGTTGAATTACGGGGAGGAACCCAAACGAGGCCATCTGACATCGACTCTGTTTTACAAAGACACGCCAAATTTTATTACGGACACAATTGGTGACAATAACAACGGGTTAAGACTGCGTCGACATATAGCGGCTGGTTCTCAGGAGATTGATATGATGGGTCGTTTACATTCAGATATCTTTGCTCAAGATCGTTACCTGTTAAATGGTGTGACAGTTAAAGTAAAACTCACCCCGTCTAAAGATGCCTTCAACGTGCTGGGACACGACCCCACCGCTGGATATAAATCTATTATAACTTATGCGGCCTTGGTTGTCCGGAAAGCTAAATTAAATCCTGCCGTCTCTCTAGCCCACGAGAAAGCCTTGGTGCGAGGTAATGCCAAGTACCCCTTGAAACGCGTTGTGCTAAAAACTTTCTCTATCCCTAGAGGTATGCTATCGAACATGCAGGATAATCTGTTTCTCAGTCAAACACCTACACGGATCGTGATTGGACTAGTCACTTCGTCCGCTTTTAACGGGTCGTACACGGCTAATCCGTTCAATTTCGCTACCTTTGGTCTGATATATTTGAATGTCAGCGCGGACGGCAGAACCGTCAGTGGCAAGCCTTTGTCCATGGATTATGAACACAACCAGTACGTGAGAGCCTTCTTCGCGACGAATCTAGCTATGGGACTGGTTGGTAAAGACGCCGGCAATCGCGCCAAGTTTTGACAGACTACACCACTTAGACAATGAATACAGACGAGATACGCGCCATCCTCCTGTCAGACATATTTGTTAAACGAACTGGACTCGTTAAAGTGTTAGCTCGTGATCAATAACCTCTACGCATCGATCCGACCAAGACGGCTGCTTTCGTCATCAACACTGATCCTAGCTATCGCCCCGGTGACCACTGGGTCGCCCTATATTATAACGGACTTGGTACTTTTGAATATTTTGATTCTTTTGGCCTACCACCTACACACTCGGACCTGATTAATTTTATAGCCAGAAACTCTACTCGACCTGTTAACTACAACGCCAGACATTTACAAGATGTAGTCACCAACGTTTGTGGGCTCTACGCCATTTATTTCATCTTGATCAAAACACGAGGTGGTACTATGCAGCGGGTCCTACTACCATTTTCGGCTAGACAACACGCCAACGATCGATTAATTACGCGCTTAGTCAGACCCAGGCTAGTGAAACTCAACCCCACTTTGATAAACAAAGGCCGAAATCAATAGACAGGTGTATTTTTTCCCTCACGACAATACAGCCATGTGTCGTTGTTCCCACGCAATACATCGACGAATCACGTCCTGCCTAACACACGCCCGATGTTCGACGAATCAAATCCTAGCTAGGGCACGCCTAAAAAACCCAGATTATACGATATAAACACTTGGAAGACACTTTATTAACACACCAGATACATCTCGTTGAAAATGACTGCTCCCACCAACTGGGTCTACATCAAGAGAAGTGATGAAATGCTTAAACCTTTGGCTAGTGGTCTGAAGGCTGCGTCTGTAAGTGTTTACCGAGGCCATCCTTTACTACACGTGCGAAGATATTTAGGTGAATCCTACCTCAAATTTCCGACCAAACACGGCATTACGTTAACTCGACCCGAGTTTGAACATTTCTTAACGTCACAGAGCGAAATCCTCGCCGAATTTGACCGATTACAGCCACCAAGCACGGATACCTATCCAGCTACGGGTACCACGTTTGATCAGTACATCAATTCCAGCTGTTACCAACCAATAGAACCGAGTTGGTTTCCTACCACAGACCTAGCCGATGTCCTATCCCCGAAGAAACCTACCACTAACCTGTTTGACGATATCATGAAGTCTAGCTGTCCAGTATCCCCAGAACCTAGTTGGTTTCCTACCACAGACCTACCCGATGTCCCTAATCCACCACAGAAGAAGAAGCCTACCAAGCGGCTGAGAGTTGCCCTTTAGTATTTGAAAAAATAAAAAACTATATTAACTAAAACGCTTTTTTGTTACCTATATATCGTCTAATTGTTTGTCTAAATGTTCGTCTAACTGTTTGTATAACTGTTTGTCTAACTGTTTGTATAACTGTTTGTCTAAATATAACGTATATATCGTCTTCTTGTTATGTAAATATATATCATCTAACTATCGTCTTCCTATTATGTAAATATATATCATCTAAATATATATCTTCCTATCGTCTTCCTATTGTCTAAAAGTATCAAACTGTTTGTCTAACACAGCCGCTACCTAAGTTGGCTATACTAAAAACAATAATAATATATAAAAAACCACCATCTTGCAACATTTTCCTTATATAAACATCGTCTTCTTGTTATCTCAAGTCCGCCATCTTGCCCCGCCTCTTCTTGTTATATAAAAATACCTCTTCTTGTTATCTCAAGTCCGCCATCTTGTCCCTCCTCTTCTTGTTATATAAAAGTCTAAAAATAACCTCCCCTTGTTAGCTCAAGTCCGCCATCTTGCGCCACCTGAATGCGCTTATATAAAAGTCACGCGCCGCCTGGCGTTTTTGCTATATAAAAGTCACGCGCCGCCTGGCGCGCCGCCTGCGCGCCGCCTGAATGCGACCTAAGTTGCGCATTCCCTACTACTCACGTGGGTCCTTCGTCTTAAAAGCTTAGGCCACGGTTCCCTTCTTGTTCCAGGATAGTACTTTCTGCTGGTACCACCAATAACTATGGTAAAAGAATAGAACGAAACACTCTTCTGAGTATGGCGTTGTCTACCCCATAGTTATGGGATCCTTTCTTCCCATATCACCATCCCAGTTACTCGGACTTTACGCTCGATGAGAATTAAATTTAATCCCTCGGGATAAAATTTTCTTTACATTTAAATAGAATAGCTTTCATAGTTACTTTATATGCATTGAAATGAGGTATCTGAGGAAGGTGGCTGAAGTAACAAGGAGAGACATGGTCCGCAACCAGACGATACGTCAAGGCCTAAAATCCCACCCCCTCCAGACCCAAGTAGAACAGTCCCAACTAAGATGGTTTGGCCATGTCTGCAGAATGGGAGAAGATCGGCTACCACTTCAAGCATGGGAAACAAAGAGCCATGGATCCAGACCCCCAGTACGACCCAGAGTCCGCTGGGAGGACAATATTAGACAATCTTTGAAGGACCGAGGACTAGAATGGAACAAGCCAGGAGGAAGACAGTCGATAGGATAGTCTGGCGCTCTCTCTTCCAAACCTCTACACATCACGGTATAAGGAGTACGACTAAGTAAGTAAGTAAATTACTTTATATTTAAATGAAAAGGTTAATAATACAGATAGTCTGTTTACATATACATCTCTACTGATTGAAAAGTGTTCACAACATAAATTGAATATGTTTTCATTTATATTTTACACTGATTGAAAGGTTTAAAACTTCTATTACTTTAAAATGAATAATTTCACATAGACATTTCTTTCTTTCTTTGATCCTTAGCCGCCGACCGTCAAAGCAGTCAGTGGTCATCACGCCTAGTGGCGTCTTGTAGGGCAACAACAAATTGATTCCACTGTGCTCGGTCGGCGGCCATCCTTCGTACAGTGCCCCAACTCTGGTTCATTCTTTGCATCTCAGCCTCCACAGTCCTCCGACAGGTTGTTTTTGGTCGGCCTCTCTTTCGTTTTCCTTCAGGGGTCCAAAGCATAGCTGTTCTTGTGATGGCATCGGGGTCTCTTCTGAGGACATGGCCAACCCAGCTCCAGCGTCTGTCAGCTATGATGGTGTGCATGTCCTCTTGCTTGCTCCGAGTAAGCAGATCTTGGTTGGTGATGGTATTCGGCCAAAAGATTCGGTGAATTTTTCTTAGGCATGTTGTGTGAAAAGAGGACAATTTCGACATTTCCTTCTCTGTAAGTCTCCAGCATTCCGCACCATAGAGAAGCACAGAAAGCACACAGCTCTGATATAATCTTAATTTTGTGCTTGTGCTGTATTGAGAGGACTTCCAGATGTTGTTTAGGCTAAAAAGGCTGTTTTTGCCTTATTCATTCTGATGTTGATGTCTTTGCCTGCCCCGCCTTCTGGTGTTACTATGCATCCTAGGTATGTGAAGGTGTCTGTCTGTACCAGTTGCTGATTCCTTACTGATATGGGCTCAGGGTTGCTCACATTGAGCGTCATGACCTCTGACTTCTTTAAATTGATGTTCAAGCCCACCTACTGGCTAAACTTATTAAGTCTATTCGTTTTTCCTGGATGTGTTGATGTGAATGTGCTAGTAGTGCAATGTCATCTGCATATTCCAGATCTTCCAATGTAGAAAATGTAGTCCCTCTTATTCCTCTTGGACTGCCCTCTGTTGTCTGGCGCATCACCCAATCTATGACTGTTAAAAATAGAGTGGTTGATAAGGGGCATCCCTGTCGTACTCCTGTCTTCACCTCAAAGGTTAGGTTGCTCTGCCCAACACTACACGTAAAGTTGGCATAGAAGCTTTTTATGATTGACACCATGCAGCTTGGAATTCCATAAGCCCTCAGTATTTTCCATAAACTGTCCCTATGTATGCTGTCAAAAGCCTTTTCAAAATCAACGAAATTAATGAACAGCTGTCTTTGCCATTCTGAGCACTGCTCTATAATGTTCCTGAGAGTGAATATATGATCTACACATCTTCTGTTCTTTCTAAACCCTGCTTGTTCTTTCCTCAGTTTGTGGTCTACTGCTTTTGAAATTCTCTGTATAATTATCCTGCCTAGTATTTTGCTGGGAACTGAGAGAAGAGTGATTCCTCTCCAATTATTGCAGTCTGCAAGATCTCCCTTCTTGGGCAATTTGACAATTATTCCTTTGTTCCACTCTGATGGTGTTGTCCCTGTTGTCCAGACTTGTGCAAATAGTGGTTCTAATAGTTCTGCTGCTAGCTCAAGGTCTGTCTTAAATAGCTCTGCATTTAAGTTATCATGGCCAGGAGCTTTTCCGTTCTTTAACCCTTTGGTTGCTGTGATGATTTCTTCTTTTCGTGGAATGTCTGTATTTACATCTAGATCGTTTTCAGCCTCAGGAACATTCAGCTGTGTCTCTGGTGGTTCCTTGTTCAGAGTTTCTCTGACATGCTCTGCCCATCTTGTTTCCTGTCCCTCTGCTGTCGTGATGAGATTTCCTTGCTTATCTCTTACTAATGTAATATTGTTTGCACCTCGTTTTCCGCTGATTAATTTAGTTATTTTGTATACTGTGCTTTGTTCATTTCTCAGTGCTGCCTCTTCTGCCTGTCTTGCAAGATCATCTAGGAAATTCCTTTTGTTGGCTCGGGTTTGGCATTTAACTTCCTTGTCCAGCTGACTGTACTGTTCGCTATATAGTTGCTTTAACCTGGAGGACTTCGCTTCTGTTTTCTTTCTTTTCATTTCCTTTCTCATCGTTATGGTGTTAAATGTTTCTGGTGTTATCCAGTCTTGCTTCTTCCTTTCCTGGAATCCCAAGCATGATTTGCTGCTTTCCTTATATATTGTTGAAATGGTGTTGAATTTCTGGTCTATATCATCAGTCAATGCCTTTACCTGACTTTTGGCAAATTGATATCGTTTCTTTATGTCAGCTGCAAAAGCTTTTCCGGTAAGAAGGTCCTTCAATTTGCTGATGTCAAACCTTTTCTGTGTAGTTACAGTCGGTCCAGCCCTTCTGTGACGGAATTCTAAATACAATATCTAAATTATAATATAACAAGATAGTGCGTAAAGTCAAAATAAGATAGAAAATAAAAATTGAGTCCAGCGTCTTGTTCGCCCACGCCAGTTAATATACGGGTTTTGCTAAGCCTTATAGCCGAATGGAGAGTACTGTATTTTTCAAATTTGACCTTGGATAAAACCTAACACTTTTTCCCAAGGTTCAAACAATAATTGCCTCGGTGATAGAATATATAGTAAAAGGGGGAGAGAGAGGGTGATAAATGGCCTCAAATGCTAATCGCGACTAACATCGTTTCTAAAAAAAAAAACCAACGCGCAAAAGCCTTGCCTAGGGCGATTCCCAAAATACGAGGAAAAAGTTAGAACATGTAGACAACTCGTGTCACAAAAACAACCTTAGCTCTTATTTCAAAGGACGTAATTATCACGTAAATAGAGAGGACAGCACATGGAAAAGAATTGAACGTGTAGTAGACTAAAAATAAAAAACTAACATAGAAAAAAAAATAACTGTGTACTTCTGAACCAAGCCAACTAGTCTCATATAAATTGTATATTCGTGTACCTTAGGACTTGCTGACAAAGAATATGGTAATAGTTACGCAAATAATCCATTAATTAACTAATTATAGCCATAATACTATAGTGGATCCGACCAGACTGTCAGGAAAGATCATGCCTGCTTATAATTTTTTATGGCATGTTTTGAAAAAATGACTTTGGGTAAATGAGGTTAAAAGGTACGGGATATTTGATTGGTTGGATTTTAAAGGAAGGCGAAGTATGATTGGTTGACCTAAAACTAAAAATATATTTGCCTTGGAAACATATTGGGAGTTGTTATTTGAAACGATAGATTCAAAAATAAATGTAAACATGGTCTCATTGGACAAAGCAGTGGATATTGGTACGAAACGGGGACTGTTCACTGCCATTTCAAGAAAATTTTGTGTAAAGCAAGATCGATGAGAGCAGGCGGAGAATTTTCTAACATAGGAAAAGCCTGGACATAGGGCAGATCGAAAATGTGCCATATTCTATTGCCTAGTCATCGTTTACTTGTGTTATTTCCTTGCATCTGTGGTAAGATTGATTTTCTTAACATTTTATTTAAAATAAAATTTGAATGTGAGATACTAACATACGACTGTAAGTAAGTGAGTCTATGGCAGACTCAAAACAGAGTCTAGAGATTGATCCAGCATATGAAAGACTATCAGAGAGGTGTAGACCAAATAAATTATATATGATTATCACCAGGAGCATAATACCTATCCTATTGTATGGAAAACAGATTATTGCTGGAATTGCAGAGGCGTTGTAACTATTAGGGGAGATGAATACTCGTATACCTGGTCACATCAAAAGAAACTGGTGAAAGGGATTGTCGTAAAGAGCTGATCTTACATGTTTGTTTGTAATGTGCCTGTACTGGTTGTTGAATATTAGTGTAGGCTGTTGATTACGAAGGAGGCATATCCTTCTGATTTCAGAGGTTTTTGGTGGCTGTCAATAACTGGTGCCAGACTACAGTGGGCCGATATATTCATGCCACAGTCTTGCCTTTTGCGGAGACAACTGTAGACCACCATCATTCTTGAAGAAGTGGGAGCTGAAGGTTGTCGTTCAGCGAAGTGCAAGAAGATTCCTACATCATATTACAAAGATATGTGCATGTTCGGCACCTGATCGCTCAACTAACATTATAATAAAAATAAGAGACTGGGAATAGTGATATAAACATTCCATCAGTGTCCACAGAAACTTACAAACAACATGCAGAGATGATGATAATAAACAATCTACCAGTGTATACTAGAAGTCACCTCAGTTAGAAAATACACTACACCCTTATGTCACAACGTTACCCCTGTGAGGGTAACCAAAGAGAGTTATTTGTGTGGTGCCGGCTTTGTCAATGGCTCAGATTCGCCTGGCACCCGGTTGAAGATGAGCAGCAGGAGTGGAGAAGGTGAATATAAGACTTTGGGATGAGTTCCCAGCATATAGCCCCAGTGATTCTGGATCTCGTGACATATACCTCCTACCACTCTATCTCCCTCTCTATATTATAATACTAACGAGCCCCCACTCCCCTATTACACTGAGTGAACAGAAGAGAAAGAGAAGAAGAACAGTATGTCTCTTTCGCACACTTTCGTTCCTTCTCTATATATGTAATAACGTGTGTGGGTAATGTAACCACAACTACAACGTTTATTAAAATACTGAAATATAACAACATTCAGTTACAACGATACAAATGTAATAAGAACTAACCTAACTATGGCTGGAAAAGAAGATAATAGTTAGGCAAAAAATACACTCACTAAACTTAAGTCTACACGATGTGATGATGATGATGAATTAACCTAATCTTAACCCCAACAAAAAAGGATATCTTGATTCGGGGCTCGGAATGACTGTCAATAAAACTCTGGGAATTTGTATACACGGGCAAGTCTTAGTCTGCATTCAATAACACTGGACGGTCCACTGGATTTCGTCAGGTGTCGATGGCCTGTTCCTTTTGTCGCTCACAAAGCGAGTGTTGACATTGCGCCGCGTGTCTGAGCTGGCGTGTTCCTATGTTGTTGTTTAAACAATGTTATGCGGTGGAGACTTCCGCTGATATGCAGATGTCCCTGTGTGGTGAAGATATTGGTCTCGGGTGGTGATGATGGTGGAAGCAGGTTATATCTTGGTATTTGTTGGCGCATATATTTCACTGGGAGAATCTGTCCATTACTACAAGTAATTTTGTGTCTCAATAATTTGCGTAGACGCTGGTTTACAAATTCGTCCGTCGGCTCTTGCCCCTTCCGATAATTAGAGTAACGTGGACAGCTCTTTAGTAATGCAACAATCCTGCCTTGGTATTGTCTGCACCCTGTTCTGCGTGGGTGGCTGCGGATGATGGAAAGACCCTTCACCGTCTGGCGAATTCCTTTCTCAAAAACCCCCGTGGAGAATGGGTAAAGTGGGTGCCGTTAATTACATGTGAGATGCGTGTCGTCGCAGTATCTCTGGTCGGCCCTACTTTTTAGCTTGTCCCGTAATTAACGCCCGCAACGTAGTAGACAAAGGCTGAGGTATCTCAAAGGTCCCCGGTCTCTACCACTGCGATGGATAAAAGGATAATCCCGTATAAATACCCCGTAACCTATGCTCCGCATGCGGTGTGTTTGTGTCTGTGAAATCTTACCCTTATAATGAATGACTGTGCGGTGTTTACTGTACGGTTAACAGGTAATGTAAGAGACAAAATAAACGTGTCTTGTATTTACTTCATTATAATTAATGAAACTGTGCGATCTTATAATAAGTATAATAATTCTTTGCATGGTGTTTATTGCAATCTGTACTATGAGTATGCGATATAATATTATAATAAACGTGACTGGTAATTACAGTGTTATATTTATTTACATATATGGGAAATAGGTATATATAATCTGACTGAGGTTAAGATATAATGATATAAGGTACAAATCTATATTACACTAACCTTGATGTCCATATCATGAATTTCACTGACACTTGGCCTGAATCTTCCTCGTGAAATATGGAACCAGTATATGCGGGCGGAATGATTTTTCATACCATTGCCCGAACGATAGATTTCGTTCAGTATATACTGTCTGAATCGCCTAGGGCTATTTTTTCCGGTCGCTTCTTGGGTCATGTGAAAATTCGTTTGTTTTCCTTTCGTCAGAATTCAGTCCTCATTCCTAGGTACATTTCCTGTAATATTTTTCTATTATCGTTTCCTTGTTGTTCCTCTCCCAGACAACTGTCTGTGTGCGTCCCTTGGGGCACGTACAGTGTTGTTCTTCTCGTTATAATTTCGTATTCATACTGCTTTCATGTTGTCCTTGTGCAGACTTTAAGTCTCCCTTAGTCACAACAATACTTGGTTAACACTGGCCCTGTGTAAACATATCCGCAACTTAGTATCAATTATTCCGATAGTCTGTTGGTGCAATGTCCGCGTGTTGTGAAAACATTTCAGGTGAATGTTGTTGCGTGCTGTCTCAGTGTTCTGTAAACCTTTCTTGTAAAATTAGTGGGTTTCCCACGACTGTCTGGTATGCACACAATGGGTATAGAAACGAAATACAAACTCATTCGTCTCTCGCGACACCTTATATAATAATAATATGTGTATTATGGACAGAAGATCCATTGTATAAATTGATTGATGTAATTAATTTCTATGATTTCACTTTTGATTGACAGTCCTGATTCCAAATAAATTAGATTCAGGACAATAAATTGAAAAAACATTAACTTTGCCAAACTTTCAACCACTGACTTACTAAAGATAGTCTTTTAAAGTGTAGTTCGTATGTGATTGTCGTGGTACTGTTGTGTTGTATTAGATAATAAAATAATTTGTGTAATTGTTTATATGTTCAGTTGGTTAATGCAACCTTTCACTAACATTTCATAACCCTAGACACCAAACGTAGTCATCTTACAGTCTATCTAGAATAAGTCTGAATGAGATCATAGTGGTGGTAGTAGAAAGGTGCCCTGGAAATTTACTCTAATATTTATTGTATTCAGGGACCTTCACAGCTGACCTCATTCAGTACACTAAGATTTCTTAACAACAAACTGTATTAACATCAAACCCACCACATATATTGGGGGCTCGTCCGGGATTGAATTTCTCATAGCACCAGTTATATTGGGTGGCTTGCTCCAGGGATTTGTAATTACCAATAGTATAAAACTAAAAGTATTCCTTTGGTGGAAATGAAATAATGGTTGAGCTATCAGTGCCTGTGGTTGTTCTTAGTTATAATTAGAAATTGTTAGTTATAATTAGAAATTTGTCTAGTTAGAAATTTTAAAGGTTTCCCTAGTACAAAGTGGCTGATCTGGCAAAGTTTCGATCTGCTGCTGTGCAGGCTGCTAAAGAACTGGGAATGGAGGGGCAAATTATGATTGCTTATGTCACAACTGAATGTGACAAATTTATTGAACGTGAAGAAAGAAAATTTGAAGCAGAAAGAAAGTTAGAGGCTGAAAAAGAAATTAAGAGGCTGCAGATTGAGGCTGACAAGGAGGCTAGGGCATTGGAGGCAGAAGAAAAGAGATTAGCTGCAGAAAGAGAAGAAAAAAAGGCAGAGAGGGAAGCAGAAGATAGGAGATTGCAGAGGGAGCACGAGTTACGACTAAGGGAGTTGGAAATTCAAGGCCATGCTCCTGAAAATGGTGTCAGCCCCTTTGCCTCAGAGGCCACTGTTAGTCAGGGAGCCTCAACCTCAGCTATGAGTTTTCATTTAGACCATTTTGTTGAGAAAGACGATGACATAGAAAGTTACCTAAATAGATATGAACTTTTAGCTACCACGTATGGTTTAGAGAGAGAAAGGTGGAGCCTAAAGTTATCACAAAGGAGCCGCGGTAGCATAGTGGTTAGTGCACTGGCTTCCTAGCGCAGTGGTCTATGGTTCGATCCCCAGATGAGGCGGAAAAATTTTTAGGCCACAAACGGCTCCTGGGTCGACCCAGCCCCAAATGGGTACCAGAGATACTCTGGGAAGGTTAAGGCGGCCGGCGTGATGCCGACCACATCACCCCTCGTGTGCCGACGGTCAAGATAATATGGGCCTAACACCATATTCCCAATATGCCTCAATGGGCGTGTAACGGGTTCCTTTACTTTACCTTTTAAAGTTATCACAAGGGCTTCGTGGTACAGCTTATGAAGTTTTTGCCAAGATGAGCAGGGATGATCAGGACAATTATGACATGCTAAAGCAGGCTCTTTTGTTAAGATATGAAAAGAATGAAGAATTTTATAGAAAAAAAATTAGGAATGCCAAACTACTGTCGGGTGAGACTTATCACCAGTTCTCTGCACGGTTAGAGACCTACTTGGAGAAATGGACTGCACTGGGGAAAACCCAAGATCTTAAGGAAATGATTCTTATTGAGCAACTAAGAGAGTCCATGGCTCCAGACCTGAGAAAGTTTCTCATGGAACAAGGTGCAGAGAGGCTGGGGGAGTTACTCAATGTTGCTGAGAGGTATCAGGCAGCCCAAGCAGAGGTAGCTGGTAATAAAAAGAAACAAGGGGAAAATTTTAAGGCACCCCAAAACTTTAATAAGTTTGACCATAGAGACCAGAACAAAGGTAAGCAATATTTTGATAGGCCACGCAATGACTATAATAATAAAACCTCACAATTCAATGAAAGGAAATATAATGACAGAAAACCCTTTAACCAAGGAAAGAAGTATTGTAAAAATTGTCGGATGGACAACCATAACACTGAAAATTGTAGAAAGAAAACTCCTACTTTCGCTGAAATGAAAATGGGGAGAAAGGGAGTAAATGTCAACCCTACTGAACAACAGGAACCTTACCATCCCCCAGTGTGTGAAGATGTAACATGCAATGGTGTCACCATAAGGTGTTTGTATGATACTGGATTAGATTATGATTCAGTTGTGAGTTCTCACCTGGTGCAGGCAGATCAATACACCACAGAAACAGTGGAGATTCAAACTGCAACCAAGGACGTAGCGACCATGACACTTCCCGTCGCCAGGATAAATGTGAAAACGCGATATGTGGAAGGAATCATAAAAGCAGCAGTGATAAATGAACCAATCTACCCTCTTATATTGGGGTGTAGATATGTCTTCTTGGGGAATCCCAAGAGACCTGTGACCATGGCAACAGTGCAGACCAGATCACAGTCTAAAAAGGAGGAAGATAATCCGATAAATACCCATCCAGATGAGATGAGGAAGGCACAGGCGGAGGATAAGACCCTCAAGCCTTGTTTTAAGAAATTGCCCAAATGTCATACACCTCCAGGCAAGGGAGATTTCTATATGAAGAACAAATTGATATATAGGAAGGCTGGAAATGGATCCAATGGTCACGGACAGCTGGTCCTTCCCATTTCATATAGGACTAAAGTGTTGGAACTAGGGCATGCGATTCCCTTCAGTGGTCATATGGGGATCAGCGCAACAGGACAGCGTATAGCTTGTCATTATTTCTGGCCAGGAATAACTGAAGACATAAAGAGATATGTAAAATCCTGTCCAGAGTGCCAACGGGTAGCTCCAAAGCATTGAACTGCTCCAGCAACTCTAGGGGAAATGCCCATAGTGGGAACACCTTTTGAGAGAGTTGCAATGGACATTGTGGGACCTCTCACTCGGACCAAGAGGAGGAACAGTTATATTCTGACTCTGGTGGACACTTGTTCTATGTGGGGAGAGGCGGTAGCCCTGTCATCGATCGATTCAAAACATGTGGCAGAGGCATTACTCACAATCTTCACAAGATTAGGCTTTCCCAACCAAATCTTGACTGATAATAGCTCTCAGTTCAAGGGGAAACTAACAGAAGAAGTATTCAGGATCTTTCAAGCCAAACACTTTCATTGTAGCCCGTATCATCCCCAAGGAAATGGCCAAGTGGAAAGGTTCAACGGGACACTCATTTCGATCCTGAGGAAGTTGGCACATGAAAAACCAGATACATGGGACCAGTACCTTCACGCCGCCCTCTTTGCTTATCGGGAGGTACCCCATAGTTCAACCGGGATGGCACCCGCAACCCTGTTATTTGGGAGGCCAATAAAAGGTCCATTAGAAGCCTTGTTAAGGACATGGACTGATGAAAAGGCAGAAGAAAATATTACTTCATCATATCAATATGTGAACGAGCTGACCACTCGTCTTAAAACTGGCTGGAAACTTGCCAATGAAAGTTTGAGACAAGCCAGGAAATAGCATGCTGCCTATTATAATAAGAAAGCGAAGGACAGAAACTTAGCTGTGGGGGAGAAGGTGCTTCTTCTTTTACCCAGCAGCAGTAACAAGTTGCAAATTGGATGGCAAGGTTCATATACAGTTCTAGAGAAAGTGTCTAGAACAAATTATAAGATAGATAAGAAGGGGAAAGAGAAAATCTATCATGTGAATCTTCTGAAGAAATATTTGGAAAGAGAAAACCAGGAAGAGACACACTTACTGACCTTGTCGGTTGCAATGAAAATGAAAAAGGAACCACTCACCTCTCATGAATATCCCTTACATCCCTGTGAGACCGCTGCGCAGGTAAAAGTCAGTACACATTTAACGAAAAATCAGAGGGAGGGAGGGAGTTCAACAGGTTCTAGATAATCATACAGATGTGCTAACGGACAGACCGGGGCATACAAACTTATTAGAATATGATAAGAAACTTATAGACCCAACACCAATCTGTATGAGAGCCTATTCGATTCCGTTCGCTAAAGAAAAATCTTTGAAGGAGGAGATAGATTATCTGTTGAGAGAAGGGATTATCTCGCACAGTGAATCTCCTTACAGCTCCAGTGTAGTTCTGTTAAGAAAACCCTCTGGAGAACACAGGCTGTGTATAGATTACAGGAAACTGAATGCTGTCACAGAAGGTCAGGTAGTTCCGTTACCGGATACAAATCAGCTGTTTGCCAGGCTGAATAAAGCTAAATATTTCTCTAAGGTGGATCTGAGCAAAGGCTACTATCAGATTCCAGTAAGGCCGGAAGTTAGACCTTATTTAGCCTTTAGCACCTCGGACGGACATTATGAATTTAATATGTTGCTATTTGGATTGAAAAATGCTCCGAGTGTGTTCTCTAGAATGATGAGAAAATTGTTGGATCCCCTGAATAATCCATGCATCACAAATTTCATGGATGATATTCTAATAGCTACTGAAACATTTGAGGAACACATTAACTCTCTGAATATGTTGTTTGATCGACTTAGAGAGGCAAATTTGACCGCTAGACCGACCAAATGTTGTGTTGGATGTAAAGAGCTTGAATTCTTGGGACACACAGTATCTCGGGGAAACATGACCCCTGACCCCAAGAACTTGGAGAAATTGAAAAAAGCTCAGAGACCACAGACAAAAAAAGATGTGCGATCTTTCGTCTCATTATGTGGTTTCTACCAAAAGTATATTAAAAACTTTAACTCCATATGTGCTCCGTTGACTGATTTAACGCGCAAAGGAAATTCTGATAGAATTACGTGGACGGCGCAGTGTGAATTAGCATATCAAGAATTGAAGGAAAGGCTCACAAGCAGGCCTATCTTGAAATTGCCTGACTTAAGTCAAGAGTTTGTTTTGAGAACGGATGCGAGTAACGTCGGATTGGGGGCAGCTCTATTACAAAGGTCAAATGCACTTGATGGGGAATTAACCCCAGTTGCTTATGCTAGCCGTAAGTTGAATACAGCAGAACAAAAATATTCAACAAGTGAAAAAGAATGTCTCGCTGTCAACTGGGGTATAAAAAAGTTCCA
The DNA here is from genome assembly GCA_024509875.1 of Oreohelix idahoensis. Classification (NCBI taxonomy): domain Eukaryota; kingdom Metazoa; phylum Mollusca; class Gastropoda; order Stylommatophora; family Oreohelicidae; genus Oreohelix; species Oreohelix idahoensis. The sequence continues at coordinate 124,869 of JAMPIV010013241.1, forward strand.
GATCTATCTCTATGGAAAATCATTTAAGCTCCAGACAGATCATAAACCACTCGTATTTCTGTCACAAGCTAAGCATGAAAATGCTAGATTATTACGTTGGTCGTTGCTCCTACAGCCATACCAGTTTAGCATAGAATATATTCCCGGAAAAACCAATGTCGGTGCAGACGTTTTAAGTAGACACCCGTACAATGAAAATCAGAATAGTCACTAGGCATGCTGAATAAATTTATCTATGTGTATTTCGAATTATGAACTGACATTAGGTAGTCTGTTCTAAATTGGGGAGATGTGTGACGGAATTCTAAATACAATATCTAAATTATAATATAACAAGATAGTGCGTAAAGTCAAAATAAGATAGAAAATAAAAATTGAGTCCAGCGTCTTGTTCGCCCACGCCAGTTAATATACGGGTTTTGCTAAGCCTTATAGCCGAATGGAGGGTACTGTATTTTTCAAATTTGACCTTGGATAAAACCTAACACTTTTTCCCAAGGTTCAAACAATAATTGCCTCGGTGATAGAATATATAGTAAAAGGGGAGAGAGAGGGTGATAAATGGCCTCAAATGCTAATCGCGACTAACATCGTTTCTAAAAATAAAACCAACACGCAAAAGCCTTGCCTAGGGCGATTCCCAAAATACGAGGAAAAAGTTAGAACATGTAGACAACTCGTGTCACAAAAACAACCTTAGCTCTTATTTCAAAGGACGTAATTATCACGTAAATAGAGAAGACAGCACATGGAAAAGAATTGAACGTGTAGTAGACTAAAAATAAAAAACTAACATAGAAAAAAAAACTGTGTACTTCTGAACCAAGCCAACTAGTCCCATATAAATTGTATATTCGTGTACCTTGGGACTTGCTGACAAAGAATATGGTAGTAGTTACGCAAATAGTCCATTAATTAACTAATTATAGCCATAATACTATAGTGGATCCGACCAGACTGTCAGGAAAGATCATGCCTGCTTATAATTTTTTTGGCATGTTTCGAAAAAAACGACTTTGGGTAAATGAGGTTAAAAGGTACGGGATATTTGATTGGTTGGATTTTAAAGGAAGGCGAAGTATGATTGGTTGACCTAAAACTAAAAATATATTTGCCTTGGAAACATATTGGGAGTTGTTATTTGAAACGATAGATTCAAAAATAAATGTAAACATGGTCTCATTGGACAAAGCAGTGGATATTGGTACGAAACGGGGACTGTTCACTGCCATTTCAAGAAAATTTTGTGTAAAGCAAGATCGATGAGAGCAGGCGGAGAATTTTCTAACATAGGAAAAGCCTGGACATAGGGCAGATCGAAAATGTGCCATATTCTATTGCCTAGTCATCGTTTACTTGTGTTATTTCCTTGCATCTGTGGTAAGATTGATTTTCTTAACATTTTATTTAAAATAAAATTTGAATGTGAGATACTAACATACGACTGTAAGTAAGTGAGTCTATGGCAGACTCAAAACAGAGTCTAACGAAGGAGGCATATCCTTCTGATTTCAGAGGTTTTTGGTGGCTGTCAATAACTGGTGCCAGACTACAGTGGGCCGATATATTCATGCCACAGTCTTGCCTTTTGTGGAGACAACTGTAAACCACCATCATTCTTGAAGAATTGGGAGCTGAATGTTGTCGTTCAGCGAAGTGCAGGAAGATTCCTACATCATATTACAAAGATAGGTGCATGTTCGGCACCTGATCGCTCAACTAACATTATAATAAAAATAAGAGACTGGGAATAGTGATATAAACATTCCATCAGTGTTCACAGAAACTTACAAACAACATGCAGAGATGATGATAATAAACAATCTACCAGTGTAAACTAGAAGTCACCTCAGTTAGAAAATACACTACACCCTTATATAATAATAATATGTGTATTATGGACAGAAGATCCGTTGTATAAATTGATTGATGTAATTAATTTCTATGATTTCACTTTTGATTGACAGTCCTGATTCCAAATAAATTAGATTCAGGACAATAAATTGAAAAAACATTAACTTTGCCAAACTTTCAACCACTGACTTACTAAAGATAGTCTTTTAAAGTGTAGTTCGTATGTGATTGTCGTGGTACTGTTGTGTTGTATTAGATAATAAAATAATTTGTGTAATTGTTTATATGTTCAGTTGGTTAATGCAACCTTACACTAACATTTCATAACCCTAGACACCAAACGTAGTCATCTTACAGTCTATCTAGAATAAGTCTGAATGAGATCATAGTGGTGGTAGTAGAAAGGTGCCCTGGAAATTTACTCTAATATTTATTATATTCAGGGACCTTCACAGCTGACCTCATTCAGTACAATAAGATTTCTTAACAACAAACTGTATTAACATCAAACCCACCACACCTTCTTAGTTTCACTTTCAGTTTTGCTACTACTAAATGGTGATCACTTCCCACATCTGCACCTCTTCTTACCTTCACATCTTGTAATGCATGTCTCCATCTACCGTTAATCATGATTTGGTCTATCTGGTTTCTGTCCCGACCATTTGGTGATTCCCATGTTAATTTGTGAATTTCTTTGTGTGGGAAAAGTGTTCCTCCAATGACCAGGTTGTTAATACTACAGAAACTTATTAATTTATCCTCATTTTCATTTGCTGTTCCGCTGCCGCATTTCCCCATTACTCTTTCATTATATGTATTGTGTGTACCATCTTTCGCATTGAGGTCTCCCATTACTATAGTAAGATCATATCTAGGTGTGTCTTTCATTTTTTTCTGCAGTTGTTGATAGAATTCATCCTTGACCTCTTCATCGCTGTCATTCGTTGGTGCGTAGCATTGCATTATTGTAGTATTGGTGAATCTACCTCTCAATCTTAATCTTATCAGTCTGTTGTTGATGGGTTTCCATTCCAGTAATGTCCTCTCTATTCCTTTCTGTAGAATAATGGCTACACCTTCATTGTGCTGTCCATCCTCTCTTCCAGAGTAAAGTACTATTTCTCCTGTTGTTGTTTTAACTTTTCCTGCCCCTGTCCATCTGCTCTCGCTTATCCCTAGAATGTGTAACCTATAGTTTCTCATTTCTGCCGTGACCTGTTTTAGTTTACCCGTCTCATTCATTGTCCTGACATTCCAAAATCCTATTCTTGTACCTTGTTTTGCGGCCAGGACGTCCGTTCTCATGTCAGTGGCTTCCTTTCGGCTTTTACCACTGACAGTCATACGAGCCTCAGACTCCGGATGTCCGTCCCGCAGCAAAGTTTGTTTATTTGTTGTTGTTTCCGTAACTTCAATTTTTGTTTACATAGACAGGGGTGTCAGCCCTATGCTAAAACCCCCAACCTGGAGGACCAGGGTGTCTGCTTTAGTCTGACCCCTGCCCGCGCAAACCTGTCCAGCTTGGTTGAACCTTCCAGGAGTAAAACTCCCGCTGGCATAGCTCTGGGGGTAATCAGGGTACGCAAGCCGCCATACCTCGACAAGGTATTGACACCGGTGATGGCAGACATAGACATTTACACTGGTTTAAAGCCTGAAAACTTACATTAATTTTAAAGTGACTATGTTTATAGGGACATTTACACTGCTTTGAAAATGTAAGTATTGGACTAAGAATGTACATAATTTCTTTCATCTTTCCCTTCCTGCTCCATAGGGAACCTGGAACTACTTTATGCTTCTAGTTCTCTTTACGAAACTATCCATAAAGCAATCACCAACCCGTGCAGTGGTGGTTCATGAATCATCATTCTACACGCTGAGGTTGCCAGCCTCAAATTATTTTGACATCCAATAGCGAGTTTTACATATTAAACTTCACATGGTAATATATATATGTGTGTGTGTGTGTGTGTGTGTGTGTGTGTGTGTGTGCGTGCGTGCGTGCGTGCGTGCGTGTGTGTGTGTGTGTGTGTGTTAGTTCACATGTTAGTAATAAAATATGAAATGTAAATCACAACTTACGCCAATCCTGACTCACAGACCTTTTGCTCAGATGAATAAAAGAGACTTGAATCGGTCTCTTACATGCGTCTGGGGGTGTCGTTAATTTAATAAGTTCTCTCTGTGACTTCGTGTGTGGTCCTTCAGTTTCCTCAGTCCCGGTTTCCTTATTTAAAATGTTAGAGATTTCCTGGGCTATATTGTAAGTCCTGATAAATACTCCAATAAAAGGTGTCCGGTATTTTAAGAAGGAATTCTGAATTCTAATTCTTCACTGTAGCAGTCTGGTGTCTTGGCGAGCCATTTCTCAAGTGAGATAGCTTGAGAAAATGATCAGATTATATTCCCTGCCTTCCCACGCCTTCGTTTGTTATGAGCTATCAAAAACTCCAATCATATTCAAACAGGCGGGTTATGGGGTAATTTCAAAATATTCCGACATCAGATAATTGTGAACGTAAGCAGAGGTCAACTCTCCTATATATGGTAATAAGATGTCCAATGCCCTTGTGTACAAACGTACAGACAAATCGGTAAACTCATACAACAGCGTGTTCAAAATGTAACCATCATTACTTTCTTATGTCATAAGTCTCCGCCGCGTACTCGAGATCTTGTGCTAATCTTAGCCAAGCTGTGCCCCTCCATTGCGACTGCGAATAATTATGGGAAGGAGCGAAGCTCCTGACCGGGTTGGAAGGAAAGTCCACTGTCTCCCCAGCCTCGCAATGACGTGTCATTGGGACAAAAGGACTGGAAAGCTCGAGTGCCGCTGGTTAGAAAAAAAAAAACGATGTTTCACAAACAAAATATTGAATACTATTGCAAGTGATACGATACAGCAAAGCACAAACACGACATTAGTGGTATCAAAATATAGGTAATAGTGGCATTTCTAGGGGGAGAGATGACATAGGCTACTTTTTTCCTGGTGCACAGGTTCATGGGCTGGAAAAATGAAGACTGGAAAGGGAGGAGAGGAAATAATTTAGCATTTTGTTAATACTATCATTAACTGGACACCATGTAAAATTTGATACAATGTTTGGTTCATTTTCATATTTAGCTCACAGTAAATGTTAGAGTGCCAAAGCCTTTACAAATAGCATGCGTGTAAAACTCCTTAGTGGACACCAATTAACGTGCAGCTTTTAAAATTAGCCTGTAGCATACTCAAGGTCAGAGAGTAGCATAGCCTTAAACAAGGTTAGATAGTAGCATTGTGTTCAATAAGGCTTAAAAAGTAGTGTGCGTAACTCAAACTTAACAGATAGGTTTACAGTTACTCAAGATTAAAGTGTAGCATAGTGTTATGCTAGATTAGAATGTAACAATGTTACTTAAGGCTAGAAGGTAGTGTAATGCTACTCAAAGCTAGAAGGTAGATTAGTATTTCATTAACTTTGAATGTGGCATTGTGTACCTCAAGGTTACAAGGTAGCACAGTGATACTCAAGGTTAGAGTGAAGGTTAGTGTTGCTCAAGGTTAGAGTGTAGGGTAATGTTACTCAAGTTAGAGTTTAGGGTAGTATTGCTCAAGGTTACAAGGTAGCAGTGTTACTCAAGGTTAAAGTGTAGGGTAATGTTACTCAAGGTTACAAGGTTGCACAGTGTTTCTCAAGCTTAGGGTGTAAGGTAGTGTTACTCAAGGTTACAAGGTAGCACAGTGTTACTCAAGGTTAGAGTGCAGGGTAGTGTTGCTCAGGGTTAGAGGGTAGCTTAATATTACAAAAAGTTTAATTGTAGTGTGGTGTTACTCAAAGTTAGAATGTAACATATTGTAACTCAATCGTCACCAAGAGCTGATGCTCAGTGACAGTGGATCACAGTCAAGTCAAGTCAGAGTTACTCAAGTTCAGAATGTAGTGTAATGTTACTCAGATATTGGATATTTATATCCAACACTGCAAGGTCAAAAACAAGAGATGCATAAAAATAAAAATGTAATTGGTACTGAGCAGGGGCAGCAATGTAAAGCATTTGCCTATTACATAGTTGCACCATCTGTGAGGATGAAAAAAAAACAACGCTGAGCCTAACCTTGTATGAGTATCACAGCTGAGACCTCAGTTGGAGAGACAGTGAGTATTCGTGTAGTATTTCCATCAACAATGTAAGACTCGGACATTCGACTGAAGATGGCCAGCCTCGACAAGTTCTATGGTTCAAAACAGAAAAAAATTATAGGTGTCATGTAGTAAAATCAACAACACCAGCAATAAGAAAGCTTATAAGAACAGAGCTGTTTCTATGTGTGCTTGATTGACAAACATATGAATTTATACTCAAACATTAATGTAATAAAATAACAAATTGTAATGTTAAGACTTGCATTCCATAGACTTACGTTCTAAATAAGAAGGTTACTGTGAAGTCGATTTCAATATGCAGAGCATTCATTTAGGTGACTGTGAAGACATTAGCCAGTCATGTACACTAAATCACCTGGTGCCCTTTGCTAATATGTTTTTAATGTTAGAGTTGATAAGTTTTAAAAACAACTATGAGGATCAATCTCACATGACCACCATTGTTTGGCTATGAATCAATAATTTTACTGAGCAATTTATTTATCTTTTCATTTTGGTTACAATAGTCAAAAGATTAATATGTAAACCCAGCCGGTCTTATAACTTTTAAAACGGTATAGCATTTTCATGTTGGACCAAAGAAAGCTAGCAGCATAATCTAATATTACTTTGAATAACTTCTATGTGCAACATTGACACAAAAGAAATCTGACATGTACTTAAAAATATGACAGGATCATAAGGAAATCTACCAGTAATCATGAGATGACAGCTGACACAGTATGGCCAAACATCAGGATGTCACAGGCAACCAAATTTTTGTTTTTCTAAGTTCTAGATAAAAGAAGACGGGTTGGACAAAATAAGAGAAATGGACTGGTAATATATAAGAATGACCTGAAATGACACTGCAGAATGAAATCATAAAAAACAATTATATCGAGAGTGGCAAATGTTGGGTAGTTGCCCCCCCCCCCCACCCCACCCCCACCCCAACTGTGATATCAAAAGACAAAGTTTATGGGGCTGATAATAATAATAATGATAACTGCCACAGTCATCGTTTTCCTTTTCACCCACAATGCTGTCTTGCAGGTCAAAGGCTAAGGACAGCGAACCCAAATAAAACTGCTTGCTGAAATCGAATGTGCCGGGCTGAAAGACTCAGATATTGCAGCCTAGCGGTAAACTACGACACTGTATTTTCTGCTCAAATTAGAGCGAAGATGAAGAATACTCCTTCTGGAACCATCATTGTAGCTGGCCTTGTTGCAGGAAGCCTGTGCAAAGAATTCACATGCTCTCGTAGTGGTGCTTAGACTGCAGCAGTCATTATGATATAATCTAAGGTATGAAGTTTATTAACTCTATTTCTGAATCAGTCCATTGCCCCCTTTGACCTACATCTTTGTGTATTGCTTCATTAAAACATGCAAAATGTCAATTTGAGTATGTTACTTGCTATTTCTGAATCAGTCCATTGCCCCTTTGACCCGCATCTTTGTGTATTGCTTCATTAAAACATGCAAAATGTCAATTTGAGTCTGTTACTTGCTATTCCTGAATCATTCCATTGCCCCCTTTGACCCACATCTGTGTGTATTGCTTCAGTAAAACATGCAAAATGTCAATTTGTCTGTTACTTGCTATTTCTGAATCAGTCCATTGCCCCCTTTGACCCACATCTTTGTGTATTGCTTCATTAAAACATGCAACATGTCAATGTGAGTCTGCTACTTGCTATTTCTGAATCAGTCCATTGCCCCCTTTGACCGACATCTTTGTGTATTGCTTCATTAAAACATGCAAAATGTCAATGTGAGTCTGTTACTTGCTATTTCTGAATCAGTCCATTGCCCCCTTTGACCCACATCTTTGTGTATTGCTTCATTAAAACATGCAAAATGTCAATGTGAGTCTGTTACTTGCTATTTCTGAATCAGTCCATTGCCCCCTTTGACCCGCATCTTTGTGTATTGCTTCATTAAAACATGCTAAATGTCAATTTGTCTGTTACTTGCTATTTCTGAATCAGTCCATTGCCCCCTTTGACCCACATCTTTGTGTATTGCTTTATTAAAACATGCAAAATGTCAATTTGAGTCTGTTACTTGCTATTTCTGAATCAGTCCATTGCTCCCTTTGACCCACATCTTTGTGTATTGCTTCATTAAAACATGCAAAATGTCAATTTGAGTATGTTACTTGCTATTTCTGAATCAGTCCATTGCCCCCTTTGACCCACATCTTTGTATTTTTGCTTTATTAAAACATGCAAAATGTCAATTTGTCTGTTACTTGCTATTTCTGAAGCAATGATTATTAGTTTCAATATGCACATACTTACAGAACTTGTAGTTCCCTTGTGAATAACGCGAACAGCCTGCCGTATGGCTACCGTCCTCCATATTTTAAACTCTAATGGTGACAAATGGTCACTTTCGTCAAGGCTTCTCTTACTAATGTCAGAAAGGTCAACACTGCTCAAGAAAAAGGTCTGGAGAATGTAATTCAGACTAATTATAATAACAGTATAAACAGTAATTAAAAGTCATAATAATATTGATAACCAATATTGAAAATAAGTAAAAGAAAAAAAAACGAGTTTTAAAGACCACTGATATTGTTACTAAATACACTGAAAAGAAAAAAATAAATGACCTTTACATTCTATTTATCATCATCATCATCCTCACCCGTAAGCTCCTCCAAGAAGCATTTAATTGAGATTAAGTCCATACATAGACAACTGAGAAATACATACATAGACAACTGAGAAATACATACATAGACAACTGAGAAATACATACATAGACAACTGAGAAATACATACATAGACAACTGAGAAATACATACATAGACAACTGAGAAATACATACATAGACAACTGAGAAATACATACATAGACAACTGAGAAATACATACATAGACAACTGAGAGATACAAACTTGGACAACTGAGAAATACATACATAGACAACTGAGAGATACATACATAGACAACTGAGAAATACATACATACACAACTGAGAGATACATACATAGACAACTGAGAAATACATACATAGACAACTGAGAGATACATACATAGACAACTGAGAGATACATACATAGACAACTGAGAAATACATACTTAGACAAATGAGAGAAACATACATAGACAACTGAGAAATACATACTTAGACAACTGAGAGATACATACATAGACAACTGAGAGATACATACATAGACAACTGAGAAATACATACTTAGACAACTGAGAGATACATACATAGACAACTGAGAAATACATACTTAGACAACTGAGAAATACATACGTAGACAACTGAGAAATACATACTTAGACAACTGAGAGATACATACATAGACAACTGAGAGATACATACACAGACAACTGAGAGATACATACATAGACAACTGAGAAATATATACATAGACAACTGAGAAATACATACTTAGACAAATGAGAGAAACATACATAGACAACAGAGAAATACATACTTAGACAACTGAGAAATACATACTTAGACAACTGAGAGATACATACATAGACAACTGAGAGATACAACCATAGACAACTGAGAAATACATACTTAGACAACTGAGAGATACATACATAGACAACTGAGAAATACATACTTAGACAACTGAGAGATACATACATAGACAACTGAGAAATACATACTTAGACAACTGAGAGATACATACATAGACAACTGAGAGATACATACATAGACAACTGAGAGATACATACATAGACAACTGAGAAATACATACATAGACAACTGAGAAATACATACATAGACAACTGAGAGATACATACATAGACAACTGAGAGATACATACATAGACAACTGAGAGATTTATACATAGACAACTGAGAGATACATACATAGACAACTAAGAGATACATACATAGACAACTGAGAGATACATACATAGACAACTGAGAGATTTATACATAGACAACTGAGAGATACATACATAGACAACTGAGAGATACATACATAGACAACTGAGAAATACATATATAGAGACAACTGAGAAATACATACATAGACAACTGAGAGATACACACATAGACAACTGAGAGATACATACAAAGACAACTGAGAGATACATACATAGACAAAGAGATACATACATAGACAACTGAGAGATACATTCTTTTGCACAGAATAAAGCAAACACCGAACTAAGATTATAAGACAGTTGTGTACTTTCTGTGCTTCTCTATGGTGTGGAATGCTGGAGAGTAACAGAGAAGGAAATGTCCAAATTGTCCTCTTTCCACATTGTCTGCCTAAGGAAAATTCTCAGAATCTTTTTTGGCCGAATACCATCACCAACAAAGAACCAGTTACTCTGAGCAACCAAGAGGACATGCGCACCATCATAGCTGGCAGGCGCTGGAGTTGGGTCGGCGACGTCCTCAGAAGAGACCCTAATGCTATCACAAGAACAGCTATGCCATGGACCCCTGAAGGAAAGTGAAGAAGAGGCCAACCAAACACAACTTGGCAGATAACTGTGGAAGCCAAGATGCAAAGAATGAACCAGAGCTGGGGCACTGCAAGAAGGATGGCCGCCGACCGAGCAAAGTGGAAGCAGTTTGTTGCTGCCCTACAAGATCACACCAGGTGTGATACAGATAGTCACTGACTGCTTTGACAGTCGGCGGCAAAGGATCGAAGAAGAAGCATACAAAAAAAGTCGATGGCAACTTAATCAGAAAATTGTACTGTCATTCACACACAAAAAGAGAAACACAAAGCCAAAAAAAAAAACATAAATTTGTGAACGAAATGAAGAATTAGTGATTATGATAACTTTTTATTCTCTTATTTTCAATGCATCTGGTAACATCAATAAAAGTTGTCCCCCTTAGGTGTTTGTATTTTATCTGTTGTATTATTTTGAATAATAATAATAATAATAATAGCCCCTTCAGTCATAACTGACTATGGGAATGCGCCCCTGAGGTGACAGCCCTCAGCTACTTATCTTCCTGGTGCTCCTTTCGACGTTTTCTCCCCTCCTCTGCTTGTTGTGTGAGCCTCTCTTCGCCCAGTCTGAGGTGGCGCCGTAAATAGCATCGCCACTTAGTGCGATCGGCAGCTTCATCCTCCCATGTTGCTGGATCCATGTCCAGTGCCTTCATATCTCTCGCACACATCTTTGAACCTCAGCTGTGGTCGCCCAACTGTTCTCTTGCCATCTGCCAATTGTCCGTGGAAGATATCTTTTGGGATGCGACCATCTTCCATGCGGCGAACATGGCCAAGCCAGCGAAGTCTGCGCTGTCTAAGCAGTGTATACATACTTTGAAGGCCAGCACGTGACAACACCTCGACATTTGTCACTTTATCTTTCCACGAAATGCCGAGGATGCGGCGTAGACACTGTAAATGGAAGGTATTGAGCCTTCTTTCTTGCTTAGCATAGGTCGTCCAGGTCTCGCTGCCATATAGGAGTGTGCTGGTGACGCAGGCATTATATACCGCAGCTTTGGTCTTCATTGTGAGTTTGGAGTTTCCCCAAACACGCGATATGAGGCGGGCAAATGTAGCTGCAGCTTTGCCAATGCGGCTGTCGATTTCTGTATCCAGTGAGAGTTTGTCATTGATGGTAGACCCTAGGTATGTGAAGTGGTGCACCACTGCCAATTCATAGTTATCGATAGTGATAACTGGTGCAGCACCCACATCCTGACTCAGCACATTCGTTTTCTTTAGACTTACTGTGAGGCCAAAGTCCTTGCATGCTTTAGTGAAGCGATTCATCAAGTTCTGAAGCTCCTGTTGGCTTTGAGTGACGACTGCACCATCATCAGCGAACAACAAGTCTCTTATAGTGACCCTTCTGATTTTTGTTTTTACCTTCAGTCTTGAAAGATTAAACAGACGGCCATCTGACCTAGTGTGAAGGCATATTCCTTCAGTTGCATCTCTGAATGCATGTTTCAAGAGTAAGGCAAAGAAGATCACGAAGAGGGTCGGAGCCAGAACACATTTTAAATAACAACTAAATATTAGTTTTTCTGATAGGAAACTTTATACAGAGCGATACAACAGGATGCAATCTGATCATCAGAAGAGGTCCCACCGTCGATTAAGTGTATCGGTTCCTTAATCTCCTTTACACTCTAAAGTGAAGCGGGCCAACTTAGGTCATGACTCCAAAGTGTCCGCCTCCTGTTCTCTAGTGCAGAGAATTGAACCCACTCCACCTTGGTTGCGGCTTTCAAATTCATTCCTATTTCCTGCCAACTGGAGGCAAATGTGGAAGTAACCCCTATGTTGAAAACGAATTACTGTCTCGAGTTCCATAGCCCGTTGTGGTTGTTCCACAGCTAGCAAGATGCTTTTTCCGCAGTTTCGATGAGCCTCTTAAGTGGCCGTGTTCTTGACTGTCCCCTCAACCCCAACAGTTTCAGTAGATCATACGGACCCAAGACGCATCAGAAGTGAGGAATGCAGTAAGCAACCCACAGCTTGACTGCCTGCGTCAGGGTCACCGAACCAGAGCTGACCAAGACCCTACTCCACCTCCACGTGGTGGTCCTGGAAACAGGCTGCATTACTGCAGTCTGGCTGAGGAGTATGGATCGAAGAGGGAAGGTAAACCCAGTCCCAAAAAATGCAGTGCGGAAGTCGGATGTGTCGGCCGAAAGGCGCAAATACCGCAGCTTCGCTGTAAACGGACACAACGCAACCAACATCCTTTTCAGGACGAACGAGGAAGAAGAAGAAGAAGTAGATCATACACTGAGGCAGCCGAGAGACCTCTTGCACCCACCTCGACAGCCATGACCCTTGCAGTGAACCCATCGCGTCTCAAGTCCGCGGCCAGATCATTATTCTTGGCTACTTTGAACGATTGCTGCTCGTCCAATCTGGATTTAAATGGCACGGTCAGCTCAATCATTATAATCTGGTGCGATGATGAGGAATGCAGCACTATAGCTGGCCTTCTTCGTGATCTTCTGATTTTCTCTGGATATGCCCCAAGCCCAGGTAGGTCTACTGCTATCTCCCATCAGTCATTTGCACAGTCAAGAAGAGGTGGTAAACTGCTACTTGATTTACTTGGTTTGGGATGTGCTGACTTTCCTGCACTCAGAAAGTATGAATTTTCAGTGCTCGGTCTGGCTTTGCTGTTCGCCTTCACCCTTGCCATGTCTACTGTAGCAGCCAGCTCATTTAGTACTTTGTTGTGGCGCCATGTGTATCGCCCTTGCCCTAATGGCACCTTGCAAGCTGAGAGCACATGTTCAAGTGTCTGCCTCTCATGGCACAGGGGGGCACCGACCATCATCAGACTTTCCCCATCTCACAAGGTTTGCGGATGATAGCAGGAAGTCATACATTCATCTGATAATGAAGCTGAGTCTAAGAGGAGCCATATGCCATATATCATTCCATGTTAAGGACCTTTGCAGTGCTCCTTCCCATGTAGTCCATTGGCGTTGTTAGCCTGCTGCACCGCTTTTAGCATCCTCTTATCATTCTCAGCTCCTCGTATCTCCTGAATTACCATATCTCTGCGTTCCCTGTTTGATGCCTTGGACCACCAGCGGATGTCACCATGGCCAAATCCCCGTCTATTCGTCTGTGTGTATCCGATTACCTCCTTCAGCTTGAGCGACTCTTGTGCAGCACCAACAGCTTCATCCACAGTCCACTTCCTTCCAGTTTTCAGTGTGAGCTGAATGGTCTTAACTACATCATCTGCTAACCAGCACAGCATCATTGCGAGCCTTGCCTTTCCTACTTTGTATTCTTCAACAACTGACTTGAAGGGAAGCAAAAGCTTTGCCTTCTTACAGTACAGTGCTACATCTGAAAGAACTGGTGGTGCTCCTAGCCATTTCCTCATGAACTTGTTGACCTTTTGCTCCATAGCTTCCACTGTACTGGTGCTTTTTCATATATAAGCAGTGGCCATAGCAATTTACATATCAACATGAACTGAAGGCACCACAGTTTGAACTTTCCTAGAAGTCTGCTTTGGTCTATGATCTGTAGTCTTCTGTCTGCCATTTCGATTGTCTGTTTAACTGCCTTTGAGTCTTTTAATGAGGCATCATACACCCTGCCAAGACTTTTCACAGGTTCCTCAATCACAGTAGGGATTCTTTGGTTTGAAACCATGAATGTGATCTCAGATATCTTCCCTTTCGTGACTGATAGGCTTCTAGACTTCTTAGGTTTGAAGCTCATTCTGCACCAGCTGACTAGTTCATGCAGGCATGCTAACATTCTCCGGGCCTGGTGTTCATCTGATGTCAGAATTGTTGTGTCATCCATGAATGCTTTAAGCGGTGTCATGTGACACCTTCCATTGAGCTTTGGAATTGTTGCAAATCCTTCAGCCACTTTGAGGATTACCTGCATAGCCAATACGAACAGTATCGGAGAGATGGTACATCCCATTGCAATTCCAACTTGTATGTCAATCCACTTCGTTTTGTATTCTCTGGTTGAAAATCTGGCAGAGAACCCTGAGAAATACACCTTCAGCATTGCTGCAATTTCTTGTGGAACATGGTACATTTCCAGGTCCTACCACAACATCTGGCGTGGAACTGATCCATACGCATTTTCTAGATCTAACCAGATTACATAGAAATTTGTTCTGTCAGACTTTTCCTTTTGAATTGCTTCCCAGATCATTGTGGCATGCTCTAGACACTCTGGTGTACCTGAGATACCTCCTTTTTGGATGATAGTGTTGTGCTTAGATAGGTTTTAAAGTTATTTAAGGTCCCGCCTGAGTATAGGGGATGGTAAAAATACGTGAGAAGTAAAGGTGTAAGAAAATAGATTTTCACGAGTGGATAGTTTAAGGAGAAGATCTGTCTCTGGACTGAATAGGTTCTCTAGTCCAGCCTATCTGTACGACTATAGTTTAGTATAAGACAATCTTGCACCTCCCTATATCTAGAAATATAAGTTTACCTAAACACTCACACACAGCTATGTGACAAAAAGACACACAAATGTGAAAAAAAACTATGGTTAATTGGGTTTGGGTCTGACCAACACACACTGTTTAGTTCTTTTGTTGTTTATTATCATTAAACTTTACAACGTCGAATATCTAAAAGAGAGAAAGATCAAATAAATCAGAATTACATATATAGAAAAATAACAGAATACCCGTGCCCTCCCCTCATTGAGAAGATAAGAACCCAACAAGTTAATAACCTCAAAGGTTAAAAGTTTAGCACTAGGTTACAGTATAGACAGTAAAGAAAGAACACAGTTCCCACTAAACGTTATCCAATAAAATTAAACAATAGTCAAACAGAGTGCAGATGATACAATGTTTCCTGTATTAAAGAAAATATTTCACTCTCTCTATCTCTGCCATACGTGGCCACACAATCTCGCTTCTTACCCTATTCTTGGTGAAACAGTCTGTTGGACGTAAAAATCCATGAATATGTATATAAAATCCAGAGTATTTATCTTCCGAATTCGGCCCCAGTCCCTCCACTAATAATTATATTTTATAAGGGTGACGCCTAATTTGGTGGTTGATTCCTAGATAAAACAATGTCACCTTGAATAGTTAATGCCGAGACTCTCTGGGATCTGTTGTTCACAGTAAACAGTAGGAAAACATCTGATTACTAAAAAAACTGTTAATTATTGTTAATTGATGATAGTGGTAAATCCTATTGGCTGTCTCTGTGGTGAGGGCCGATTTTGAAATAGCGTAACTTGCTGGATAAATCCGATGAAAACGACTGTCAAAAGTCGGGAGAAATGTTATATCTTTCACACCTCAGTGGGCTGATAAAATTGCATAAATAATTTCTGGTGTTTATAGTCCAGTTAAATTTACTTTAACCTTTAGCATGCTGCGGTCGACATATGTCGACGAAGATAACCTATGCTCTCCCAGCTGTTGTCGACATATCTCGACTGCAGCGTGCAACGTTTTTTAGCATTAGAATGTGTGTACACGTGACTTCACCCCCGGATGTTAAGTTTTAAACTTATCTGAGAGAGAGTTAGCTTCCGTTTCCGATCTCCTTTAGTAATGGGTGCATCCGCGTATATTTTCTGTGAATTTTTTCAATCGAAATGAATCGGCATCGAATACGCGGCCATTTTCGCTCTAATTTTATTGGATTTTGACGCCATGCGGTGGGGATGAGATTTTTTTCTTTATAAGCGCTGATATCGGTTCTCAGAATATGTTTGATGGCCGAGATGGAAACGAAAGTAGAATTGCATTGCTAGTATGTATAATTTTAGGGGTTAGGATTAGGAATATCGGAAAGGTTTAGGATTACGGCCGAATGTCACTGCTGGCGAGGGAGCTTGTTGCTTTGCTACTGATGATGGGTGTAACGAAAAGATCGTCATTTGATTTGTATTGGTCTATTGGTCAAATGACTTTCATTGAGATGCAAGGGATATGGACCCTTCGTTTGCTGGTTATTTTTTTATATATTTTTTTTTAATTTAAAATTTAAAAAAAAAATTTTTTTTATTATTTTAAATTTTTTTTCCCTTTTTTCATCTTTCCTTTCCTCTCTTCCTATCTCATCTAACATGTACACAAACAAAATTTACATCATCAGGTTCACCATTCATTCATTTCTATACAGTCCAAAAATGATAGCAATTGACCAAAAAACAAAAAAACTATAGAATTTACTAGTCACCCACTATAAAAATGGGGCGTTGTGAAAAAGAATGCAGCTCCAGGGCTAATTTTCGGAATTTTTATGCCGCGTGCTAAATGTCAGCCTCTGTGGCCGGTCCTGTTCACAACTGAACTTGGAGACGCGTAAGCCAAAAGAAGACAACTTTAATCCAATCAGTAAATGGAGAAAAGACCAACATAGACCACAATGGACCAAAATATAGACCCAAATAAAGCCAAATAAAAAAACCGTTGGTCGCCGTTGATCAGGTCATGCCTAAGGATGGAGAAAAATTATGAAAAAATGCTACTTACTAATATATCTCTACATATAAGCACACGGTGTCTCTAGCCTATTCCTATCCGGTCAGTTTTTTTTCTAGCGCGGCGTCTCTAGATCAGGTGAAGGTATGTGCCCTGCCCGCTCCTTCATCGCACGCTAACAATCAGCGTACAATGTCAGTTATTATTTAATTTATCCATACGCGCACTTTAACCATTATCGCCTGTCGCTAAATAGCTATTAGAGGGCCGGCGTCGGTTTGTTTAGTCGCGTGATATTTAAACAACAGTCGCTTACTAAATTACACAAAATGAAATAAACGTGAATTCTATTCCGTCAATTATCCGTCGCGCCTAGTGTATTAATTAGTCAACTAAACTGTCTCTTTCTGTGTGATAGCGGGTGGAAAAATTATCATTACTGAACAACTGGTACACAAATAGCTACGCGTTATTTTCCACTGGTTCTAACACCTAGAAAATCACAGTGAATTTAAGATGATAAACCTTTAACCCTTTAATACGCTAAGCACAAATTTATATTACCAGAAATTTAGAATGAAATCACCATGAAACTATTAACACATCTATTCCCAATGGTTCTAGATACCGTGTTTAGACTCTCCGAAAAATTCTGAGAGACACTGATAACAGATTTTGGAAAGACGCAGTTTATTTACCATCATGTTATTATGATCTCTAGAGGATGTTAATTTTCACACTCTTAGTGCTTTGCAGAAAAATCAGGAAACTGCGTTTCCCAGATGAAAGGTCCTCTGAGCCGGCCCCCGTTTCTCTCGTCAAGCGCTGGTTGACCAACATCAAAACGCTCTCGTTACGATAACAGGGTTTCTTTCAAAATCGCTCGCATCTCGAGATGAAATGCTAATCGACGTCAGAGACTCCCCCGTATCTGAAGATCAAAGGGTTAAGTGTTTATCCCACGTGCAGTCTGTCCGATGTCCGATGATTGACAGGTCAGCTCACGTGAGAAACTTTTGTAAACAAACCCTATTCGCTGGCAGGTCGCGAAAGTTGGTAATATGTCTGTTTGTTTACATCTCAAGGAAAGAGGCGTGGATTAAAAGTGAGTAATGCAGTCTGTCCAATACTTGACTTTGCGAACGAATCATAGAACTACAGCGTGGTCACGGAAGGATGTCGGATACTGTAGGCTATATTTCCATTATACGTCACAGTAGTGTCAATGTATCCATTCTCCAGAAGGTTTGTTGTGAGCCTTTTAGCCATTGCTGAGAAGAATATCTTCCCTTCCACATTAAGTAGTGAAATTGGCCTGAACTGACTGATGTCTGTGGAATTTTGTTCCTTCGGGCTGTAGACTCCACTCGCCTTTCTCCATTCTTTGCTTACAAGCTGGTTTTCCCAACATTTAAGAAGTTCAGGAAATGTCTTATACACAACATATGGGACACCATTAGGACCTGGAGCTGACTTGCACCGTGCTTTCTGGACAATGCTTTCTATTTCTTGCATTGTTGGGGGCTTGGTGTTGAATCCAGCTCTTGGCTTACTAGGCCGTATAAAGCCTTCCATGCTGCCGAGCGGCTCATCTTTGTGATCATTTGAATAGGTCATCTAAGGTGTTTTTCCAGATCTTCTTTCCCGATGTTTAGTGTTCCCGACCATGGCTGTTCAAGCAGATCTTTGGCAAACTTGAAGGGCTCCCTGAAGAATCTCTCCCTATCCCTCCATGTCTTCCTTCTTTTCCTGCACAACCTTTCTGCTCTACAAAGAGCATTATGTTGGCCTCCCTGCCTTTGCCTTTACTAACTAAGAGTAGAGTCAGGTCCCCTTTACAGCTGGGTAGACTGGGGCATGACGCTACCTGGTTTTGCTCCCCCAACCCAGTAACTTTGCAGTGAGAAGCAAGTCCTTTAACCCACTGGGGTACTAAGTATTGGTTAGCAATACACCCTTAAACGTTTAGAACTAGTCCTGGTGTTTCTTAAAATATATTGATACCTCTACATATGTGGCGCATCGATATGTCTTGTGCTCTGGCCTTTCATTCAGAAAGGATAACTCGCCAATAATGTTCCCCCTGGTTAAGAAGCCGTGCAGTTGTAGCTTGCCGATCCAATCTGGAGGTCTCAGTGATTGTCTTTGCTCATTGCAGAAGTACGATACTGTTTGTTAAAAAAATGAGAAAACAACATAATAGAATATTGTTGCCTCCTACAATTATCATAAGTCTTTACCTATAAATAAACTTGCTACATTCATTATAAATCTTATTAAAATACACCTGGAATACTGTGTCTAAATAAACTTGTTATTGTAAATCTTATCTACGTAAATAAACCTAGTATTTTCGTTTATTAAATGTATGTATATAAATGATCGTGCTACTTTCATTAAAAATCTTATCTAAATAAACCTGGCATTTTTATTTATTAAATGTCTGTATATAAATGATCGTGCTTCTTCCGTCTATAGAATAGTAGCCCCTGCAGTCAAAACTGACAATGGAAATGTGCCCCGGAAGTGATAGTCCTCAGCTGCTTTTTCTCCTGGTGTTCCTTTCGGCATGTTCTTTTCTCTTCTGCTTGTTTTAAGAGTTTCTTTTCGTTCAATATGAGGTGGCGCCATAGGGTGCATCGTGACTTGGTGCGATCGACAGCTTCATCCTCCCACGTTTCTGAATTTATGTCCAGTGCATTCATGTCTCTCTTACACACATTTTTGAACCTTAGTTGCAGTTTCCTGGCTGTTCTTTTGCCATCTGCCAGTTGTCCATAGAAGATATCTTTAGGAATGCAACCATTTTCTATGCGGCGTAGTCTGCGCTGTCTGAACAGTGTATACATGCGTTAAAGGTCAGCAAAATAAAAAACCTCGACATTTGTCACTTTGTCCTTCCATGAAATACCAAGGATGTGGTTTAGACATCGTAGATGGAAAGTATTGAGCCTTCTTTCTTGCTTAGCATGGATTGACCATTTCTCGCTGCCATATAGAAGCGCGTGCTGGTGACACAGGCATTGTGTTTGGAGGTTGCGCTCTTTATTATGAGTTTGGAGTTTGCCCAAACACATTGTGAGGCGGGCAAAGATGGCTGCAGCTTTGCTAATGTTGCTGTCAATTTGTGTCCAGAGAGAGTTTGTCATTGATGGTAGACCCCAGTTATGTGAAGTGGTGCACCATTGCCAATTCATAGTTAGTGATAGTTATAAATGGTGCAACATCCACATCCTGACCCAGCACATTTACAAGTATTTTCTTAAGGCTCATTGTGAGACCAAAGTCCTTGCATGCTTGAGTGAAGCAATTACTAAATCTCTGCAGCTCCTGTCGACTGTGAGTGACGATCGCAGCATCGTCGGCAAACAATATGTCTCTTAAAGTGACCCTTCAGATTTTTGTTTGTTTGTTTGCAAGGTTAAACAGTCGGCCTTCTGACCTATTGTGAAGGCATATCCCTTCACTTGCATCTCCAAATGCGTGTTTGAGGAGCAAAGCAAAGATCACAAAGACAGTCGCAGCCAGGACGCCGCCTTGCTTGATGCCATTGTGTATCTCAAAGGGCTGTGATGTATTTCCAATATTTTGGGCTGTTTTCTTTATGTCTTCATGGAATAACTTTATTATTTCCAGCAATTCAGCAGGGCAGCCTATTTTCAGGAGGATTTTTAAGAGTTCATCCCAGGTAACAAGCTTTTTTTGATAAAACTTAAAAAAAAACATGTTTCATTCACTAAATTTTCATTCATTGTCTTGCACCTCACTGTAGAGCTAAATCCTTCAAAAATTTCAAGCCAAGTCTTTACGTCCTGTGCTTTCTGTTCATGATCTTTCCGTTCTTCTTTATCCTTTTATTTTTGTTTCCAGAAACTTGAACGTTTAAAGACATAGGTCCCTTCTGATCACTACTTTCTGGGGTCCATTAGGTGCTGTGGCTCCCTGGATGTGCCCAGTCCATGCGGGCAGTATTTATGCCACTGATTATACCCGCTACAACAAATCGTATCGAATATTATTCGTGTAATGAACAGGTCAAATGGACAAGACAAACAAGGGAAATAGAGGCCAGACCAAACACACGTGAAGAAACAAAACACATGATAAATGTTCAGAAACCCAGGCATGTTCATGGGCACAGCTGAACAAGCAGAAGTAGATAAAAAAAAATAGGAAGACCTGTGGCAGGCATATTATAATGCATGCATGAACCTTGTGTCACGAACCTGAACAGTCAGGAAAAAAAGAATAAATATAAATCTAAATGTTTTTACTCTATATTGTTTCTACTGCTAATTTCTAGATGTTTAGCATAAATTGCTCAGTACTCGTTTAGCATTCAACTCATTAATAAACAAAAATCTGGACATTTTAAAAAGAACGTCCAATTGACAGAGTGGGTAGAGCGCTAGTCTCTCACAGCAAAGGTATTGTGTTTGAAACACGGTGGCGTCACGTTCCAGTCTACCCACCTTTAAATGGGTACCTGGCTGTTCCTGAGTTAGGGATGGCAAAGGCAGTGAGGAGGGGAACTGGTCAGCCCACCTTTCGAAGATGGACCTAGTATGTTGAAGTCTCTAACACTTCACACCTCTAGGGCAGTATCTGCTATTGGATTACCTTTGCCTTTTTTTTTAAACATTTTACAATATTCTTCAAACCAAACTTCAGATTCTCAACTGCCCAGTGGTGTCACTAGGGGGGTGGGGGGGGGGGGGGGGGTGGGGGGGGGGGGGGGGGGGGGGGGGGGGGGGGGGGGGGGGGGGGGGGGGGGGTACTGTCCGCACCGGGTGACACCATCAGAGGGGGTGACACCAAAATGACTGTCTATACAATTTTTGTGCAGTGTTTCAGCAGAAATTTAATATTTTTTTAAAAAATATCCCTGTAGTTAGTTATAACCACAAAAACATTTTTCCAAAGTCCAGCTTACATGTACTGTATCAATATACCTACGTTTTTACTTCGAATTTTACTTTGTTTTCTTACAGAATTGTCACTTTAACCACATGAAACTATGTCAATGTCAATACATTTAGGTTGTGCGTATGATATTGTAATTTAAAGATGTACTTTTAATTTTGCTATTTCTTCACGTCACTACTATTGCCATTACATTCAGTGATATACGGGAATTACGATTTACGAGTAACATTAGTAAAAATAACATTACTAAGGATTCTGTATGGTCTAGTACGGGAGGAGGTCCATGGGGGTGACACCATGAGTTACCACACTGGGTAACACCAACCCTAGTGACGCCACTGCAACTGCCTTCTAATTTCCACTTTCACTAAACATGTAAATCCAGTACTTTGACAACAAATTTAGAATACAGGTTACAGGCGTTTGATACTGACCGCCATAGAAATAAATACAGAATACCATGTATGGATCGTATCACAAATTGAACAAGTAAGACAGTCACTTAGAAAGTCCATATGAAGTTCATAACAAGAACTAGACAGAAGCTGACATGGTACAGCCCCCATATCAAGATCACAAAGGATACCAAAGACTGTCTATCAGGGTAAACTAACTAGCAAGAGAAGACAGGGCTATAGAAAAATTGGCTGACAACATAAAGTAATGGAAAAAAATTCGTGGGAATGAACAACCAGCTGTCAAGAGTGGTGACTACTAGTCAAATGCTCATTGACTATGGGGCCCCAACAGAGTAAGTGTTATGAGGTTGTTGGTGACATTAAAACATCTATGAAATTCCATATATGGTTTCCAGGAGTTTCTGAGGAGACTTATGATTAAAATTCATAACGATTGTGCCTATTATATAGTTAGCTCAACAGGGCTCCTGGTTTGTTTATTTTAGATGGGTCATTGATAAAGACGGGTGAGTGACGTTAAGCCGATATGCTTGGCTGGCTTGCGTGAAACTAGAGGAGCAGAAGTGCGGGGCCTTATACGATTGTGTGTCATGGCGAGTGGACGTATGTGTTTGAACTCCTTAGTGTTGAAGTGTTTATAATGGAGATATGTTTTCACTAATGCATCAAGATCTTCAGTGAGATGTATCTAGTTATCTAGTCATCGGTATTGACAAGAAGTATAATTGCTCAGTGTCGAGTGTTAAGAGATATAAATCATATTGAGAATAAAAGGACAGCCTTCCTGACATGGACTGACTGCCTACGGTATTCCGTCTATTACATATTATCTGCCATTATATGTTGGCCTGAACTATTGTATGTGGAGCTGCGCGCAGTCTGAAATAAATTGTATATTGTCCACTTCGTCAGTTGTGACTCAAATAATTCTGAGTGGTGTTGGCTGGTTGCGGTGTCTGAGAGATTTACTACCCTAGACGTCATCTTGGCCACAATGAACCATCCTGTTATTAAATATTAACATTAACAATCTAAAAGACACGTAACAGCTCTAATTTTGGAGGCCTCAAGACGGGATCTGAACATATGTTGTTGCAGTAATTTTTCAAGTCGGTAGGCTACATTTTCTGCATGGGCAGAATATTTTTCAAGATGGCGGTGTTGATTGGCTACAAGCCGGATTTCAAAGTCTAACCCTGGTCAAGAACTGTATGTGTATCGTCATTCTTTGAGCCAGAGGTTGAAGCCATGAGGAATTTTTTGTTTGTTATTATAGCAGATAAGTATATTTATTGATACATACAGTGTGTGGCTTGAAGAATCTCATTTGACAGGGTTCTTTTTTTTAATATGTTATATCTATATCTGTATTTACATGTTTGTGAGATAAACGGGTTGGTTGGCGAGGGAACCATTAATTTACAATACCAATCCCATGGTCGTGAATTATTGGTTGGTCTTTAGGTTTGGTTCATGATTTTCTCAGATAGTGGGGCCGGCATTACAAAGCTGTGTGTTTACTGCTACTATTGAGCTTATCATTACCATTTTTGTTAGCGGTTTTGCCCTGTTTATTTGTTATTTTGTATTTGTTGTCAGGTTCACTGTATTTTATTTGGTTTATTCTCCATTTTTGTTTGTAAATTTGTTTATCTAATCTTGCTATAATTCAGTTTTTAGATGTATTATATGTTGTGAAATTGTGCTTGTATTGTCATAAGTGTGGTAGAGCCAAAATATTTTTTCCATTTTTCTATGTCATAAATTTCTGCCTTGGTTTATTCATTAGTGTTATCTTGAGTTGGCTCTCGGAGAATCGTGGCTAAGGAGAAGAGAGATGAGGATTTAGCTGAGAAGAAAAGACAAGAAGAATTAGCTGAGAAGAGAAGATAGGAAGAATTAGCTATTCAGCAAGAGAATAAAAGAAGAGAATATGAACTTGAGGAGGAGAATAAAAGAAGAGAATATGAACTTGAGGAGAAAAAATTAGTATATGCTCAAAGAATGGCAGAACTTGAGTTGGAAACATTAAAAGTCCAACTTAAACAGGCTAATCCAGCAGTTGAGGAGGATGAAAAAATGTCTCTACTTTTAAACTAAATTTGCCCAAATTTAATTCTAATATCGACGATATTTCTTGCTTCTTAAATAGGTATGAGACATGTTGCCAAGAGTTTAACATTGATAGAGCTACATGGCCTAGCAGGTTGATGAGTTTGTTGGTGGGTGAGGCTCTTACTGCAGTCTGCACCATGGATGATCAGATTATAAATGATTATGATGCTGTGAAGGCTTTGTTACTTAAAAAGTATCAACTGGAGGAAAATGGGTACAGATTGAAACTGAAATCATTGTTGCCTGATTCAGCTAAAGATTTTGTTCAATTCATTTCATCAATTAAGCTTTGCTTTTCTAGATGGGTTGATATGCCAAAGATTGATAAAACTTTTGAGGGGCTGACTGACTTAATTTTATGAGACAAAGTGCTGTCTTCAGTCAGTGGTGACATTTTGTCCTTTTTGCAGGAGAGAAAGCCTGAGACTTTGGCTGCTGTAGAAAATCTAGGACGACAGTACCACGTTGCACATCCCTGAAAAAATCGTTGCAGGAATAACATAAAGGATTCATTGCCAGTGGCATCAGCCAGAACTATGATGTCTAATCCACCCAGACAAAGATCATATAGCATGGACAGAGATTTTCAATTTAATCGAGATAATAATACTGGATCTTTCAGAGGAAGGTATAATTTTGATAATAGGCACAACAACCTCAAAGGAATTTCTATTCATATGATGATGGATGTATACCTCATCAATCATCTTTCAGACCTAACAGGGATTGGAACAGATGTGGATATAATTACCAGTCAAACAGAGGCCAAAGGTCAGGTTATAGGAACAATGACAATTATTACAACAACAGAACTTTCAAAGTTCTAGAAATCCTGGACGCTCCAATGCAATTGTGCATCAAAGTGACAATAATACAGTCCAAAATAACAATGTTGTTTCTCATGCAAATGCATATAGTGTGGACTTATCCAAGAGTACTAATTGTTCTGGATGTAATTCTTTGTTTCAGCTGGAGGGCATTCCTAGGCTCCAGTGTGGACACCCTTTACCATTGATGTCTTCTTAGACTGGGACATGATCAGTGGTATTCGATAAGGATTTTGTAAACAACCAACTTGTTTCAGTGCTCATGGACACTGGATCCGCCACTGTGGGGGTTCGAAGATCATTAGTGGACCCTGCTGATTACACAGGCGAAGAAGTTCAGTGCATTACATTCGGGGGCACAGTTGAATATTATCCAACTGCAGAAGTATTTTTAGATACCCCTTATTTTAGAGGCAGGACTCTAGTATGTCTGTTGTCAAGACCAGTCGTTGGGATAATTTTAAGGAATATCCCTGGGCTTCATGAATGTACTAATGATGATATTTTGAGATGGGAACAACAACATGTACACATTGCCAGGGCTGATACTACCAGAGCACAGGCTCTTAGGCATGTGCATGTACGGTCACATGATCGGACTCAGAGTGACACAGTTTTGAGCGATGGTGATAATACAAAATTTCTTCCTCCCATCATTGAGAAGTCCCTTGTTGATTTCCAAACTATGAGGAATCATCAGATGTCTATTTTGACTCGAGTGAATCACTGGTTGCTGATGATATGGGGCCAACCACATCCATCATGGATGGTGTGATACCTCGCATTATTGATGACAATGTTGCTGATATGGGACCAACCACATCCATCACTGATGATGTGATACCTGGCATGGTTGATGTCGAGGTTAATCGGATGTCAAGTTTAATTTGGTCGTATACTCTTCAGTCAAAACTGTATATTTGGCTGTTGGTTTTCATTTTTTTCCATTGTCTTTTTACTATATGATTTTTCCTTTTCCTTTAGGAACTTCAAGGAAATTAATATTATTTCAGATTTTTTCTTTCAGATGCTGACATACCATGATTTCATGTGATATGTACTGGCCACTACATTGGGTATTGTGGCAGTTTTAACAATATTGTTTCTTTCTTCTGGTGCTACAAGTCGTATTACACCATTTACAAAACATAATACCTTCATTCTTATTCCTATACAGGGACGTCAATGTTTTCTTCCTAATACTCATGTGCCAGAGGTCTTGTTTCCCATTGGTACTTATGATGAGGCTAATAATGTTGTACATTTTATTGGTCATTGTTATGCTTTCGCTACACCGTTGGGATTGTTCCAATTTAATTTTATGTCTTTTGGTCTCGTTAATGCTCCGGCAACTTTTGTTCGTATGTGCGAAAAATTTTCTCACATCGTCATGACATAATTACATATATTGATGATATTTGTCTTTTTCATCAATCTTGGGATGAAAATATTGTTGGAATTCAATCTTTGTTGACTACTCTTCATTTCCATCACCTTACGGCTAGACCTTCGAAAACTAAAATATGATTCACAGAAATTTCTTTTCTTGGACATAAAATAGGAGGCGGTTTTCTGAAGCCTAAGATTCTACTATCTCCAGGATCTTGAATTTAGAAATTCCTAAGACACAAAAAACAGGTTCGCAGTCTTTTGGGTCTTGTATGATTCTATATGAAGTTTTTGCCTAATGTTTCAGAAATTACTTCAGTTCTGTCTTCGTTATCAAGAAAGAACTCTCCAAATAAGATTGTTTGGTCACATTCTTGTGATGTTTCTTTAAATATACTTAAGTGTTATTTTTCAAAATCACAAATTTTAAGATTGCCTGATACTCGATTTCCTTTAATCCTTTGAGTCGACGCCTCTAGGTCAGGAAGCGCGGGTACACTTATGCAAGAATTCGATGACTGTCTACGAATATGACATTCGTGCCATCAAGGGCAGTAAAAACGTGGTTGCGGATGTGTTATCACGTTGTGTAAAAGACTCACTATTACCTGACAACACGGCAAATGCAAGTACCTTGTGAGGTTACAACAAACCTATCAAATGACTTCTTCACGTGTTGACTAATGGAACATTCCACTCTTTATACACTTTTTTTGCTCACTATGCTGATGCTGACATAAATTTCCAGATTTATCGTTGCTGTGCAAGTAATGAATGTACAAACGCTCTGTGATGCATGCCAAGGCTCACAACTATCGTAACTTTTTCATCGGAAATTGAAAGAAATCGCTCAAGGACTCTTTTGACAGTACTTACAGATATTGATCGGTTCACTCGGCCCCTGATGATGATGAATGCTGATATCGCCAATGCTGAGTTCTACCTCATTTTACTCAGCTCATTACAGGGATGTCTTCGACCTTCTGAACAGTTGTCATACTTAGTTTATGTGCAAAAACACACACATTTATTGATAATTTCAGAATAATGTGACATATGGATATTTTGAATGCAAAATCTTGTTTTAAGCTATTATTCAAACTGCGTCTCAAGATGAAGGGACGTAACTCAAGAATGCTTCGCAGGGTCAACGGGACGCAACTACTATAATTATATCGTGCTTTTTGGTGAACACTGAACTTAGTTACATTATAATGCGACTTATACGAGAATGTAGCAAAGGATCATAGACATGAACTTGGGACTTTAGTTTATTATTCCACTAGTGTGTATAATACTATGTCATTATAACTGTTAATACAGTGCTTTAATTAGCGGTTAATTACTTTTAATTTGCGGGATAAGATTCGATCTTTGACACATCCTTTACTATACTCACACTAATTAGTGAGTAAACATTATGAGGGTTCTCAAATATTATTATCGATTTGTACCATACATCAGCGTATTCTTACCTGATTGGACACACAACTTCGTTAGGTGCAAGATAACATTTTTTTTGGCACTACAACACTCTTTTTTCTGACAAGTATTTAAGATGTACACATGACTTTAATTTTTTAGCGTAAGATGTTGCATTCATTCACTTTACCAATATGATTGTCTGCCTTATTTCATCTATTTAGGGTGGTGCATATTTGTTTATTCTTTATTGCTTTGCATTTTTGATGTTGATCATGAATTAATTAATTGACAACTGATACTGGACTTGAATGATAGGCGTTATTTGACGGTGCGAGGTATGTGAGTGCATGTATTGCTACCATCATTTTTTAATATGTTGAGTACTATTAGTTATGGCGACCTCAAATTGCGGTTAAAAAAGATTTTGTCTAAAGGAGACATTGGCTTTGGTATTAACCATCGACCACACTTTTAGTGTTAAATTGCCTACACTGTGGCAGAAACCTGGGTGCTATACTACGTCTTATTTATAGTGAAATTTGATGTTACCGTATTTCACTCTGCTGATGTTATACTCACACCACTGAAATAATGAAAACTTTGTTTCCATTATTTTGCGGAGGGCGCGGGGGGATGGGGGGTGGGGAGGGGGGGTTAGTAATGTTATGATTAAAATTCATAATAATTGTGCCTATTATATAGTTAGCTCAACAGGGCTCCTGGTTTGTTTATTTTAGATGGGTCACTGATAAAGACGGGTGAGTGACGTTAAGCCGATATGCTTGGCTGGCTCGCGTGAAACTAGAGGAGCAGAAGTGCGGGGCCTTATACGATTGTGTGTCATAGTGAGTGGACGTATGTGTTTGAGCTCCTTAGTGTTGAAGTGTTTATAATGGAGATATGTTTTCACTAATACATCAAGATCTTCGGTGAGATGTATCTAGTTATCTAGTCATCGGTATTGACAAGAAGTATAATTGCTCAGTGTCGAGTGTTAAGAGATATAAATCATACTGAGAACAAAAGGACAGCCTTCCTGACATGGACTGACTGTATACGGTATTCCGTCTACTGCATATTATCTGCCATTATATGTTGGCCTGAACTATTGTATGTGGAGCTGCGTGCAGTCTGAAATAAATTGTATATTGTCCACTTCGTCAGTTGTGACTCAAATAATTCTGAGTGGTGTTGGCTGGTTGCGGTGTCTGAGAGATTTACTACCCTAGACGTCATCTTGGCCACAGGAACCATCCTGTTATTAAATATTAACATTAACAATCTAAAAGACACGTAACAGAGACAAAGAATGAGTATAGCCATTGATCCCTAGGGCATATTGTTAGATACAACTAATATGATGCTGAAAGTGTGGCTGGTAACTTCATCATGTAAAGCAAATGTCTGCTGAGACCATCACAGCATCAAAAGAGCACATAATTTGAAGCTATAGCACCATGACAAATATCAGCAACATTCAAAAGTGAAAAAAAGGAAAATAAAGATAAGTATCATCCTATGTCATGCATCAACTAATGAAAAAGAATAATGGTAACAGAAGAATTTTACATCAGATTTCAAAATATCTTGGATAAAATGAGAAATCAAGACATCAAAACTTTTAATAAGATTAATAATATGGCTGACCTAATGGCATGGATAGGACAAGACAACAAAAGTTTTGAAAGAGATTAGAAAAATATCATGGGACAACCTCAGTTTGGAGCAATGCATGTTTTACAAACTTGTAGACTTCAAATTATCCTGTAATAGGAAGATACATATGTTCACATAAGGCAATATGGATATCTTCATGCCACAAGAGAGAAAAGATTGATCATAAATTCATGAACAACAATTCAGTTCATCACTGTATGACATTAAAGTACATTGAGGAGCAGATGTGGCACCAGATACCCATCTTATGTTAGCCAAAATACAGATGATGCTCAGAAGATACAAAGCAGCACACACTGACCATGTAATGAAATATCTAAACAAATCAAGAAACAATAGAAAATTTACTGTCACAATATCCTGTAAGTACAAAATGCTTCTGGCGTGATGCTGGCCACATCACCCATAGTGTGCCGATGGTCAAGAAAATATGGGCCTAACACCATATTCCCAATATGCCTCAACGGGCATGTAACGGGATCCTTTACCTTTACCAAGTGCTTCAACAATTTGAAGATGGAGCAACAACAGGCAAACATAGGAAACAGTTAGTTAAATTATAATATAGACTGAGGCGTTTTGTGAAAGCATTAGAAAAATGAACACCAGCTAACGAAACACACACACACACAAAACACTTGGTTAACAAAAACAGAAACCATTTACAGGATAGAAGGAAAAACAAATAAGAAAGCAGACGGAAAAAAAAGATGCAAAGCCTGAAGAGCAGCATGGAACCAACAATACAGCTGGTTCCTTGCAGGAAGCCTGACATCAAAGCATTCAAATTCTCTTTCAGTGATAGTTTCTGTAACAATTTGTTCTATATGATGAGGTTTACCAGCAACAATTTGTTCTATATGATGAGGTTACCAGCAACAATTTGTTCTATATGATGAGGTTACCAGCAACAATTTGTTCTATATGATGAGGTTACCAGCAACATTTTGTTCTATATGATGAGGTTACCAGCAACAATTTGTTCTATATGATGAGGTTACCAGCAACAATTTGTTCTATATGATGAGGTTACCAGCAACAATTTGTTCTATATGATGAGGTTACCAGCAACAATTTGTTCTATATGATGATGTTACCAGCTCCATGCCTTATTCATTCTTTTTGTCTCCAGGGACCCTTGGATATTACACGGGGCAATGGTCATATTACTGATATGACAAATATAATACATTGTAATGCTTAAACTACTAATATGATAGATAAGATGATCTACAATACATTTTAGTGCTAATAATATGGAAAACACAGACACGTACCTCTCTCAATACTTGACAGACTTATATAGTCCAGTCGTCGAACACTTTCACTCTGATGCATGACACAAGTATATGTTATATATATATATATATATATATATATATATATATATATATATATATATATATATATATATATATATATTGCCATTAACTCACTGTCTTCCATGTCTTTCTCACAATTGTCATTTTTATCTCGTTGGCTTCCCCATGTGTTTTTCAGTCTATCTCTACTTCTGTTACCTTGAAGATTCAAGAGCAAGGAATGCCGGGTAGTGCTATCAATAGATTTCCTCAGCGTGTGTGTGTAGTGTGTCCCATCCATCGCCAGCATCTGTTTATCACCTCTTTCAAAGAAATATTGCATTTACACGTAAACATCCTTGATGCACACACACAAGTGAAAACAGCCTCCATGAAGGTAAATCTGACTTTTATATAAGCAGTCGGAGCCGCGCTGGTGTAATGGCTTCGGCGTTGTACTGGCGACCAGGTGTTCATGGTTCAAACCCGGGCGTCGGCGTTTGAAGAAATGTTTACGGCCGGAAATTTGACTGAATAGCCTGAACGGCTCCTGTGATAAACCCTCTGTGGATGGGAAGGAGCGAAGCTCCTGACCGGGTTGGAAGGAAAGTCCTCCGGTTCCCCAGCCTCGCAATGACATGTCATTGGGCCGAAGGGTTGAAAGCCTAAGTGCCGCTGGTTAAGGAAAAAAAAAAATATATATATAAGCAGTCAGACCGATAAAATACCAGACTTCCACTACATGCTTTCAGAAAGAAGACTGAGTGGTGCTGAACGCGTGTATTGGAGATTTTTATGCTTCAGAATATTACGCCAGCGGTCCTGAACAATATGTGTGGGCATGTATGTGTCGTGTCTGTGAGGTTAAAAGCTTGCAATATCAACTGCAATTTTCTGGAGGAAATAAACATGAAAGAGAAGTAGGCATAATATTAGATGCAGAAAGAGCAAGAACAGTAAAGAAATTTTTGGCAATATCAGATCCAGTCCTGTTAGTTAAACTGAGTGGCAGACCAATTGATATCAAGTTAGGTAGGCAGACAAGCAGACTGAACAATAAAATAGACAGGTAGAATTACTGACAAAATAGAAGAAAAAAACACAAGATATAAAGTAACACAAACATTAATTTTAAATAAGATGATTGTAGATTATAATCATCAACATTATCAGCATTACTGCTATTTTGTGTGTGTGTGTGTGTGTGTGAGTGAGTGAGTGAGTGAGTGTGTGAGTGTGAGAGTGAGTGTGAGTGAGTGTGTGTGTGTGTGTGTGTGCGCGCATCCACACACACATAATTAATATATATATATATATATATATATATATATATATATATATATATACCTATATATATATATATATATATATATATATATATATATATATATATATATATATATATATATATATATATATACCTAAATATAACATAACAGTTATGATAATAATGGGATAATGTTGATGATCTACACTAAAATTTAAATCAGTCATAGCAGACAAGCAACCCAGGTCTAGATACTGACTCGTACTAATCCTTGCAGAATAACAAATATCCCTCCTGGAAAGTGACCTTGTGTAGCAATTATGTCATTCGTGTAATATTTAACAATGCTGCCCCTGTTCTGTGGAGAGAAAGACCAAAAAAAAAAGAAAAAATTGCATGATATTAAGACATATCCATCACTTTTCTGTTTATTCATTGGTTTTTACATTTCTTTTCATTTTGCGTTCCTATTCGGTTTAATTCATTATTTCTATATGCGATGTTATTTCATTTACCACATTGTACCAAAGGTGTCAATTGTGGATGTATGCTTTTGTGCATACCTTTTGTTTATTTGAGTTAACTTAAATTTCATATTTATGTCAGATAAATAAAAACATATAGTTTAAGACTTACTGGGAAAAAGGACAAAGAAGCGGTCAACGTAACGACCGCAAGGTCTTCTTCGGGGATAAACACATGATAACAATTGAGAAAATGAAGTAAGAACTATTGTCATCAACCCCATTTCAGCTCCCCCAGGAGCATAGATCTTCAATAGACTCATGCTAAGTCTTCCTGTACTGTACAATCTGCTCCAGGTCCCTCCATGTCTTACTCACCCCACATGTCCATCTCCACGTGTTCTTCAGTTTCCCTCTTACCCTGGGGATTCTAGACAAGGACTGCCCTCAATCTGTCCAATCCATTGCCAGCACCCTCTTCTCATGTTTTCACCTGTCTAGTTTGTGTTATCAGTCCCACACTGCATTAGTGATCCTGTCACACCATGTCAATCCATGCATTCTCCACAAGCATCCACCCAATAATGTCCTTAGCTTCTTAGTTGTTGTTTCTGATGTTCTCCATGCTTCAGAGACATACAATAGG
This sequence comes from Oreohelix idahoensis, assembly GCA_024509875.1. Classification (NCBI taxonomy): domain Eukaryota; kingdom Metazoa; phylum Mollusca; class Gastropoda; order Stylommatophora; family Oreohelicidae; genus Oreohelix; species Oreohelix idahoensis. Next base: position 158,201 of record JAMPIV010013241.1, read on the forward strand.
ACTGACCTGACACTGGAGTTTAAGATTCTGATGTTTGTGCTGGACTTGATTTCTCCTGATCTCCATATATTTCCCAGCGGAATGAAAATTCCCATTGCCTGTGGTTATTTTTATCACTGTCTGTCCCTCCAGCTCTGTCTGTATTGTTGGTAGAATAAATGTATGATTCTACATCTTGTTTGGGGTATTTAAATATTGTTATCGTTTCCTGCATTTATTCTCATTATCGTTGTCATCTCCATGTGTATTTTCAAAGAATTATTATAAATGCAATAAAAACATGATACAAATAAAAAAAAAGGAACACCACTGTAGTCACTCTGAAAATTCCCATTGCCTATGCATTTTTTTATCACTATCTGTCCCTCCAGCTCTGTCTGTATTGTTGGTAGAATAAATGTATGATTCTATATCTTGTAAAGAGAAAGAGAAGTAGAAAAGAAAAGTGAAAAAGAACAGCCGGGAAGATGAAAAAAAAAGGATTGTAATTAATATCACGATTCTGGGCAAGTCGGCCTGCATCAGCCAAAGACAAGTTCAGACTCTCTGTTATGTCCTGGGTCCACCGTCGTCTAGGTCGACCCCTTCCCCTTTTTCCAGGGACCATGCCTTCCATCACTATTTTTTCCAGACTATTATGTCTTTTTATATGACCGAAAAATTTCAGCTTCCTTATTGCGATGGTATTTAGGAGACAATGTTCCTGTACGTTTAGTGAGTGCAGTATTTCTCTGTTGGTCTTTTTTTCTGTCCAGGGTATTCTCAACATCCTTCTGTAGCATTTCATTTCGAATGATGTAATCTTTTTTGCAACTGTTTTATTGAGTGTCCAAGTCTCGCAGCCGTATGTGTAATGTTATGATGTATGTATATAAGCATTACCTCGTCATCTACACAAGCACACAATTACAGTATGTTGCTACTGGGAATATACATGCTCTGATCAGTTGTAACTTTGTTTCTTTGCTTGTGCCTTGCCATAGGTTTTTCATCTGTATTAGTTTATGTGAAGCAATTGCAAGTCTTCTTTTAATTTCTACTGCACAGTCGCCAGAGCTGTTAATGATTGATCCTAAGTATTCGAATTCATTGACACTTTCCAGTTCTTCATTATCAATTTCAATTTCTGGTTTGGACTTTACCTTGTCTGTTGTCAATACTTTGGTCTTCTTGGTGTTTAGGTATAGATTCTGGGCCTCGCTGTGTTTTTTGGTGGACAGAAGTAATTGTTCAAGTCCTTCTGGGTTGGTCGATAGGAGGACTGTGTCATCAGCATATCTGATTTCCGGGATCTGGTACCCGCCGATGTTAAATGAGTCAAACTCTGTGTGTTCTTGGTCATTTCGTACGTTTCTCATGATATTCTCGGCATAAATGTTAAACAGGTAAGGGGAAAGGCACCATAAATCAGTGAAACCAGTCAGTTATCTCATCACTCATCTTCCTCCCAGCATTCATAGCGAACTCACTTCTTAGTAAAGGAAACCAGGAGTGTCATATTGACAGATTGGTTCTAGCGCTTGCCTTACACTCCAGATTACCCATATGAAAATGGGTACCTGACTCTGCTCTTGAGTTAGGGAAAGCAAAGGTAGCCAGGAACGCAACTGGTCACCTGACATCATAAACCTAGACCTAGTATAGTAAAGTCTCTAACAATTCACTCACCTACAGCTGTAACTGCTGTAGGACTATCTTCAGCTTTTATTATTAGTTCCAACTAAGGTGTGATCCTAACATCACTGGTACTGATAGTGAAGTTGGTTTCAATGACTACTTTTTGTTTTTTAGTTCCATCTAAGGTGTGATCCTAACATCACTGGTACTGATAGTGAAGTTGGTTTCAATGACTACTTTTTGTTTTTTAGTTCCATCTAAGGTGTGATTCTAACATCACTGGTACTGATAGTGAAAGTTGGTTTTACTGACTACTTTTTGTTTTTTAGTTCCATCTAAGGTGTGATCCTAGCATCACTGCTACTGATAGTGAAGTTGGTTTCACTGACTACCTTTTTGTTTTTTAGTTCCAACTAAGGTGTGACCCTAACATCACTGGTACTGATAGTGAAGTTGGTTTCACTGACTACTTTTTGTTTTTTAGGTCCAACTAAGGTGTGACCCTAACATCACTGCTACTGATAGTGAAGTTGGTTTCACTGACTACCTTTTTGTTTTTTAGTTCCAACTAAGGTGTGACCCTAACATCACTGGTACTTATAGTGAAGTTGGTTTCACTCACTACTTTTTGTTTTTTAGTTCCAACTAAGGTGTGATCCTAACATCACTGGTACTGATAGTGAAGTTGGTTTCACTGACTACTTTTTGTTTTTTAGTTCCAACTAAGGAGTGACCCTAGCATCACTGGTACTGATAGTGAAGTTGGTTTCACTGACTACCTTCTGTTTTTTTAGTTCCAACTAAGGAGTGATCCTAACATCACTGGTACTGATAGTGAAGTTGGTTTCACTGACTACTTTTTGTTTTTTTACTTCCAACTAAGGATTGACCCTAACATCACTGGTACTGATAGTGAAGTTGGTTTCACTGACTACTTTTTGTTTTTCAGTTCCAACTAAGGTGTGATCCTAACATCACTGGTACTGATAGTGAAGTTAGTTTCACTGACTACTTTTTGTTTTTCAGTTCCAACTAAGGTGTGATCCTAACATCACTGCTACTGATAGTGAAGTTGGTTTCACTGACTACTTTTTGTTTTTTAGTTCCAACTAAGGTGTGATCCTAATATCACTGGTACTGAAGTTAGTTTCACTGACCACCTTTTGTTTTTCAGTTCCAACTAAAGTGTGATCCTAATGTCACTGGTACTGATAGTGAAGTTGGTTTCACTGACTACTTTTTGTTTTTCAGTTCCAACTAAGGTGTGATCCTAACATCACTGCTACTGATAGTGAAGTTGGTTTCACTGACTACTTTTTGTTTTTTAGTTCCAACTAAGGTGTGATCCTAATATCACTGGTACTGAAGTTAGTTTCACTGACCACCTTTTGTTTTTCAGTTCCAACTAAAGTGTGATCCTAACATCACTGGTACTGATAGGGAAGTTGGTTTCACTGACTACTTTTTGTTCTTTAGTTCCAACTAAGGTGTGATCCTAACATCACTGGTACTGATACTGAAGTTGATTTCCCTGACTACTTTTTATTTTTTAGTTCCAACTAAGGTTTGATCCTAGCATCACTGGTACTGATAGTGAAGTTGGTTTCACTGACTACTTTCTGTTTTTCAGTTCCATCTAAGGTGTGATTCTAACATCACTGGTACTGATACTGAAGTTTGTTTCACTGACTACTTTTTGTTTTTTAGTTCCAACTAAGGAGTGACCCTAAGATCACTGGTACTGGTACTGAAGTTGGTTTTACTGACCACCTTTTGTTTTTCAGTTCCATCTAAAGTGTGATCCTAATGTCACTGGTATTGATAGTGAAGTTGGTTTCACTGACTACTTTCTGTTTTTTAGTTCCAACTAAGGTGTGATCCTAATATCACTGGTACTGAAGTTGGTTTTACTAACCAGCTTTTGTTTTTCAGTTCCAACTAAAGTGTGATCCTAATATCACTGGTACTGATAGTGACGTTGGTTTCACTGACTACTTTCTGTTTTTTAGTTCCAACTAAGGTGCGATCCTAATATCACTGGTACGGAAGTTGGTTTTACTGACCACCTTTTGTTTTTCAGTTCCAACTAAAGTGTGATCCTAATATCACTGGTACTGATACTTAAGTTGATTTCACTGACTACTTTTTGTTTTTTAGTTCCAACTAAGGCGTGATCCTAACATCACTGGTACTGATAGTGAAGTTAGGTTTCACTGACTACTTTCTGTTTTTTAGTTCCAACTAAGGTTTAATCCTAACATCACTGGTACTGATAGTGAAGTTGGTTTCACTGGTTACCTTTTGTTTTTAAGTTCCAACTAAGGTGTGATCTTAACATCACTGGTACTGATAGTGAAGTTGGTTTCACTGACTTCTTTTTGTTTTTTACTTCCAACTAAGGAGTGACCCTAACATCACTGGTATTGATAGTGAAGTTGGTTTCACTGACTTCTTTTTGTTTTTTAGTTCCAACTAAGGTGTGATCCTAATATCACTGGTACTGAAGTTGGTTTTACTAACCAGCTTTTGTTTTTCAGTTCCAACTAAAGTGTGATCCTAATATCACTGGTACTGATAGTGACGTTGGTTTCACTGACTACTTTCTGTTTTTTAGTTCCAACTAAGGTGCGATCCTAATATCACTGGTACGGAAGTTGGTTTTACTGACCACCTTTTGTTTTTCAGTTCCAACTAAAGTGTGATCCTAATATCACTGGTACTGATACTTAAGTTGATTTCACTGACTACTTTTTGTTTTTTAGTTCCAACTAAGGCGTGATCCTAACATCACTGGTACTGATAGTGAAGTTAGGTTTCACTGACTACTTTCTGTTTTTTAGTTCCAACTAAGGTTTAATCCTAACATCACTGGTACTGATAGTGAAGTTGGTTTCACTGGTTACCTTTTGTTTTTAAGTTCCAACTAAGGTGCGATCCTAACATCACTGGTACTGATAGTGAAGTTGGTTTCACTGACTTCTTTTTGTTTTTTACTTCCAACTAAGGAGTGACCCTAACATCACTGGTATTGATAGTGAAGTTGGTTTCACTGACTTCTTTTTGTTTTTTAATTCCAACTAAGGTGTGATCCTAACATCACTGGTACTGATAGTGAAGTTGGTTTCACTGACTACCTTTTTGTTTTTTACTTCCAACTAAGGAGTGACCCTAACATCACTGGTACTGATAGTGAAGTTGGTTTCACTGACTACTTTTTGTTTTTCAGTTCCAACTAAGGTGTGATCCAACCATCACTGGTACTGATAGTGAAGTTGGTTTCACTGACTACTTTCTGTTTTTTAGTTCCTACTAAGGTGTGATCCTAACATCACTGGTACTGATAGTGAAGTTAGTTTCACTGACCAACTTTTGTTTTTCAGTTCCAACTAAAGTGTGATCTTAACATCACTGGTACTGATAGGGAAGTTGGTTTCACTGACTACTTTTTGTTCTTTAGTTCCAACTAAGGTGTGATCCTAACATCACTGGTACTGATACTGAAATTGGTTTCACTGGCTACCATTTCTTTTTTAGTTCCAACTAAGGTGTGATTCTAACATCACTGGTACTGATACTGAAATTGGTTTCACTGACAACTTTTAGTTTTTTAGTTCCAACTAAGGTGTGATCCTAACATCACTGGTACTGATACTGAAGTTGATTTCACTGACTACTTTTTGTTTTTTAGGTCCAACTAAGGTGTGATCCTAGCATCACTGGTACTGATAGTGAAGCTGGTTTCACTGACTACTTTCTGTTTTTTAGTTCCAACTAAGGTTTGATCCTAACATCACTGGTACTGATACTGAAGTTGATTTCACTGACTACCTTTTGTTTTTCAGTTCCATCTAAGGTGTGATTCTAACATCACTGGTACTAAAGTTGGTTTCACTGACTACTTTTTGTTTTTTAGTTCCATCTAAGGTGTGATCCTGATATCACTGGTACTGATAGTGACGTTGGTTTCACTGACTACTTTCTGTTTTTTAGTTCCAACTAAGGTGCGATCCTAATATCACTGGTACTGAAGTTGGTTTTACTGACCACCTTTTGTTTTTTAGTTCCAACTAAGGTGTGATTCTAACATCACTGGTACTGATAGTGAAGTTAGGTTTCACTGACTACTTTCTGTTTTTTAGTTCCAACTAAGGTTTGATCCTAACATCACTGGTACTGATAGTGAAGTTGGTTTCACTGGTTACCTTTTGTTTTTAAGTTCCAACTAAGGTGTGATCCTAACATCACTGGTACTGATAGTGACGTTGGTTTCACTGACTACTTTTTGATTTTTTACTTCCAACTAAGGAGTGACCCTAACATCACTGGTACTGATACTGAAGTTGGTTTCACTGACTACTTTTTGTTTTTCAGTTCCAACTAAGGTGTGATCCTAACATCACTGGTATTGATAGTGAAGTTGGTTTCACTGACTACTTTTTGTTTTTCAGTTCCAACTAAGGTGTGATCCAACCATCACTGGTACTGATAGTGAAGTTGGTTTCACTGAGTTCTTTTATTTTTTTAGTTCCTACTAAGGTGTGATCCTAATATCACTGGTACTGAAGTTAGTTTCACTGACCACCTTTTGTTTTTCAGTTCCAACTAAAGTGTGATCCTAACATCACTGGTACTGATAGTGAAGTTGGTTTCACTGACTACCTTTTTGTTGTTCAGTTCCAACTAAGGTGTGATCCTAATATCACTGGTACTGATAGGGAAGTTTGTTTCACTGACTACTTTTTGTTCTTTAGTTCCAACTAAGGTGTGATCCTAACATCACTGGTACTGATACTGAAATTGGTTTCACTGGCTACCATTTCTTTTTTAGTTCCAACTAAGGTGTGATTCTAACATCACTGGTACTGATACTGAAATTGGTTTCACTGACAACTTTTAGTTTTTTAGTTCCAACTAAGGTGTGATCCTAACATCACTGGTACTGATACTGAAGTTGATTTCACTGACTACTTTTTGTTTTTTAGGTCCAACTAAGGTGTGATCCTAGCATCACTGGTACTGATAGTGAAGTTGGTTTCACTGACTACTTTCTGTTTTTTAGTTCCAACTAAGGTTTGATCCTAACATCACTGGTACTGATACTGAAGTTGATTTCACTGACTACCTTTTGTTTTTCAGTTCCATCTAAGGTGTGATTCTAACATCACTGGTACTGAAGTTGGTTTCACTGACTACTTTTTGTTATTTAGTTCCATCTAAGGTGTGATCCTAATATCACTGGTACTGATAGTGACGTTGGTTTCACTGACTACTTTCTGTTTTTTAGTTCCAACTAAGGTGCGATCCTAATATCACTGGTACTGAAGTTGGTTTTACTGACCACCTTTTGTTTTTCAGTTCCAACTAAAGTGTGATCCTAACATCACTGGTACTGATAGTGAAGTTGGTTTCACTGGCTACCTTTTGTTTTTAAGTTCCAACTAAGGTGTGATCCTAACATCACTGGTACTGATAGTGAAGTTAGGTTTCACTGACTACTTTCTGTTTTTTAGTTCCAACTAAGGTTTTATCCTAACATCACTGGTACTGATAGTGAAGTTGGTTTCACTGGCTACCTTTTGTTTTTAAGTTCCAACTAAGGTGTGATCCTAACATCACTGGTACTGATAGTGAAGTTAGGTTTCACTGACTACTTTCTGTTTTTTAGTTCCAACTAAGGTTTTATCCTAACATCACTGGTACTGATAGTGAAGTTGGTTTCACTGACTACTTTTTGTTTTTCAGTTCCAACTAAGGTGTGATCCAACCATCACTGGTACTGATAGTGAAGTTGGTTTCACTGACTTCTTTTATTTTTTTAGTTCCTACTAAGGTGTGATCCTAATATCACTGGTACTGAAGTTAGTTTCACTGACCACCTTTTGTTTTTCAGTTCCAACTAAAGTGTGATCCTAACATCACTGGTACTGATAGTGAAGTTGGTTTCACTGACTACCTTTTTGTTGTTCAGTTCCAACTAAGGTGTGATCCTAATATCACTGGTACTGATAAGGAAGTTGGTTTCACTGACTACTTTTTGTTCTTTAGTTCCAACTAAGGTGTGATCCTAATATCACTGGTACTGATACTGAAATTGGTTTCACTGACAACTTTTAGTTTTTTAGTTCCAACTAAGGTGTGATCCTAACATCACTGGTACTGATGCTGAAGTTGATTTCACTGACTACTTTCTGTTTTTTAGGTCCAACTAAGGTGTGATCCTAGCATCACTGGTACTGATAGTGAAGTTGGTTTCACTGACTACTTTCTGTTTTTTAGTTCCAACTAAGGTTTGATCCTAACATCACTAGTACTGATACTGAAGTTGATTTCACTGACTACCTTTTGTTTTTCAGTTCCATCTAAGGTGTGATTCTAACATCACTGGTACTGAAGTTTGTTTCACTGACTACTTTTTGTTTTTTAGTTCCAACTAAGGTGTGATTCTAGCATCACTGGTACTGGTACTGAAGTTTGTTTTACTGACCACCTTTTGTTTTTCAGTTTCAACTAAGGTTTGATCCTAACATCACTGGTACTGATAGTGAAGTTGGTTTCACTGACTACTTTTTGTTTTTCAGTTCCAACTAAGGTTTGATCCTAACATCACTGGTACTGATAGTGAAGTTGGTTTCAATGACTACTTTTTGTTTTTTAATTCCAACTAAGGAGTGACCCTAACATCACTGGTACTGGTACTGAAGTTGGTTTTACTGACCACCTTTTTGTTTTTCAGTTTCAACTAAAGTGTGATTCTAATTTCACTGGTACTGATAGTGAAGTTGGTTTTACTGACTACTTTCTGCTTTTTAGTTCCAACTAAGGTGTGATCCTAATATCACTGGTACTGAAGTTGGTTTTACTGACCACCTTTTGTTTTTCAGTTTCAACTAAAGTGTGATCCTAATTTCACTGGTACTGATAGTGAAGTTGGTTTTACTGACTTCTTTTATTTTTTTTTAGTTCCTACTAAGGTGTGATCCTAATATCACTGGTACTGAAGTTAGTTTCACTGACCACCTTTTGTTTTTCAGTTCCAACTAAAGTGTGATCCTAACATCACTGGTACTGATAATGGAGTTGGTTTCACTGACTACCTTTTTGTTGTTCAGTTCCAACTAAGGTGTGATCCTAATATCACTGGTACTGATAGGGAAGTTGATTTCACTGACTACTTTTTGTTCTTTAGTTCCAACTAAGGTGTGATCCTAACATCACTGGTACTGATGCTGAAGTTGATTTCACTGACTACTTTCTGTTTTTTAGGTCCAACTAAGGTGTGATCCTAACATCACTGGTACTGATAGTGAAGTTGGTTTCACTGACTACTTTTTGTTTTTTAGTTCCAACTAAGGAGTGACCCTAACATCACTGGTTCTAGTACTGAAGTTGGTTTTACTGAACACCTTTTGTTTTTCAGTTTCAACTAAAGTGTGATCCTAATTTTACTGGTACTGATAGTGAAGTTGGTTTTACTGACTACTTTCTGCTTTTTAGTTCCAACTAAGGTGTGATTCTAACATCACTGGTACTGGTACTGAAGTTGGTTTTACTGACCACCTTTTGTTTTTCAGTTCCATCTAAAGTGTGATCCTAATGTCACTGGTACTGATAGTGAAGTTGGTTTCACTGACTACTTTCTGTTTTTTAGTTCCAACTAAGGTGTGATCCTAATATCACTGGTACTGAAGTTGGTTTTACTAACCAGCTTTTGTTTTTCAGTTCCAACTAAAGTGTGATCCTAATATCACTGGTACTGATAGTGACGTTGGTTTCACTGACTACTTTCTGTTTTTTAGTTCCAACTAAGGTGCGATCCTAATATCACTGGTACGGAAGTTGGTCTTACTGACCACCTTTTGTTTTTCAGTTCCAACTAAAGTGTGATCCTAATATCACTGGTACTGATACTTAAGTTGATTTTACTGACTACTTTTTGTTTTTTAGTTCCAACTAAGGCGTGATCCTAACATCACTGGTACTGATAGTGAAGTTAGGTTTCACTGACTACTTTCTGTTTTTTAGTTCCAACTAAGGTTTAATCCTAACATCACTGGTACTGATAGTGAAGTTGGTTTCACTGGTTACCTTTTGTTTTTAAGTTCCAACTAAGGTGTGATCCTAACATCACTGGTACTGATAGTGAAGTTGGTTTCACTGACTTCTTTTTCTTTTTACTTCCAACTAAGGAGTGACCCTAACATCACTGGTATTGATAGTGAAGTTGGTTTCACTGACTTCTTTTTGTTTTTTAATTCCAACTAAGGTGTGATCCTAACATCACTGGTACTGATAGTGAAGTTGGTTTCACTGACTACCTTTTTGTTTTTTACTTCCAACTAAGGAGTGACCCTAACATCACTGGTACTGATAGTGAAGTTGGTTTCACTGACTACTTTTTGTTTTTCAGTTCCAACTAAGGTGTGATCCAACCATCACTGGTACTGATAGTGAAGTTGGTTTCACTGACTACTTTCTGTTTTTTAGTTCCTACTAAGGTGTGATCCTAACATCACTGGTACTGATAGTGAAGTTAGTTTCACTGACCAACTTTTGTTTTTCAGTTCCAACTAAAGTGTGATCTTAACATCACTGGTACTGATAGGGAAGTTGGTTTCACTGACTACTTTTTGTTCTTTAGTTCCAACTAAGGTGTGATCCTAACATCACTGGTACTGATACTGAAATTGGTTTCACTGGCTACCATTTCTTTTTTAGTTCCAACTAAGGTGTGATTCTAACATCACTGGTACTGATACTGAAATTGGTTTCACTGACAACTTTTAGTTTTTTAGTTCCAACTAAGGTGTGATCCTAACATCACTGGTACTGATACTGAAGTTGATTTCACTGACTACTTTTTGTTTTTTAGGTCCAACTAAGGTGTGATCCTAGCATCACTGGTACTGATAGTGAAGCTGGTTTCACTGACTACTTTCTGTTTTTTAGTTCCAACTAAGGTTTGATCCTAACATCACTGGTACTGATACTGAAGTTGATTTCACTGACTACCTTTTGTTTTTCAGTTCCATCTAAGGTGTGATTCTAACATCACTGGTACTAAAGTTGGTTTCACTGACTACTTTTTGTTTTTCAGTTCCAACTAAGGTGTGATCCAACCATCACTGGTACTGATAGTGAAGTTGGTTTCACTGACTACTTTCTGTTTTTTAGTTCCTACTAAGGTGTGATCCTAACATCACTGGTACTGATAGTGAAGTTAGTTTCACTGACCAACTTTTGTTTTTCAGTTCCAACTAAAGTGTGATCTTAACATCACTGGTACTGATAGGGAAGTTGGTTTCACTGACTACTTTTTGTTCTTTAGTTCCAACTAAGGTGTGATCCTAACATCACTGGTACTGATACTGAAATTGGTTTCACTGGCTACCATTTCTTTTTTAGTTCCAACTAAGGTGTGATTCTAACATCACTGGTACTGATACTGAAATTGGTTTCACTGACAACTTTTAGTTTTTTAGTTCCAACTAAGGTGTGATCCTAACATCACTGGTACTGATACTGAAGTTGATTTCACTGACTACTTTTTGTTTTTTAGGTCCAACTAAGGTGTGATCCTAGCATCACTGGTACTGATAGTGAAGCTGGTTTCACTGACTACTTTCTGTTTTTTAGTTCCAACTAAGGTTTGATCCTAACATCACTGGTACTGATACTGAAGTTGATTTCACTGACTACCTTTTGTTTTTCAGTTCCATCTAAGGTGTGATTCTAACATCACTGGTACTAAAGTTGGTTTCACTGACTACTTTTTGTTTTTTAGTTCCATCTAAGGTGTGATCCTGATATCACTGGTACTGATAGTGACGTTGGTTTCACTGACTACTTTCTGTTTTTTAGTTCCAACTAAGGTGCGATCCTAATATCACTGGTACTGAAGTTGGTTTTACTGACCACCTTTTGTTTTTTAGTTCCAACTAAGGTGTGATTCTAACATCACTGGTACTGATAGTGAAGTTAGGTTTCACTGACTACTTTCTGTTTTTTAGTTCCAACTAAGGTTTGATCCTAACATCACTGGTACTGATAGTGAAGTTGGTTTCACTGGTTACCTTTTGTGTTTTTAAGTTCCAACTAAGGTGTGATCCTAACATCACTGGTACTGATAGTGACGTTGGTTTCACTGACTACTTTTTGATTTTTTACTTCCAACTAAGGAGTGACCCTAACATCACTGGTACTGATACTGAAGTTGGTTTCACTGACTACTTTTTGTTTTTCAGTTCCAACTAAGGTGTGATCCTAACATCACTGGTACTGATAGTGAAGTTGGTTTCACTGACTACTTTTTGTTTTTCAGTTCCAACTAAGGTGTGATCCAACCATCACTGGTACTGATAGTGAAGTTGGTTTCACTGAGTTCTTTTATTTTTTTAGTTCCTACTAAGGTGTGATCCTAATATCACTGGTACTGAAGTTAGTTTCACTGACCACCTTTTGTTTTTCAGTTCCAACTAAAGTGTGATCCTAACATCACTGGTACTGATAGTGAAGTTGGTTTCACTGACTACCTTTTTGTTGTTCAGTTCCAACTAAGGTGTGATCCTAATATCACTGGTACTGATAGGGAAGTTTGTTTCACTGACTACTTTTTGTTCTTTAGTTCCAACTAAGGTGTGATCCTAACATCACTGGTACTGATACTGAAATTGGTTTCACTGGCTACCATTTCTTTTTTAGTTCCAACTAAGGTGTGATTCTAACATCACTGGTACTGATACTGAAATTGGTTTCACTGACAACTTTTAGTTTTTTAGTTCCAACTAAGGTGTGATCCTAACATCACTGGTACTGATACTGAAGTTGATTTCACTGACTACTTTTTGTTTTTTTAGGTCCAACTAAGGTGTGATCCTAGCATCACTGGTACTGATAGTGAAGTTGGTTTCACTGACTACTTTCTGTTTTTTAGTTCCAACTAAGGTTTGATCCTAACATCACTGGTACTGATACTGAAGTTGATTTCACTGACTACCTTTTGTTTTTCAGTTCCATCTAAGGTGTGATTCTAACATCACTGGTACTGAAGTTGGTTTCACTGACTACTTTTTGTTATTTAGTTCCATCTAAGGTGTGATCCTAATATCACTGGTACTGATAGTGACGTTGGTTTCACTGACTACTTTCTGTTTTTTAGTTCCAACTAAGGTGCGATCCTAATATCACTGGTACTGAAGTTGGTTTTACTGACCACCTTTTGTTTTTCAGTTCCAACTAAAGTGTGATCCTAACATCACTGGTACTGATAGTGAAGTTGGTTTCACTGGCTACCTTTTGTTTTTAAGTTCCAACTAAGGTGTGATCCTAACATCACTGGTACTGATAGTGAAGTTAGGTTTCACTGACTACTTTCTGTTTTTTAGTTCCAACTAAGGTTTTATCCTAACATCACTGGTACTGATAGTGAAGTTGGTTTCACTGGCTACCTTTTGTTTTTAAGTTCCAACTAAGGTGTGATCCTAACATCACTGGTACTGATAGTGAAGTTAGGTTTCACTGACTACTTTCTGTTTTTTAGTTCCAACTAAGGTTTTATCCTAACATCACTGGTACTGATAGTGAAGTTGGTTTCACTGACTACTTTTTGTTTTTCAGTTCCAACTAAGGTGTGATCCAACCATCACTGGTACTGATAGTGAAGTTGGTTTCACTGACTTCTTTTATTTTTTTAGTTCCTACTAAGGTGTGATCCTAATATCACTGGTACTGAAGTTAGTTTCACTGACCACCTTTTGTTTTTCAGTTCCAACTAAAGTGTGATCCTAACATCACTGGTACTGATAGTGAAGTTGGTTTCACTGACTACCTTTTTGTTGTTCAGTTCCAACTAAGGTGTGATCCTAATATCACTGGTACTGATAGGGAAGTTGGTTTCACTGACTACTTTTTGTTCTTTAGTTCCAACTAAGGTGTGATCCTAATATCACTGGTACTGATACTGAAATTGGTTTCACTGACAACTTTTAGTTTTTTAGTTCCAACTAAGGTGTGATCCTAACATCACTGGTACTGATGCTGAAGTTGATTTCACTGACTACTTTCTGTTTTTTAGGTCCAACTAAGGTGTGATCCTAGCATCACTGGTACTGATAGTGAAGTTGGTTTCACTGACTACTTTCTGTTTTTTAGTTCCAACTAAGGTTTGATCCTAACATCACTAGTACTGATATTGAAGTTGATTTCACTGACTACCTTTTGTTTTTCAGTTCCATCTAAGGTGTGATTCTAACATCACTGGTACTGAAGTTTGTTTCACTGACTACTTTTTGTTTTTTAGTTCCAACTAAGGTGTGATTCTAGCATCACTGGTACTGGTACTGAAGTTTGTTTTACTGACCACCTTTTGTTTTTCAGTTTCAACTAAGGTTTGATCCTAACATCACTGGTACTGATAGTGAAGTTGGTTTCACTGACTACTTTTTGTTTTTCAGTTCCAACTAAGGTTTGATCCTAACATCACTGGTACTGATAGTGAAGTTGGTTTCAATGACTACTTTTTGTTTTTTAATTCCAACTAAGGAGTGACCCTAACATCACTGGTACTGGTACTGAAGTTGGTTTTACTGACCACCTTTTTGTTTTTCAGTTTCAACTAAAGTGTGATTCTAATTTCACTGGTACTGATAGTGAAGTTGGTTTTACTGACTACTTTCTGCTTTTTAGTTCCAACTAAGGTGTGATCCTAATATCACTGGTACTGAAGTTGGTTTTACTGACCACCTTTTGTTTTTCAGTTTCAACTAAAGTGTGATCCTAATTTCACTGGTACTGATAGTGAAGTTGGTTTTACTGACTTCTTTTATTTTTTTAGTTCCTACTAAGGTGTGATCCTAATATCACTGGTACTGAAGTTAGTTTCACTGACCACCTTTTGTTTTTCAGTTCCAACTAAAGTGTGATCCTAACATCACTGGTACTGATAATGGAGTTGGTTTCACTGACTACCTTTTTGTTGTTCAGTTCCAACTAAGGTGTGATCCTAATATCACTGGTACTGATAGGGAAGTTGATTTCACTGACTACTTTTTGTTCTTTAGTTCCAACTAAGGTGTGATCCTAACATCACTGGTACTGATGCTGAAGTTGATTTCACTGACTACTTTCTGTTTTTTAGGTCCAACTAAGGTGTGATCCTAACATCACTGGTACTGATAGTGAAGTTGGTTTCACTGACTACTTTTTGTTTTTTAGTTCCAACTAAGGAGTGACCCTAACATCACTGGTTCTAGTACTGAAGTTGGTTTTACTGAACACCTTTTGTTTTTCAGTTTCAACTAAAGTGTGATCCTAATTTTACTGGTACTGATAGTGAAGTTGGTTTTACTGACTACTTTCTGCTTTTTAGTTCCAACTAAGGTGTGATTCTAACATCACTGGTACTGGTACTGAAGTTGGTTTTACTGACCACCTTTTGTTTTTCAGTTCCATCTAAAGTGTGATCCTAATGTCACTGGTATTGATAGTGAAGTTGGTTTCACTGACTACTTTCTGTTTTTTAGTTCCAACTAAGGTGTGATCCTAATATCACTGGTACTGAAGTTGGTTTTACTAACCAGCTTTTGTTTTTCAGTTCCAACTAAAGTGTGATCCTAATATCACTGGTACTGATAGTGACGTTGGTTTCACTGACTACTTTCTGTTTTTTAGTTCCAACTAAGGTGCGATCCTAATATCACTGGTACGGAAGTTGGTTTTACTGACCACCTTTTGTTTTTCAGTTCCAACTAAAGTGTGATCCTAATATCACTGGTACTGATACTTAAGTTGATTTCACTGACTACTTTTTGTTTTTTAGTTCCAACTAAGGCGTGATCCTAACATCACTGGTACTGATAGTGAAGTTAGGTTTCACTGACTACTTTCTGTTTTTTAGTTCCAACTAAGGTTTAATCCTAACATCACTGGTACTGATAGTGAAGTTGGTTTCACTGGTTACCTTTTGTTTTTAAGTTCCAACTAAGGTGTGATCCTAACATCACTGGTACTGATAGTGAAGTTGGTTTCACTGACTTCTTTTTGTTTTTTACTTCCAACTAAGGAGTGACCCTAACATCACTGGTATTGATAGTGAAGTTGGTTTCACTGACTTCTTTTTGTTTTTTAATTCCAACTAAGGTGTGATCCTAACATCACTGGTACTGATAGTGAAGTTGGTTTCACTGACTACCTTTTTGTTTTTTACTTCCAACTAAGGAGTGACCCTAACATCACTGGTACTGATAGTGAAGTTGGTTTCACTGACTACTTTTTGTTTTTCAGTTCCAACTAAGGTGTGATCCAACCATCACTGGTACTGATAGTGAAGTTGGTTTCACTGACTACTTTCTGTTTTTTAGTTCCTACTAAGGTGTGATCCTAACATCACTGGTACTGATAGTGAAGTTAGTTTCACTGACCAACTTTTGTTTTTCAGTTCCAACTAAAGTGTGATCTTAACATCACTGGTACTGATAGGGAAGTTGGTTTCACTGACTACTTTTTGTTCTTTAGTTCCAACTAAGGTGTGATCCTAACATCACTGGTACTGATACTGAAATTGGTTTCACTGGCTACCATTTCTTTTTTAGTTCCAACTAAGGTGGGATTCTAACATCACTGGTACTGATACTGAAATTGGTTTCACTGACAACTTTTAGTTTTTTAGTTCCAACTAAGGTGTGATCCTAACATCACTGGTACTGATACTGAAGTTGATTTCACTGACTACTTTTTGTTTTTTAGGTCCAACTAAGGTGTGATCCTAGCATCACTGGTACTGATAGTGAAGCTGGTTTCACTGACTACTTTCTGTTTTTTTAGTTCCAACTAAGGTTTGATCCTAACATCACTGGTACTGATACTGAAGTTGATTTCACTGACTACCTTTTGTTTTTCAGTTCCATCTAAGGTGTGATTCTAACATCACTGGTACTAAAGTTGGTTTCACTGACTACTTTTTGTTTTTTAGTTCCATCTAAGGTGTGATCCTGATATCACTGGTACTGATAGTGACGTTGGTTTCACTGACTACTTTCTGTTTTTTAGTTCCAACTAAGGTGCGATCCTAATATCACTGGTACTGAAGTTGGTTTTACTGACCACCTTTTGTTTTTTAGTTCCAACTAAGGTGTGATTCTAACATCACTGGTACTGATAGTGAAGTTAGGTTTCACTGACTACTTTCTGTTTTTTTAGTTCCAACTAAGGTTTGATCCTAACATCACTGGTACTGATAGTGAAGTTGGTTTCACTGGTTACCTTTTGTTTTTAAGTTCCAACTAAGGTGTGATCCTAACATCACTGGTACTGATAGTGACGTTGGTTTCACTGACTACTTTTTGATTTTTTACTTCCAACTAAGGAGTGACCCTAACATCACTGGTACTGATACTGAAGTTGGTTTCACTGACTACTTTTTGTTTTTCAGTTCCAACTAAGGTGTGATCCTAACATCACTGGTACTGATAGTGAAGTTGGTTTCACTGACTACTTTTTGTTTTTCAGTTCCAACTAAGGTGTGATCCAACCATCACTGGTACTGATAGTGAAGTTGGTTTCACTGAGTTCTTTTATTTTTTTAGTTCCTACTAAGGTGTGATCCTAATATCACTGGTACTGAAGTTAGTTTCACTGACCACCTTTTGTTTTTCAGTTCCAACTAAAGTGTGATCCTAACATCACTGGTACTGATAGTGAAGTTGGTTTCACTGACTACCTTTTTGTTGTTCAGTTCCAACTAAGGTGTGATCCTAATATCACTGGTACTGATAGGGAAGTTTGTTTCACTGACTACTTTTTGTTCTTTAGTTCCAACTAAGGTGTGATCCTAACATCACTGGTACTGATACTGAAATTGGTTTCACTGGCTACCATTTCTTTTTTAGTTCCAACTAAGGTGTGATTCTAACATCACTGGTACTGATACTGAAATTGGTTTCACTGACAACTTTTAGTTTTTTAGTTCCAACTAAGGTGTGATCCTAACATCACTGGTACTGATACTGAAGTTGATTTCACTGACTACTTTTTGTTTTTTAGGTCCAACTAAGGTGTGATCCTAGCATCACTGGTACTGATAGTGAAGTTGGTTTCACTGACTACTTTCTGTTTTTTAGTTCCAACTAAGGTTTGATCCTAACATCACTGGTACTGATACTGAAGTTGATTTCACTGACTACCTTTTGTTTTTCAGTTCCATCTAAGGTGTGATTCTAACATCACTGGTACTGAAGTTGGTTTCACTGACTACTTTTTGTTATTTAGTTCCATCTAAGGTGTGATCCTAATATCACTGGTACTGATAGTGACGTTGGTTTCACTGACTACTTTCTGTTTTTTTAGTTCCAACTAAGGTGCGATCCTAATATCACTGGTACTGAAGTTGGTTTTACTGACCACCTTTTGTTTTTCAGTTCCAACTAAAGTGTGATCCTAACATCACTGGTACTGATAGTGAAGTTGGTTTCACTGGCTACCTTTTGTTTTTAAGTTCCAACTAAGGTGTGATCCTAACATCACTGGTACTGATAGTGAAGTTAGGTTTCACTGACTACTTTCTGTTTTTTAGTTCCAACTAAGGTTTTATCCTAACATCACTGGTACTGATAGTGAAGTTGGTTTCACTGGCTACCTTTTATTTTTAAGTTCCAACTAAGGTGTGATCCTAACATCACTGGTACTGATAGTGAAGTTAGGTTTCACTGACTACTTTCTGTTTTTTAGTTCCAACTAAGGTTTTATCCTAACATCACTGGTACTGATAGTGAAGTTGGTTTCACTGACTACTTTTTGTTTTTCAGTTCCAACTAAGGTGTGATCCAACCATCACTGGCACTGATAGTGAAGTTGGTTTCACTGACTTCTTTTATTTTTTTAGTTCCTACTAAGGTGTGATCCTAATATCACTGGTACTGAAGTTAGTTTCACTGACCACCTTTTGTTTTTCAGTTCCAACTAAAGTGTGATCCTAACATCACTGGTACTGATAGTGAAGTTGGTTTCACTGACTACCTTTTTGTTGTTCAGTTCCAACTAAGGTGTGATCCTAATATCACTGGTACTGATAGGGAAGTTGGTTTCACTGACTACTTTTTGTTCTTTAGTTCCAACTAAGGTGTGATCCTAATATCACTGGTACTGATACTGAAATTGGTTTCACTGACAACTTTTAGTTTTTTAGTTCCAACTAAGGTGTGATCCTAACATCACTGGTACTGATGCTGAAGTTGATTTCACTGACTACTTTCTGTTTTTTAGGTCCAACTAAGGTGTGATCCTAGCATCACTGGTACTGATAGTGAAGTTGGTTTCACTGACTACTTTCTGTTTTTTAGTTCCAACTAAGGTTTGATCCTAACATCACTAGTACTGATACTGAAGTTGATTTCACTGACTACCTTTTGTTTTTCAGTTCCATCTAAGGTGTGATTGTAACATCACTGGTACTGAAGTTTGTTTCACTGACTACTTTTTGTTTTTTAGTTCCAACTAAGGTGTGATTCTAGCATCACTGGTACTGGTACTGAAGTTAGTTTTACTGACCACCTTTTGTTTTTCAGTTTCAACTAAGGTTTGATCCTAACATCACTGGTACTGATAGTGAAGTTGGTTTCACTGACTACTTTTTGTTTTTCAGTTCCAACTAAGGTTTGATCCTAACATCACTGGTACTGATAGTGAAGTTGGTTTCAATGACTACTTTTTGTTTTTTAGTTCCAACTAAGGAGTGACCCTAACATCACTGGTACTGGTACTGAAGTTGGTTTTACTGACCACCTTTTGTTTTTCAGTTTCAACTAAAGTGTGATTCTAATTTCACTGGTACTGATAGTGAAGTTGGTTTTACTGACTACTTTCTGCTTTTTAGTTCCAACTAAGGTGTGATCCTAATATCACTGGTACTGAAGTTGGTTTTACTGACCACCTTTTGTTTTTCAGTTTCAACTAAAGTGTGATCCTAATTTCACTGGTACTGATAGTGAAGTTGGTTTTACTGACTTCTTTTATTTTTTTAGTTCCTACTAAGGTGTGATCCTAATATCACTGGTACTGAAGTTAGTTTCACTGACCACCTTTTGTTTTTTAGTTCCAACTAAGGAGTGACCCTAACATCACTGGTTCTAGTACTGAAGTTGGTTTTACTGACCACCTTTTGTTTTTCAGTTTCAACTAAAGTGTGATCCTAATTTCACTGGTACTGATAGTGAAGTTGGTTTTACTGACTACTTTCTGCTTTTTAGTTCCAACTAAGGTGTGATTCTAACATCATTGGTACTGGTACTGAAGTTGGTTTTACTGACCACCTTTTGTTTGTCAGTTCCAACTAAAGTGTGATTTTAATATCATTGGTACTGATAGTGAAGTTGGTTTCACTGATTACCTTTTATTTTTTAATTCCAACTAAGGTGTGATCCTAACATCACTGGTACTGATAGTGAAGTTAGGTTTCACTGACTACTTTCTTTTTTTTTTGTTCCAACTAAGGTGTGATCCTAACATCACTGGTACTGATAGTGAAGTTGGTTTCACTGGTTACCTTTTGTTTTTAAGTTCCAACTAAGGTGTGATCCTAACATCACTGGTACTGATAGTGAAGTTGATTTCACTGTGTCGTAAATTTATTTTGAGAGAAAAGAGTCTTAGAAATAGTGGTCCGGTTTAGAGTGAAAAATGATGATGGAAAGCTCAGTGATAGAAAATGTAGAGATTTAATAGTTGCTTCACAGCGAGCTGGAGGAGAGTAAAGACAGACTTATTTACGACAAATCGTTTCTCTCAATCTTCTCTTTCACTCTCCTGGTCAAACAATTAGTTGCCAGTTTTCCAGACCCGCATCTGCGCGCACACCGATTTGGTGTTTTTCACACACACAGGCGACGTTGATACAAACTATATTAAAACGAATAAGGGGAAAAGTTGGGCTTTGGGTATATCCAACACACAGAACTAAATGAGTTTATGTGATTTTATTCACTTTAAACATCAATCACTAAAAATATCAGATATTACCTAAATTATCATAAGTACACAAATGCAAATAACAAGTTTGGAAGGGGTGAAGAAGATTGGTATCGACTAAGCCCTTCCCGCTTATTAGACAAAGATAAACCCAGTCCAAAGATAGATAATATCAGGAACATAGGTACGTTAACCTAACAGTGAAGTTAATTACTCTGAAAGAGGTGTTACAAAATTAGGTATAGGTGATAGAAAAAAAACCTGTTCTTCCCAGCTGTTCTTCCCTTTACTAAGCAAATGGAAAGGAGGTGGTTTTAAACAGAGTTAACAAATTATCAACTATCCCACTTAAAGGAACAATGTAGGGTATACAGAAAAGATATATATTACCAGGTAAGCAAGTTAACAAAATGGTCACACAAAAGAATTAATTTCCTGTCATTCATACACGCGCTAGCAAAGGCCTTCACTCATCTTGCTCTCACTTACCGATTGTGAAAAAATCTTGCACTCCATAGAATAACACAACAGCAGTTACACCTCAAACTAAATGTATGAGTGTTTGTTCAAGTTCTAGCCCCAGATTAGCGGGTAGGCGGTCAGCCCATTAAAGGATCCCATAATCGCTGGAAAATGAATCTGTAGTTGTGTCTCTTTTCTTAATAACAGTTTCTATGGGAGGGCACGGTCTCTGATACCGGGGGTGAGGATGGTGTGGTCTATTTGACTATGCCGCTGATAATAAAATTCTTACGCGTGCTGGTACACTTTATCCGTGAGGTATGGTTTAAGTCCAGTGAGAAAACTAGTCACATCACTGTTCAGGAAATTATGAATTATCTCTCTGTGTCAGTAAACTAACAAAGCTCGGGCCAGTGTTCTTCTTCCCGTTACGACTTAAGTTGTTTGATGGTGCGTTAAATTTGTCTTTGGGTGTGCTTTCTTTGCTATAAGTTAGATAGCGGAATTCCAAACATAGAATCGCCTCAAAGATTAAAAATTTACACAGTCTCAACAAGTTCTGCGTCAGGGGAACTCTACACACTGTTTATGCTTTGCCTTGCTTAGATTGATTTCTTTATTGCTTTCTTAATGCTGGGATCGCACAGGTTACGATCACTCTGTATGAAAGAAAAAAAAGACATGTAATATACCGAAAACAAATAACCTTCTAAAGCGCGATGAATTTCCCGTTAAGCCTATAATACACTCGAGTATTTAATTATGTATTTAATAAACACTGCGCGAATTCTAGTGGTTAAAAACCCACATCTATAAAACTAGGACTTAACTGAATTTATTAATTATAAATTCCTTCGCGACTTTAAAAGTTAATTTAAGCATCTATTATCTTTTGAAATAATATAATAGATAGATCATTATATTTACCACTGGAACTATTGAGATGGTTTAATTTAATAGATTTAAATTAACACAAAATCCATTGAAATAGAATGACTGAACTAGACCACTGATCACTTTACACAATATATATTACCGCTTTGCACAGATAGAAAACACTGCAAATATATATATAAAATCCAGGGGAAAATCTATAACAAGATTTCAATAAAGCTAGTGCTTCTGTAAAGGTCTGGCCAGCGAGTGATAACGTGTCTAGTTCTTCATGGTCTATTTAGCTAAAATGGAATGTAAGTTGAGTGGGACATGATAAACTTGACAGCTTATTTGATCTCACGAACTTTTGGGGATCTGACCGCCAAATCAAGAGAAGAAGCCGCCCCCTGGTCTTCGTATCCGCTCGCTGCTGCCCGTTTCGCTTTCCCCCGTTCGCTCGGTTGCGATTTGACACCGAGACGCGAAATTTGCGGCAAGCAACTGCGTCTCGTATCAGGGACCACTACTGTCTTTGATAGCGCCGATAGTCTCCCCTGAAATCCCTCAGTCTTTCTCTTTGATCTCGTGCCGCCTACTAAATGAGTCCCGGTGGAATGAGTTCTGGCAAACGAAAAGTTACAACAAATGTTCAGGGGTTCTAATGTTATGAAAAGCTAAAAGTCCCTTTAAATCATCCATCATATCAGGGAGAATTCACTTGTCAAACTAGACGTACGTCACAATCGTCCCCACTTTTAGACATGAAACCATTTTTCATGTTTCATTTTTTGACAATGGAGGTGACCTGATTGGTGATTTTAGGATGAGTGGTATCTTCAGTTTGCTCTTCTTCCTCTGTAGACCAGTTTCTACTCAGGAAATCAGCCCCGACATTCTGTCTTCCCGGAATATATTCCACTTTGAAAGAATAAACGCTTAAAAGAAGCGCCCAACGCATGATCCTTGCGTTAAATTCTTTATTGGCACCAAGAAATGCTAACGGAGCGTGGTCTGTTTGCACCGTGAAAGATGTACCATAAAGAAACTCATGATGGCGTCTGATACCGTCAATCAGAGCAAGACATTCCCTTTCAACTACGCTGTAGTTCCGTTCCGCTTTATTTAATTTCCGACTGCCATAGGCAACTGGAAATAGCATGTTCAGGTCACTGTCATCGGCTTGAAGCAGTGTTGACCCGATGCCCTGACCTGACGCGTCGACTCTCAGTACAAAAGGTTTCTTGAGGTCAGGCAACCTCAAGATGGGGTATGCAGACAACTGTCCTTTCAAAGTGCTATACGCGTGTTCGCACTTTTGATCCCATATGACCTTATCAGGACAACCTTTCTTTGTGAGGTCAGTCAGCGGTGCCGTCAGTCCGTTGAAGTTCTGGATGTACTTCTGATAGTATGCACATAGCGATATGAAGGAACGTACGTCTTTCTTCGTTCGGGGTCTTTTTGCTGCCACTATTTTCTCCACGTTCTTCTTAATAGGCCAACTGCATCCGTGAGAAATAGTGTGCCCCAGGAAGTCTAACTGTTCAAACCCGATGAGACATTTGCTAGGTCTGGCTGTAAGACCCGTTTCCTGTAGTCTCCTGAGGAGCATAGCAACCGTAGCAATATGTTCTTCATAGGTTTCCGATGCAATTAAGATGTCATCCATGAAATTATGGATATGGGGACTTTGCAAAGGTTGTAGAAGCTTCCTCATCATCCTGGTGAACACTCCTGGTGCGTTATGCAAACCGAACGGCATCACGTTAAATGTGTAATGTCCTTCACTAGTGCTGAAAGCTAACAAAGGTTTAATTTCCTCCTTGACTGGTATTTGATAATAACCTTTGCTGAGGTCAATCTTGGAGAAGATCTTTGCTTTGCTGAGCTTAGTGAACAACTCAGAAACAGTTTGGAGAGGTTCGGGCTGGAATTCCGTTACAGCGTTTAGCAACCTGTAATCAATGCACAGCCGAACTTCCTTATTGGGCTTCTGCAACAGCGCTACACTCGAGCTGTAAGGAGATGTAGACTCACTGATAATTCCTGCCTGACGCAGCTTGTCTATTTCTCCGCGAAGTGCATCAGCTTTAGCGTACGGGATGGGGTAAACTCTGGTTTGAACAGGGGTCTCGTTTGTTAATTTCATATCAAATTCAATGAGATTTGTTCGACCAGGTACATCCGTTAAGACTGCACTGTACTGTTTTAGTAGAGCCCTGGTTTCTGTTTGTTGTTCTGGTGAGAGATTGTCGCCGAACTTGACATCTTTAAAGGATTCTGTGGGTTGCAATGGATACTCCATGCAACCATCATCATCTTCCTCGTCTTCCGTTGCTATGGCGACAGCCAGGAGATGCTCGGAGGATGGCACCGGTCTTTCCAAATATTTCTTTAGCAGATTTATGTGGAAGACCTTCTCCTTTCCTTTGATGGAGATCTTGTAGTTGGTACGTGAGATCTTTTTAAGGACGGTAAACGGCCCTTGCCATCCGATGCGAAGTTTATTGCTTCCGGTTGGAAGTAGCAATAGGACTTTCTCCCCTGGTTGTAGTTCTCTCTCTTTTGCAGCTTTGTTGTATCTTTTAGTAATTTTAGCGCGGGCTTTCTTAAGGTTGGTAGTAGCTAGATCCCATCCTAGCTTTAGCCTTTCCTTAAGCTCAGATACATACTTGCTTGCAGAGACGACTGTCTCGTCAGCCTTCTGGTCTGTCAGGGACCGAAGTAAGGCTTCTAGTGGCCCCTTAATAGGTCTGCCAAATAAAAGTGTAGCTGGCGCAAAACACGTAGACGCTTGGGGTACCTCTCGGTAGGCGAATAAGGCAGCCGATATATATTGGTCCCAGTCTTCCGGTTTCTCCTGACCCAGCTTACGTAACATCATGGTGAGGGTACCGTTAAAACGTTCCACGAGCCCATTTCCGGCCGGATGGTAGGGACTTGTGTGGATATGTTTGGCCCTCAAGATCTTAAAGATCTCCTCCATTAACAGGCTACGGAATTGGGATCCATTGTCCGTCAAAACTTGTTGAGGGAATCCCAACCGTGTAAAAATTTGCACAAGGGCTTCTGCGACATGCTTGGAATTAGTGCATGGTAGCGGTACGGCTTCGGCCCACATAGTGCAAGTGTCAACTAAGGTCAGGATGAACCTGTTCCTTCTTTTGGTCTTTTCCAGAGGACCAATAATGTCGACAGCAACCCGTTCAAATGGAGTCCCTACTATTGGCATTTGCCCCATAGGTACTGGGGGTGTCAAGTGCTTGGGTGCTACCCGTTGGCACTGGGCGCAGGATTTCACATACCTGACAATGTCAGAGTTCATTCCTGGCCACCAATAGTGGTTTTTTTATTCGCTGAATAGTGGCGTTTTGTCCCATATGTCCGCTAAAGGGAAGAGAGTGCCCCATTTCTAAGATCTGGTTTCTGTACTGCGTCGGTACTAGGAGCTGGTTATTCCCCGTGTCCGGGTTGCCCGTTCTACGATACAATACACCATCCTTAGAAAAAATGTCTCCGTTGTGTCTGGGGTCCTTAGCCATGGGCAGTTTTTTTAAAGCAGGGCGCCAGAGTAGGGTCCTTTTGTTGCGCCTCCTTCAGTTCATTCGGCAACAAGTTTGGCGCAGGCTCCCTCTCCTTCTTGGCTTGCCCTCTTGTGGTTACCGCTGCCACAATCGGCTCCTTAGGTCTCCCAATGAACACATATCTACATCCCAGGATAACTGGGTAGATCAGATCATCCATTATGGCCGCTTTAATAACTCCTCTGACAAAGTCAGAGTGTATTTCTACCAGTGCGATAGGAAGCGTCCTGGGTGCATCACTCCTGAAAACTCCACTAAGTTTGACAGTTTCCTCTGTCTCATGACCGGGTTTGACTAGGTGCCTAGCGACAATACAATCAAAACTTAATCCAGTGTCAAAAAGACAAGTAGTAGAGGTACCGTTCAAAATTACAGTTCCTCGAGTTGAGGGTCGGTCCCCCTCAGGTTGAGAATCACTGACATTGACTCTACCTTTCGAGGCTGTATGCAAACATCCAATGCGGTTTGCACCGGTTTGTTTGCCCTGATCAGACGTTCCTGGTGTAGGGGTCTTCCCTTTTCCTTGACCTTGGTGGCCGCGCTGCCACGTAGGCTTGTTGGGTTGATCAGAATTTGTGTTGGGGGGGTATCGGGTTTTGTAGAATTTCGATTTTTCCTGGGGGGGTTTCTGGGTATTTTTATCTCGTTGGTTATAATGTTGAGAGGAAGTGGAAGAATAGGATGCCTGCTCTAGATTCTGTTTTCGAGATGGCTCATCGGTGGGTTTACGTTTAGTGCTGGGAAGTTCGGCCATTGCATTGCTATAGCGTTCGGCTTTATTGAGTATGTCTTCAAGCCTGACTGCCCCCTGTTCCGCCAAAAATCTACGTGTTTCATTCGACAAAGTGGATTTTATCTGCTCCACAAGAACAAGTTCGAGGAGTCCCTCATATGAAAGAGGTAGGTCAGATAATTCAATGCACTTTGTCAGATAACCCGTGAGACGTGAAGAGAACTGGGGAAATGTTTCCGTGCTCTCTTTTCGGCTGTTTCTGAACAACTGCAGAAACTTTCGGGCAGTCCCCTCAAACTGCTGTAGTAAGGCCTTTTTCAACATGTCGTAATCATGTTGATTCGGTCCCAGCTTTGTGTACACGTCATAAGCATTGCCTTTCAGTGACGTTGAAAGTTTGAGCGCCCAGCGGGTACTCTCTAACCCATAAAGATTCGCGAGTCTCTCGAATTTTTCTAGGTAGCTGTCAATTTTTTCGTTAGGGCTAGGAAAAGATTCTAAAGAAAACGACATAGCAGTTAATTGGGCAGATTGAGTACTGGAGAGGTCCATTGATTGAGACTGGGGCGAAGACGGCTCTCCGTTAGTCGAAGTAGAGGCGCCCCGACTCTCTAGAGCCTTAAGCGCCAGTTGATGCTGTCTTTCCTTGTCTCTCTCTCTCTCTCTCTGCGAGTTTCCAACTCTGCTTCAATTTTCTTCTGTTCCAAAAGACGTTCTTCCGCTTATTTCTTGTCTGCCCTCTCCTGGGCTTCTCTCCTCTCTGTTCTTTCTTTCTCTTCCTTCCTCTCAGCTTCTGCTCTCTGTTGCTCCGCCTTCCTCTCAGCTTCGGCTCTCTGTTGCTCCGCCTTCCTCTCAGCTTCGGCTCTCTGTTGCTCCGCGTCATATATTTCCAATTCCTGGTTAATAAACGCGTTTGCAGCTTCTGCATCTAATCCTGCCTCTTTCGCTTCCAGCCTCAAGATGGACCTCATCTTTATCCTCTCTGCCATTGTTAAAGAATAAGATGAAGTATGCCTAGAGAACTAGTAAGAAGCAACGCGAAAGGGAGGAACTCTGAACCGCTACGAGAAAAAAAACACAAGTATAAATTTACCTGTGTTACCTCCTACCTGTACTGTGCAAACTTATCGCTGCTATTATCTGGCAATTAAGGCTCTAAACGCAAGCGACTATGCCACTAAATGGTAAGTTACACTGGAAAAGAATCTACTTTTACTAACAGTCGAGAAAATTTATATTAAAACAATTTAAAAGGAAAAAAAAAATTTTCCACTAAATTTTTAATCTCTGACAACAAACTCCGTCCCTAAAGTCAATTATTGAGATGAGACGTTGTTAACTTAATTTTTCAAAATCAGAACAATCCGTCTTTAGCTAAGCTCAACTCTTTTTAACTTCAAAAACCTTTGTGACTGTAAAACAATCACGCAATCCCAGCAACTCTTATAAAGAAAGAAATTGAATTATCTCCGCCAGAGGATAATTATAATAGCAAATATATTTGTTTATCTGTACTTTCTACTGCTGTGGAGAGAAAACAACCTGTAAATATGCTGTGTGGACAACCCAAATACTTAAAGAACGTTTGTCTAGGGGTGTAATTATTTATTTCCCTAATTCACAAAGACAAATCATTCACACTCTACCTAGTTAGACCCAAACTAAATCAGACTCAAAATATCTTTATCCCGGCTATGCGATTGCCTCAAATGTATCTCAAGATCCCAGAACCAGCCCACAAATATGTGTGCATCAAATGTATCTCAAAATTATCCCGGACGAGCCCCCAAATATTGTCGTAAATTTATTTTGAGAGAAAAGAGTCTTAGAAATAGTGGTCCGGTTTAGAGTGAAAAATGATGATGGAAAGCTCAGTGATAGAAAATGTAGAGATTTAATAGTTGCTTCACAGCGAGCTGGAGGAGAGTAAAGACAGACTTATTTACGACAAATCGTTTCTCTCAATCTTCTCTTTCACTCTCCTGGTCAAACAATTAGTTGCCAGTTTTCCAGACCCGCATCTGCGCGCACACCGATTTGGTGTTTTTCACACACACAGGCGACGTTGATACAAACTATATTAAAACGAATAAGGGGAAAAGTTGGGCTTTGGGTATATCCAACACACAGAACTAAATGAGTTTATGTGATTTTATTCACTTTAAACATCAATCACTAAAAATATCAGATATTACATAAATTATCATAAGTACACAAATGCAAATAACAAGTTTGGAGGGGGTGAAGAAGATTGGTATCGACTAAGCCCTTCCCGCTTATTAGACAAAGATAAACCCAGTCCAAAGATAGATAATATCAGGAACATAGGTACGTTAACCTAACAGTGAAGTTAATTACTCTGAAAGAGGTGTTACAAAATTAGGTATAGGTGATAGAAAAAAACCTGTTCTTCCCAGCTGTTCTTCCCTTTACTAAGCAAATGGAAAGGAGGTGGTTTTAAACAGAGTTAACAAATTATCAACTATCCCACTTAAAGGAACAATGTAGGGTATACAGAAAAGATATATATTACCAGGTAAGCAAGTTAACAAAATGGTCACACAAAAGAATTAATTTCCTGTCATTCATACACGCGCTAGCAAAGGCCTTCACTCATCTTGCTCTCACTTACCGATTGTGAAAAAATCTTGCACTCCATAGAATAACACAACAGCAGTTACACCTCAAACTAAATGTATGAGTGTTTGTTCAAGTTCTAGCCCCAGATTAGCGGGTAGGCGGTCAGCCCATTAAAGGATCCCGTAATCGCTGGAAAATGAATCTGTAGTTGTGTCTCTTTTCTTAATAACAGTTTCTATGGGAGGGCACGGTCTCTGATACCGGGGTGAGGATGGTGTGGTCTATTTGACTATGCCGCTGATAATAAAATTCTTACGCGTGCTGGTACACTTTATCCGTGAGGTATGGTTTAAGTCCAGTGAGAAAACTAGTCACATCACTGTTCAGGAAATTATGAATTATCTCTCTGTGTCAGTAAACTAACAAAGCTCGGGCCAGTGTTCTTCTTCCCGTTACGACTTAAGTTGTTTGATGGTGCGTTAAATTTGTCTTTGGGTGTGCTTCCTTGGCTATAAGTTAGATAGCGGAATTCCAAACATAGAATCGCCTCAAAGATTAAAAATTTACACAGTCTCAACAAGTTCTGCGTCAGGGGAACTCTACACACTGTTTATGCTTTGCCTTGCTTAGATTGATTTCTTTATTGCTTTCTTAATGCTGGGATCGCACAGGTTACGATCACTCTGTATGAAAGAAAAAAAAGACATGTAATATACCGAAAACAAATAACCTTCTAAAGCGCGATGAATTTCCCGTTAAGCCTATAATACACTCGAGTATTTAATTATGTATTTAATAAACACTGCGCGAATTCTAGTGGTTAAAAACCCACATCTATAAAACTAGGACTTAACTGAATTTATTAATTATAAATTCCTTCGCGACTTTAAAAGTTAATTTAAGCATCTATTATCTTTTGAAATAATATAATAGATAGATCATTATATTTACCACTGGAACTATTGAGATGGTTTAATTTAATAGATTTAAATTAACACAAAATCCATTGAAATAGAATGACTGAACTAGACCACTGATCACTTTACACAATATATATTACCGCTTTGCACAGACTAGAAAACACTGCAAATATATATATAAAATCCAGGGGAAAATCTATAACAAGATTTCAATAAAGCTAGTGCTTCTGTAAAGGTCTGGCCAGCGAGTGATAACGTGTCTAGTTCTTCATGGTCTATTTAGCTAAAATGGAATGTAAGTTGAGTGGGACATGATAAACTTGACAGCTTATTTGATCTCACGAACTTTTGGGGATCTGACCGCCAAATCAAGAGAAGAAGCCGCCCCCTGGTCTTCGTATCCGCTCGCTGCTGCCCGTTTCGCTTTCCCCCGTTCGCTCGGTTGCGATTTGACACCGAGACGCGAAATTTGCGGCAAGCAACTGCGTCTCGTATCAGGGACCACTACTGTCTTTGATAGCGCCGATAGTCTCCCCTGAAATCCCTCAGTCTGTTTCTTTGATCTCGTGCCGCCTACTAAATGAGTCCCGGTGGAATGAGTTCTGGCAAACGAAAAGTTACAACAAATGTTCAGGGGTTCTAATGTTATGAAAAGCTAAAAGTCCCTTTAAATCATCCATCATATCAGGGAGAATTCACTTGTCAAACTAGACGTACGTCACACACTGACTACTTTATGTTTTTTAGTTCCAACTAAGGTGTGATCCTAACATCACTGGTACTGATAGTGAAGTTGATTTCACTGACTACTTTATGTTTTTTAGTTCCAACTAAGGAGTGATCCTAACATCACTGGTACTGGTACTGAAGTTGGTTTCACTGACTACTTTTAGTTTTTTAGTTCCAACTAAGGTGTGATCCTAACATCACTGGTACTGATAGTGAAGTTAGGTTTCACTGACTACTTTCTGTTATTTAGTTCCAAATAAGGTTTGATCCTAACATCACTGGTACTGATACTGAAGTTGGGTTTCACTGACTGCCAGCTTTGTTCACTCACATGATGAGCGAGTCTACTCAACGTCTATAAAAATTCTGGCTGGCTCAACGTGATACACATAATACACAGATAAATGGTTTTGTGCGCACAGAGTGACATTATGATACCGACGACTTATAAAGATGAAGGCGATGTTTTTTCATAATTATTAATTCTGTCTTTTCTTCTTCATTGTTGGCTCTCATATAACACCATCTATTTACCTTTTAAAATGGGCAGTCTGTCTCAGGCTTCTCTCATTGGCACACAGTTTCTCCCTAAAGTAAGACATTATTCTCAATCTGCTTCTCTCGTGTAGTTGACATTCTGCCATTTACTTGTCTTATTTACATACAGACATATCTATTTATATCCTATCTTTAATATAATCATTCATTACCTTCCAGCTGACTGTGGCCTATATGCCTTCAATAAATTCATGTCAAGCCTTCCTGTTCTGTGATTATTCTTTGCCTTACTCATCATCATCTCCAGTTTTCTTCTCCGTGTGTCTTTTGGTCTACATTTGCTTCTTTTACCCTGGGGGTTCCAGAACAAGGACTGCCTTGTGATGCTTTCAACAAGTTTTCCTAAATCCCCTTTATCATCATCACCCTTCATCTCCCCAAGGAGCAGAGGTCTTCAATAAACATCTGCCAAGACTTCTTGTTCCAAGCCATCAGCTCCATGGTTTTCCAAATCATCCTTATCATGTTTAACTCTGTCTTCAGTTCTATTCTGTAAGTGTTTTAGTCCACATCTGCTTCTTTCACCTCGGGGATTCCAGAAAAAATACTGCCTTGTAACGCTATCTGCGTGTTTCTGCAATGTGTGTACTATCCAGAGCCGTTGTTCCACTGGCACTTGTCTAGTTCTTATCATCAGTTCCACATTGGTGATCTTGTCATACCATGTAAATCCCCTCTATTCTTCTATGAAAACCCCATATAGGGTTGAACTGGGTATCCCATGCACAAAACAAAATCCAATGGTTTGTGCAAGGCCCTAAAGCCAGCTACAACTGTAGCTTTTTGGTTACTTGACCTCCTTTAAGTCTATGTTTGAAATTTACCCTCTATGATTCCGCTAGTTTCCTTTCGTATCTTCCACATCGGGGATTGCAGAAGAAGAACCATTTTAAATTTACTGAATGAATTATATTTAAATATACAGTGTCTCCTCTCTGTAATGTGCAGAATGCTTCCATTGCATCCGATTTTAAATCAACCAGTGGAGCCGCGCTGGTGTAGTTATTACCAAACTGCGCTGGCGAAAGGGTGACCCAGGATCAAACCCGGGCGAGAACATTTGAAGATTTTCGTCGAACGGGACTTGGACTGGATTAACTCGAGCCTTGGCGAGAACATTTGAAGAAGTATCGTCGACCAGACACTGGCGGCTCCTGAGCCGACCCAGCTCTAATGGGTACCTCCGAAATCGGCGAGTATCTGCCTGAATGGCGAGGGACACCTGTCTCTGTACAAGAAAAAAAGGGATACTCACGTAAAAATCAGTCTCAGGTTAGACATACTAACCTGAGATTTCGCCTCGAGTAATAGCGGGCGTACGCAAAAAACAAAAACAAAAATTGTAAAATCAACCAGTGTCAATTATTGTAGCATGCAATCACAAGAAATAATGCGCTTCCTTTCATTTCACCTCTGTGATGTTCTTTTCTTTTCTTGCTCTCCAGGTGAATGCAACCATTACAGTCTCTCTTTTTTCCTCCTTCGTGTCATATCGTCCTCGCCCCATGTTCCCTGCCGGTGTTTGATGACTTATGCTAGATACCAATTCCCTTAACTTGCTCTTACCTCTATTTCACGTAGGATATCCATGTCATCTTCTATCCAGGGAATACTGTGAAGCACTTCTCGGGCTGAGCTAGGACAAATGATGTACGGGAAATTCTGCGCCGCCATAATCTTGGCTGATATTTCCTGGTGTGATAGGAAGTATTTGCACCGTTGACGTTTGGGTCTTAGTTTTGTAGATATCTCAAATGTTCCGTTAAATACATGTTTATTTTCTTAGAAGCCATTTTTAGCTAGGTGCATGGATCAAGAACTATACAGGCAGACATACGCACAGACACACACACGCACAGACACACACAGAAATGCACAGACATAGACACACACAAACATACACACTGACACACACACACACTAAGACAGATATCACAGAGACACTTACTTACTTAGTCTTTCCTCTTCTACCGTGAGGTGTAGAGGTTTGTAAGAGAGAGCGCCATATTATGCTATCGGCTGACTTTCTCCTGGCTTGGTTCCATTCTAGTCCTCGGTCCTTCAAAGATTGTCTAATGTTGTCCTCCCAGCGGACTTTGGGTCGTCCTGGAGGTCTGGATCCCTGGCTCTTAGTTTCCCATGCTTGTTGTGGCAGCCGATCTTCTCCCATTCTTCAGACATGGCCAAACCATCTCAGTTGGGACTGTTCTAACTTGGGTCTGCACAGGTTGGGTTTTTAGGCCTTGACGTATCGTCGGGTTGCGGACCATGTCTCTTCTTGTTACTTCGACCACCTTCCTCAGATACCTCATTTCTGAGGTTTGGATCTGGCTTTTGTGGGTTGTAGTCATTGCCCATGACTCGCATCCATACGTCAAGACTGGGACATAGGTGGAGCGGTTTACAGCCATCTTCGTCTTCTTACCAACCTTTCTCTTGCTGAGGAATCCTCGATTTATGGCCTGAAAAAGTCTCCTAGCTGCTGCTCTTCGGGTAGCCAACTCTTCTTTGATGCCTCCCTTCCGGTCTATGACAGCTCCAAAGTATTTAAAGTGGTCGACCTGCTCCAGGACCTGTTCTCCCAGCTTAATCTGGTGTTTTCTTTCATCTAATGATATCACCATGGTTTTTGTTTTCCAGCTGCTTATGATCATCCCTCTCTTCTCCAGCTCTTCCTTGCAGACTTGCAGGTTGGATTGAAGATGTGCCTCTGATTTAGCAATCAGGGCAACATCATCAGCAAATGCCAGCTCTGAAATACAGACCTGTCTCATCTTCCAGTACCCCACTGAATACTTTCCTGTCCTCTCCTTACATGCCTTGATGACATCGTCCATGAGGAGTATAAAAAGATAAGGTGACAAAGAAACACAGAGACACAACACATAAACTCACAAACACACACAGACACACACACATATATACACATATAACAGCCATGTGTAGTTCTAGTTCCCAGAAGTCTCTGAGGAGACAAAGAAAGAATATGACTGCTACTCCTTCAGGCATCAATATATATAAAATCCCAGCTGTTTCTGTCACTAACGCTAAGGGATGCAACTGTAGTTGAAAGTTAGACATTAATTGTATTGTTTCCCTTATATGTACTCTCCCGAAAATAGTAACACTCGACAAAGAAAAGTGCGCAAATGACGGTGTGCACATAAATATTTATAAAATGTGTGATCCCGTATACACACATTGGGATCCTCGCTGCTGCTTCGTAGTTCGTGTACTGTGTTGATGCACAGTGGTTTAAAAAAAATACTTTTGGATAAGTAAAATTGCCGTTAGGTATTGAAGCTTTTGAATTTAATTCCCGTCTTATGACGGTCTTTTATACTAGTTTTATAAAAAAAAATGATTAATATAAGGTTGTACCTGGGATAGTACCTGGGATTGGCAACCTCATCAGGTAAAACCTATAGCTACATAAATCATTGCTACAAGAACACGTGACTGTCCTGGTGCAGGAAGACAACAGCTTGTCACGAAATGGATTTAGGACTAGAGACTGTCTACATATAGTGACAAGACAATAGTAAGAAGAAAGACTGAAATGATAGATTCAGATAGAAATATAGTGCAAACTGTGAAAGTTGAGACCATTGGCTCCGAGGTTGAGAACCGAGGTTGATTCTTTCCTCGCCACTTCGGACGTTTAAATTGCTATGGCCTCGAACCACCTCTAACTACCCTATGGGGATAAGGTTCAATTAAGATTCACAAACACCAAGGTACAGACAACATATAGCTACTGTACTAAAGGAAATGACTGATGCCAGCTACAATTTATACAAGTTTATTATACACCTATAAACAACAAACATATGCATGTCCCTTACATCAAGTGCGAGGATGCACTCCTGAAACAAAAGCAAGCACAGTTAAAAATGCATCAACCCCAACCCTTCTCCCACAATTGCAACCTGTATGGAGAAAGAAGGTAAGGTTAACTGAAATGAACTACACTGCACTTGATGTCGCCTACACTCCAAACTAGCTGTTCTAAATTCTAACTCTAACTCTAAGTCCACTGATAGCTGGAACGACGGCGAAGTGACTACACAATCTCTGCACAGACTTCGGTTCTACACAGCCTATCCTGGAATCTCCTGAACACAACTAACTGCACCTCTAAACTTCAGCAGCTGTCCTCTGCTATGATTCACCAAAACTAACAGTTCGGCCTATCTGTGCTGACTTCAGTAGAGAGAATGTTTACCCTATCTCTCTCCACTAACTCTGGACTTGATGACTGAGGGTTAACAAAACCCCACTGGATTCTGGACTGGAACTGTAGCGGACTTCTACCACTCGGAAATTACCTGCCCGAGTACCTATAACTGGGCTGTCGGCTTTATTATGGCCGTGAAGAAACGAACACAAACTTATCACACCGCTGGCAGCCTGCCAAATCTGCGTGTGTAACGAGCGTCAGAGCTCAGGATTTATCCACAAAAAATCCTATTCGCTGGAAAATGTCTTCCCCTGGTTGGGAAAACGTATTTTCTTCCTCTCCGTCCACTACTGGCAACTAACGTAAAACCCTTGCGGTTCTGCGAATGCCTCAACTTTGCCGTGGGGGAGAAATTTTGTGGTCTCAAAATTCCGCTCTCATTCCCACAAAAAAACCGGCACCTGCTGTTTAGACAAAAGCAAAAACAACAGCTAAACAAAACGTTAATACTCTATTACAAATAACAATTAACTTCCTGACAAACCCTTAAGTCTTTAACACTTAAGTCTCCCCCGTCTATAATCAATACAGCTCCCCTACTCTCTCCCGTTATGCACCACCATACAAAATCATGCAAACAAAGTCCGCTCCCCCCCACTGAGCTCCCTTCTCTACCTGAGCCCACAAGGTAAACATTGGCTAACCCAGATCGCCTGTTCTGCCTGACTAACTCCGAGCAACAACCATATTTTCAATGGCCCGTCTGGGCAGACGTACTGTGGCCTACTTCTTACGCTGACACTAATGCCGTAATGTTTAACACAACTAAAACTAGCCTTCTCTAGGAATTCCTAAAATTCCCGTCAATAATAGTAATCACATTCAAAATGAAATACAAAATAATTCCCTTAACATAAATAAATGTCATCTCCATCTTCTGAATACACAGAATAACAAAGCACAATCAATAACCTATAACCCTGTTTACGCTAGCATCTACATGCCGTCAAAAGTTATACATAACCCCTGATTATCAAATTGGAAACCCCGTAGTTCAACCACGTGCTTATCTCCCCCTCGTCCCTCTGAACATCGTATCAATAACAATTCCGTAACCACCGCGCCCACGCGCTTCCAAATTATGCCTCTTTCACTCCCGTCCACAGATATATGCGTAACTATATAAATAGCGAGCATCAATACTCTCACTAAAATCACAATTAAAAATACACATACGCGCTCCCGACTATTCTGTAAAATAAATAAAATTCGCAGATGCGAGTTTCTCTCCCGACCGACTTTGCAATAATACAAAGCGGTGATATCTCAACTTTTAAACCATGCCGCTATTCTTTCAACAAGGAATTAAATGGACCTAGTTTCTCATGTCTATCACTCAGATCGAATTGATGGCTCTGGAGTTAAGAATTAAATTAAACTAAACTGCCCAAAGAAACTTAAATGATCGGCTAGGACTAGAAAAATTAAATAAAGTCCTCACGCAAAAATTCATGCTTACCAAATCTCGAATGTCCAACTGAAGGCAATCGACTTGACTGGCAACCGGCTTTGGCAATTTATTTTTAGAGACCGAACTTATGAAGTTCGGGCGTATTTATTCTCAAGCCCCCACGCGCCGACTTCATGACGTCATATGCGCGGCGTGGTTGTAAAGCCAATGAGAGCTCTGCATTTTAACTGCAGTTATCTCTCAGCCAATCAGAACCTTAGATCTTTCTGATGCAACCAGTTTCTGCTAGACAAAGAACCGGGAATTGGTCCTAGCCCTATACTGCGGAAATGAAGCAAAAATGGCCGCAAATAATTTAACTCCCGAAAAATGCGTATATGGCCACGCAATATCTTTAAAAAAAAGACAATCTGGTGCCAATCCTGATCTAGCATCTATAATCTTTCTTCTAGAAAAATACTGTCTAATTCCCTACACCCCCATTCTAAACACATAAAGAAAAACCATAAAGCAGATGAGATCAAACTCCCCTCGTGATCTCATCTTGAAAAAAAACGTAAATAATAGAAGGAGAAGAAACATGGAGAAGGATTACCTGTAATCCCTCCTAAAATATAGTGAACAAAATGCAAGGAGAAAAAGACATGGGCCATTTGAAAGACAGGATCTCAGTACTTTCGTCACACAGCTGTGGTTGTCCCATGCTCCATAAGGAGTAAAAATAGAAATGGTGATGCATTCACAAGTTTCAGCATTTGATATTCTGCGCCCCGAGGAGTTCCAGCTAGTTTATTCATCAATCATTCGCTTTCTAAGTTTAGGGTTTGTTGACACCTATCAATTTGATTTGTTCCGTATTAGTCTGCTGTCAGATGTAATTCCAAGATGTGTGGGATTTTTATTTTTCTGGCAGCTCATGACCAATCATTTTCAGTATGAACTGTTGTTCCTTGTTTGACAGTGTATTTGATACTTTCATCGAGTTTATTTTTAGTAACCATTCTTGTGTCCAGTTGTCCAATTTTTGTAAGGCTTTCTGCTTCCTACTGTTTGCTGCATTTTACTTACTTCTGCTATCCTTACCTTCAGCGTAAAACAAACTGTAGACTCCTATTTTGTGTAATTTTTTTCCCAATGTGTCATGGACATAGATCAAGAAGAGCAAAGGTGATAGAATGCTGTCCTTGGGGTACTCCTTATTCAAAGATTATTCTATGACTTACAGGCCCTTGTATTTGCACTATGGCAAGTCTGTTTTGGACAAAAATAGTTTAGCCATTTGTACATACGTCCACAGGCTCTGTTTCTGAGTAGTTTTTTGTTTTTCCATCTCTTCACACTTGATCGCATGTTTTCTCCAAGTATGCCGAAACAATCAGCATGCGTTTCTTTTCTTGGAAAGCGTCTTCAACCTCCAGGGCGATATTTGATGTATGAGGATTATGTCAGTTTCTTTAAGAGGCTTATCATTTTATTTGTCTTCACCTCCTTTGTAAATAATTATTGATTCAATTTCTTTTATGTCAATTTCTTCAAAATGGCTAATCCTATCTGTATTTGCTTTAGCTACTTTGTGTATGAGGTTTATGTCAATTTGTTCAATAAACTAATCCTACTTGCTCTCTTCATCTAGGGAATTATTTCAATTTCCTTAATAGGTAAAAAAAAAATGCAGGTGGTTCCATAGCTATACTGCCGCAGAGGAGTGAAGTGTTAGAGACTTTACTATACAAGGTCCAGCATCGTGAGGTGGGAGACCAGTCCCCTTCCTTGATGCCTTTCCTTCCCTAACTCCCAAGCAGAGTCGGCTACCCATTTACAGCTAAATAGACTGGTGCGTGACGGCACCATGTTTATAACCCGGCACCTTTGCCGCGAGAGGCCAGTGGTCTAACCATTCTGCCGGTCAGACGCTCTCCTTAAATAGGCTAAACCTGTTTTTTTCTGTCTCCTGCTGCTGTTGAGTATGAACTTTTTGTCAATTATTTTATGTATGAAATTATGCCCATTTCTTCGGAAGCTTATTCTATTATTTGACTTTCCCTACTTTGTGTTTGGGTTGTCATAATGTCCATTTTTTTTCAAAACGGCTAATCGCTGATGACGCTGCATTCGTCACTCAAAGCCAGCAGGAGCTTCAGAGCTTGATAAATCGCTTCACGCAAGCATGCAAGGACTTTGGCCTCACAATAAGTCTAAATAAAACAAATGTGCTGAGTCAGGATGTGGGTGCTGCACCAGTTATCACTATCGATAACTATGAATTGGCAGTTGTGCACCACTTCACATATCTGGGGTCTACCATCAATGACAAAATCTCTCTGGACACTTCTGTGTTTGACAGCCGCATTGGCAAAGCTGCAGCTACCATCGCCCGCCTTACATTGTGTGTTTGGGGAAACTCCAAACTCACAATGAACACCAAAAGCTGTGGTATATAACGCCTGTGTCACCAGCACACTTCTACATGGTAGCGAGATATGGACAACCTATGCTAAGCAAGGAAGAAGGCGCAATGCCTTCCATCTACGGCGTCTACACCACATCCTCGGCGTTTCATGGAAAGATAAAGTGACAAATGTCGAGGTGTTGTCACTCACGTGCTGGCCTTCAAAGCATTTACACACTGCTTAGACAGCGCAGACTTCGCTGGTTTGGCCATGTCCGCCGCATCGAAGATGGTCGCATCCCGAAGGATATCTTCTACGGAAAGCTGGCAGATGACAAAATAACAGTTGAGGCGACCGCAGCTGAGATTCAAAAATGTGTGCAAGAGAGACATGAGGGCACTGGACATAAATGCAGCAACCTGGGAGGATGAAGCTGCCGATCGCACCAAGTGGCGGTGCTATCTGCAGCGCCACCTTAGTTTGGGCGAAAAGAAGCTCACACAACAAGCAGAAGAGATGAGAAATAATCGAAAGAAAAACCAGGAAAATAAGCACCTGAGGGCTGTCACCTTAGGGGCGCATTCCCATAGTCTAAAGGGGCTATTATTATAATAATCCTATTTTTTTTTTAGCTTCAGCTACTTTGTGTACGAGATTTTGCTCAAAAGGCTGATTCTTCGATTTTTCTTCACTTTCTTTGTAAATGCATCGATGTAAATTTCTTAAAAAGGCTAATCCTACTATTTTTCTTCACCTTCTTCGTATATTATAATTGATCCCATTTCTCGTTATGTCTTACTTACTTACTTAGTCGTTCCCCTTCTACCGTGAGGTGTAGAGGTTTGGAAGAGAGAGCGCCAGACCATTCTATCAGCTGTCTTCTTCCTGGCCTGGTTCCATTCTAGTCCTCGGTCCTTCAAAGATTGTCTAATGTTGTCCTCCCAGCGGACTCTGGGTCGTCCTGGAGGTCTGGATCCCTGGCTCTTTGTTTCCCATGCTTGTCGTGGTAGCCGATCTTCTCCCATTCTGCAGACATGGCCAAACCATCTTAGTTGGGACTGTTCTATTTGGGTCTGCAGCGGATGGGATTTTAGGCCTTGACGGATCGTCTGGTTGCGGACCATGTCTCTTCTTGTTACTTCAACCACTTTCCTCAGATACCTCATTTCTGAGGTTTGGATCTGGCTTTTGTGGGTTGTAGTCACTGCCCACGACTCGCATCCATATGTCAAGACTGGGACATAGGTGGAGCGGTATACAGCCATCTTCTCGTTATGTCAATTTCTTCAATAGGCTAATCCCACTCTTTGTATGCAGTGACTTTGTGTGTGGGGTTTAAGTCCGTTTTTTTTTAAAAGGCGAATCCTACTATTTATATTCACTTACTCTGTAAATTATACTTGATTCCATATCTCCTGTGTTAATTTCTTTATGGCTTGGCCATGTCTACCGCAAGGAAGATGGTCGCATCCCGAAAGATATCTTCTACGGACAACTGACAGATGGTAAAAGAACAGTTGGGTGACCGCAGGTGAGATTCAAAGATGTGTGCAAGAGAGACATGAGAGCACTGGAAAGCAACCTGGAAAGATGAAGCTGCCGATCGCACCAAGCAGAGATGCTATCTACAACTCCCACAACAAGCAGAAGAGAGGAGAAAACATCGAAAGGAACACCAGGAAAATAAGCAGTTGAGGGCTGTCACCTCAGGAGCGCATTTCTATAGTCAGCTCTGACTCAAGGGGCTATTATACTTACTTACTTAGTCGTTCCCCTTCTACCGTGAGGTGTAGAGGTTTGGAAGAGAGAGCGCCAGACTATTCTATCGGCTGTCTTCCTCCTGGCCTGGTTCCATTCTAGTCCTCGGTCCTTCAAAGATTGTCTAATGTTGTCCTCCCAGCGGACTCTGGGTCGTCCTCGGGGTCTGGATCCTTGGCTCTTTGTTTCCCATACTTGTCGTGGTAGCCGATCTTCTCCCATTCTGCAGACATGGCCAAACCATCTTAGTTGGGACTGTTCTACTTGGGTCTGTAGGGGGTGGCATTTTAGGCCTTGACGTATCGTCTGGTTGCGTACCATGTCTCTTCTTGTTACTTCAACCACCTTCCTCAGATACCTCATTTCTGAGGTTTGGATCTGGCTTTTATGGGTTGTAGTCATTGCCCATGACTCGCATCCATATGTCAAGACTGGGACATAGGTGGAGCGGTATACAGCCATCTTCGTTTTCTTACCAACCTCTCTCTTGCTGAGGAATCCTCGATTTATGGCCTGAAAAAGTCTCCCAGCTGCTGCTTTTCGAGTGGCCAACTCTTCTTTGATGCCTCCCACTCGGTCTATAATAGCTCCGAGGTATTTAAAGTGGTCGACCTGCTCCAGGACCTGTTCTCCCAGCTTAATCTGATGTCTTCTTTCTTCTCGTGATATCACCATGGATTTTGTTTTAGAGCTGCTTATGACCATCCCTCTCTTCTCCAGCTCTTCCTTCCAGACTTGCAGGTTGGATTGGAGATGTGCCTCTGATTTAGCAATCAGGGCAACATCATCAGCAAATGCCAGCTCTGAAATATAGACCTGTCTCATCTTCCAGTACCCCACTGAATACTTTCTTGTTCTCTCCTTACATGCCTTGATGACATCGTCCATAAGGAGTATGAAGAGGTAAGGTGATAGGATATCACCTTGTCTTACACCAGTGGTGGTCCTGAACTCTTCTGACTTATGGTTTGCTGTCCTCACATAATTTCTGCAAGACTTGTAGAAGCTCTGTATAGCATGAATCAGAGGTGCTGGAATATTCTTCCTTGCCAAACAGTCCCAAAGTTTGCTCCAAGGGACCCTGTCAAACGCCTTTTCCAGATCTATGAAACAAAGGTGGATCTCACTCTTATACTCAAGGGCCTTTTCACTCAGCTGTCTGAGTGTGAAGATTAGGTCTTGAGTACTTCGGTTTGCTCGGAATCCGCACTGGACCTCATCCAATTGTGGCTCAGCTAGGCGTCGGAGTCTCTGCTCTAGGATTCTAGAGTAGATTTTTCCAGGGACACTGAGAAGGGATATGCCTCTATGGTTTCCACACTGTCGATTGTCACCCTTTTTGAAAATTGGTGTTATGATGGTGATCTCCCAATCCTTTGGTATGGTCTTTGTTGCACCATGCTGCCTGTAGGACCCCTAAGAGTAACAGGTCGCCTGATGCTCCCATGTACTTAACCATTTCTGGTGTTATACCATCATGCCCTGCTGCTTTGCCCATCTTGATTTTCTCCAGTGCTGCCTTCAGTTCTTCCATCTTTATGTCATCTTCATCACCATTGGTTTCCTCTTCTGTGCTAGTGGTTATCATTTCTGATGTTTGACCTTGCTCACCATCAAGGAGTTCTGAGAAATATTCTTTCCATCTTTCCATTACTTCCTTCGGGGCAGTAAGCAATTTGCCTTGCTTGTCCTTTATAAATTTGAGAGGGCATTGTTTTTCCTTCCTCATGTTCTTTAGGGTCTTATAGAACAATTTCTGGTTTTCTTGTGCATCTTTTTCTAGCTTTTCTCCAAATTCTTCCCAGGACTTCTGTTTTGCTGCTAGCACTTTGTTCTTTACTTCTGTTCTGAGTGTCACATATTCTCTATATTTTTCCATTTGTCCTGTTGTGTTTTTAGCTCCTAAGTATTGTTTCCATGCCATTTTCTTCTCTCTTATTTTCTCTTTGACTTCCTCTGTCCACCAAGATGTCCTCTTTCTCTGGTTCCCAAGTCGGACTTCACCACATGCTTCTGCAGCAGCTGTCTTTATGATATCCTTGAATTTAATCCAGAGGGTTTCCAAGTCATCAGGTTGTTCTTCTGTGTTGCTCACCGCTGCAGCAATAAGCCCCTGATATCTGGTCTTAATTTCTGGCTCTCTCAGCTTGTAGGTCCTAATGCTCATTTCTCCTGCTCGTTTACTTGGTTTCTTGCGTGATGTTGAGCAGTTCCTAGGCTGAGCAACTCTTTCAGTTGTTCGTTTGATTGTTAGCAGGTAGTGATCACTTCCAATCTCTGGCCCCCTCCAGACTCTTGCATCTCGGACATATTTGAATGAGCTTCTCCGAACAATGGCATAGTCGATCACTGACTTCTCATTCTTTGTTGGTTCACATCTAGTGTATGCATGTTTGCGCTTATGGGGGAACTTTGTGTTTGTAATGATCAGATTCTGTTCACTGCAGAATCTAAGGAGTCGCTTTACATTGTCATTGAGAGTATCTTCTCCATATCTTCCGATAACTCCACCCCATCTAGCATGGTCATTTCCAACTCTGGCATTAAAATCTCCGAGCATGATAACTTCATCTAGGCAGTCATCCACTGTCCTTTGAAGCAGCTCGAAGAATTCCCCTTTGACCTCTGCTCTCTCATCCTCATTTGGCCCATACACTATGACCAGGTTGACTATAGTTTCTCCTTCTTTTAGTTTTACAACCATAATGCGCTCTGAGACAAAGTTCCACCCCTTGATACTATCTTTTTGATTTTGGGCCACAATGCAACCCACACCCCCTTTAGCTCTTTCGGATATGGGTACACCACTGTAGAGCAGCGTGTTGCCATTGAGATCCATGACTCCTTGTCCTTTTTTCTTTGTTTCCGTTATAGCCAGGATTTCTAGTTTTGCTTTCCTCATCTCTTCCACCAGCTCCTCTTCCTTCCCATTTATACTTCTTGTGTTCCATGTTCCATAAGTCGTAGTCCGTAGTCCGTTCCAGTTCGTCGCCTTTAGAATCAGTCCGGTTTTCTCTCTTGTGTTACTCGTAATCGTGGTTTAAAGCAAACAGGTGATTAGCCTGTTGTGCCTTTGCATGGTGGAGGGGCTGCCTCCTTACGGCCTCCATGCAGGCCGCCCTCCTCCTTTTTCATCCGGGCTTGGGACCGGCATAGGCGGAGTTGGGGCTATTATATTACA
The DNA here is from genome assembly GCA_024509875.1 of Oreohelix idahoensis. Classification (NCBI taxonomy): domain Eukaryota; kingdom Metazoa; phylum Mollusca; class Gastropoda; order Stylommatophora; family Oreohelicidae; genus Oreohelix; species Oreohelix idahoensis. Next base: position 202,194 of record JAMPIV010013241.1, read on the forward strand.
AATAATTTCTTCAAAAGACTAAGCCTACTCTTTGTATTCACCTACAGTATTATTGTATCTTTATGCGATTCCATTTCTCATTCGTAAATTTCTTCAAAAGGCCAATCCTACTTTTTATCTTCACCTACTTTGTATATTCACAACGGGCTGATCACCCGTTGCCAGTCACATCGATTACGGAAACAACAGCAAATGGGTTGATTTGCCGTTGCCCTAAAGACGCCACTAGGCGTGATGGGAAACAATGGCAAAGAAAACCTATCTGCTGTTGCCCTAAGACGCCACTTGGCGTAATGGCCACTGACTGCTTTGACGGTCTGTGGCTAAGGACAGAAGAAGAAGAAGAAGAAGACTTTGTATATTATACTTCGTTCCATTTCTCCTATGCCAATTTCTTGAACAGACTAAGCCTTCTGTAGTTTGTATATAATACAGGATTCAATTTCTTACATAGAATTTCCTCAAAAAGTTAACCCTATAACGATTTGGCTTCGCTTACTCTGTGTAGTATATTTGCATCCATATCACCAAGCAGCCCCATCTCCTTTATCTCCGTCAATGCATTATCCATGGCATTCAGTGTCAGTCTCAGTGCAGTCTTAGTCTTCAGAGCTGCCATTACGTTTGGGTGCTGCAGTTGAGACAAACCTTGACGAAAAACAAAAAAAATTCACCAGGTCAAAATTTCTTTATCTTACCTTGGGCAATTTATAGTGGTGGTTCCTCGCGGCAAAGGTGTCGGGTTCAATTGACAATTTCGACACGCTCCTGTCTACTCAGCTGTAAACGAGTCTCCGGCTTTGCTCTTGAGTTAGGGAAGGAAAAGGCAGTGAGGAAGGGAACTGGTCACCACACCTCTAGATGCTGGACCTAGTGTATTGAAGTTTCTAACACTTGACTCCACTACGGCAGTATCTGCTATGGACTAACTTGACCTTTTTACATTGAACAGTATGGTGGCAGCCAATCGCCATGTTTCTACTGGGCCAATGGTAAGTAGCCCCAAAGCTGATACTGCTGTGTGGAATGAAGTGTTAGAGACTTCACTATAGGGGCCTACTAGGTATATAGCTTCATAAGGAGGAGTGACCTTCCTACCTTTGTTTTTCCTTACTCAAAAGCAGTCAGGTATCCATTTACAGCTGGGTAGAATGTAGCATGACACTGCCTGGTTTTGAACCTAGAACCTGGTAACTTCACTGTAAGAGACATGAGCTCTAACTACTATGACAAAAAGTGTATTAAAAAACATTTAAATCCTACGGAAAGCACAAATGGCGGCCTCGTATAGAATGTGAATGATTTGATCTGTTTGTATCATTAAAAAAACATAATACCGTTATGAAACATGCTCCATTCATCCAAGGACAATTTTTTAAAATAATGTAATTTCATAGCAGATTTCAATAGCTTTCTTAGATGTAGATATTTGTCACAAAGTTAATTAACGAATTAGCTTAGTATAGGTTTTCCTGGTCACTCAGATGAAGAAGATGGCCCTGTGGTTATTGTTTTTCTTAATCAGAATCGACGGCATAGGTGCTCAGTCTCCCGCAGCAAATGTCGAAGGGTATGAATGCTTATTGGTCGTGTTGCGCACTAGTTGTATACACGGCGGATGCATCCTCTCATACGTCCTTCCCTGCTGGTCTTACGTTTGATGCCGAATTCCAGCAAACTTAGCCTTGATGATTCATCGATTGCAGTGTCATTTTCCAATAGACGAACATGAATCGCCCTCATATTCAAGGTATTTCTTCCTTATCCATGGCCAATGCATCACTTATGAGTGCTCTTGAAGTAGTCTGTCAGCTCTTTCATTGCCAAGTTTCCCGGCATGACCAGGACAATAGATCCTTATCAGTTCTTGAAGATTCGATGCTTCTATAAAGGTTTTCCATTCACGTTGAAGCCAACCATTTTAGACCTTTCGAAGCATGGATTGTGAGTCTGATACAATAACTGCCTTTGTTAATAAAGTCTCAGACAGCCATCTTAAGGCAGCAGTAACGGCCTCTACCTCCATTCTAAGCTAGTTATCATGTAAGCCCCGCTATGTTCAGCGACGATTCTGCCCCTTACTATAGCAGAGAAGCCCCACCCTGATTTATTAACACAGATTACAGACCCATCAGTGTACACAATGGCATTATCATCCCCAGCATTATCATTTATAAGCTGATCAACTTCCAGCTCTGCTCTCCCATTGGCCCAAGTTCTGCATTCTCTACCAAGGCTGATGATGACTTGCTGGTAGTTCATCCAGCTTCATCTGACTTACTCCACTCTTCTCCCTTGAATATACTTTCAACTGGGGTCACCTGTCTAATAGTCTCCTCCGCCTGTGCCATCCATGACATCCCCCTTTTTATTCTCGCCCCTTTGATGTCAGCTATGTTCCCATGCAGGGGATGCCTTTTGTCTGTAGTTACACGCATATACGCTTTTACCTGGGTCATCGTATATCTGGATCTAACTGACAGCAATCCAAGCATGTGCCGCATCATCACAATAGGGGTATCGCGTGCAGCCCAAGACTATACGCATCCCTTCGTTTTGAATGCGTTCCAGTCGTTCACACTGTGATATTGACAGCATGAGTATTCCCAGGCCATACTCGATTACAGACAAGATCAGCTGATGATACAAGAGAAACAGTAGTCTCTGCTCCAGGTGCGCTGCAGCCATTGTTTTTTAGGGCTGCCAGACCTATCTTGCACTTCCGTATGATGTGATCAACATGGTGCTTATATGATAGCCAACGATCGAATGTTACTGTCGTGAATTATTCTAATCCCCATATATAAATTAAAACGTAAATGCAAAGCCTAACAAATAAATTTAATAAAAGGAAAGAAGAATGGTAAAGAACAGTGCTGTCACAATGACTGTACTCGAAATCCCCCTTGTTTTCTACTTCGTCTGCAAATTGTAACGCTTTCACGTTGATAGTAAAAGCCTACTGTATTATTACCCGCTTTCTTCAATGAAACGTGTACTGTATTTCTTGGAAAAACCTTGAGATACGCAAGCTGATCAATGACCTAAAATTAATATTTCATTCATTCCATTTTATACACGGCGTAACTAAAAGACAGATGGACTAAAGGATAGAGAGAAGGGAGAGGCAGAAAGCAGGGACACGTGCAACACTAAACACGCGTCGCGCGATACACAATTGCTGCCATCACGCGTGTAAGGCCACATGCACTAACTTTATTTCAATTCGACAGTGATAAAATTCACTACCCTTCCCAGAGTTAGGTTTTAAAATCCTGAAAAACGCTTATTGGGAAAGATGACATTAGATGGGTTTACGTTTGAAAACATGACAGTACCCAGACACCACATGGGGATTGAAGTGAACAGGAGGTGGTAGAAAATGCACATTTTGAACGCAGCCACCTAGCTCCCTTAAATTCGTATATTTGGGTTCCTTAGGGTTTGCTGACAAAGAATATGTAAAACGTTACGCAAATAGTCTAGGAATTACCAAGTTATGGCCAAAATAAAATAGTGGGGGTGCCTGACAGCATGAAATCATTTCTGCTCATAACATTTTTTTATAACGTGTTTGAAGAAACATTACGTGACGGAAATAGCCTACCATGTTAACTCCTATGTGATTGGAGCGCAACAAATGAAAGACTAAACACGATTGGTCGGACTATAAATAATATCTTGTGTTGTCAGGGGAAACGTGAGAAAGGGGTACTTTTTTGAAAAGATGTGTAGACGTGGTGTGATTGGGTAGAGCTGCGAATATACACAATTCAGAGCGTCTGTTCATTGCCACATCTTGTAATAAACCTACTAAGAAGCAGTGCGTTGAGCACCAGTGTATATTTTTTTATAAAATAAAGCCTGGGACATCGGCAGATCGGAGTTGTGCTATATTCATTGCCAGCCAACGAAACTGTTTATTATTATTTCCATGAATTGTGGTAAGCTTGAAATATTCAATATCTTTTAATGAAAATTGAATGTAAATTGATAATTTATGTCTGTATATATGTGTGGTTCAGTAGCGAACATGATGTAAAGCCTATAGTGCTCCAGCCTGAACAGAAGGTGTCGGAGGAAAGTAAAACTGCATGGAATGGCCAAACAGTACACTGACACCTAGATTATTAACTAGAAAGAAATAATGCTGGAATTGCAGAGGCGTAGTAACCATTAGGGAGGGAAATACTGGTATAAAGTATTTCAGATGAAGCTGACAGTTGGCCTAACGCTCTGAACTCAATGTTTGTGATGTATTGTGCGCAGTGTAGAAATGGAGTATAAATTAGTTCTGACGTAGAAGGTACAACCTTCTTGTTTCAGGGACCGTGGTCTTAAAGTTATTGAGCAGCACCTGGTCAGAGCTTTGCTGAAGCCAGAGGTGGACAGCATACTCCTTGGTCCATATAGCATCCAGTGGGGTGGCTCCAGAACTCATTACAGTAATCAAGCAGAGGAGTCTTTTACTGCAGTCATTACGCAAGATAAGAGAGTGTGGCCATGGAGCTCAACATTATGTACCCCCATCTTAAAATGACATTGTAAACTAAAATTAAGAGGGGAATTTAATTGTTTTAATACCAGGAACTGAGAACATCTCCAATACTAGTTCCAAAAGAAACAAACTATTGAAGTCATGATGACAAATACCAACAGAGCTTGAACAAAACCAAACCAGTATTACCTCATATTAACACTACACAACTGACACACATAGGATACCAGTAATAATATATGTCACTACAAGAATCATATTAATAAATTCTGTACATATAACTTGTAATTAAAATTGATTGTGATTCCTGGTTCCCTTTGTATTTGAATCAGGACACATATACATTCATGACAGCACTGAATACATATTTTTATTTGAAAAGTTATCAGTGACTCCTTTAAGATATCCTCTTAGAGTGTTATATGTATGTGAGTGTCACAGTGTTGTCAAGTGTGGTGGAATAAATTAAATTGTTTATCTGTCTGTTGTTGTTATGACTTACACTTCATCATACACATACCCTAGACATATAACGTAGTCATCACACTATTCCAGAATAATTCTGACTGAGGTATACATATGTGGCAGCAAGTAAGGTTATCTATAATACACTACTCTTATTAGATAAAGATACCTTCACAGCTGATCTCAGTCAGTACACTAAGTCCCCTATAAATATTTATAACATCCCACTTTACCACATATATTGGGGTCTCGCCCTCGGGATTTTGAATCTTTCCCTATTACAAATATTGGGGGTAACTCACTTCAGGGAATAATAAGAATTAAAGGGTATCCTTGGGTGAAAATAAATAAGGTTGAGCTCACGGTGCCTGTGTTGTCTTGAGTTAATTAGTCATAGATAAAATTGTTTAGACATTTATCTGTTAGACAATGGCCGACCTGGCAAAATTTCGATCTGCTGCTGTACAGACTGCGAAAGAGTTAGGAATGGACGGGCAAATTATGATTGCCTATGTCACTGCTGAATGTGACAAATATATTGAACGGAAAGAAAGAAGATTAGAAAAAGAGGCCGAAAGAAAATTAGAGGCTGAGACTAAGAGGTTGCAGATTGAGGCTGAGGCTAAGAGGTTGCAGATTGAGGCTGAGGCTAAGAAATTGGAAGCAGAAGAAAGAAGATTGACTGCAGAAAGAGAAGACAAAAAATTAGCTGCAGAAAGAGAAGAAAAGAGATTAGCTGCAGAGAGGGAAGCAGAAAAGGAGGAGAAGAGATTACAAAGGGAACATGAGTTACGACTAAGGGAGTTTGAGTTTCAAGGCCATGCTCCTGAAAATGGTGCCAGTCCCTTTGCCTCTGATGCTACTGCTAGCCAAGGAGCCTCAACCTCAGCTATGAATTTTCATTTAGATCATTTTGTTGAGAAAGACGATGATATAGAGAGCTATCTAAATAGGTATGAACTATTAGCTACCACGTATGGGTTAGAGAGAGAAAGGTGGAGCTTAAAGTTATCTCAAGGACTTCGTGGGGCAGCTTATGAAGTTTTTGCAAAAATGAGCAGAAGTGATCAGGAAAATTATGACATGCTAAAGCAGGCTCTTTTGTTAAGATATGAAAAGAACGCAGAATTTTATAGGAAAAAATTTAGGAATGCTAAACTACTGTCAGGTGAAACATATCACCAGTTCTCTGCACGAATAGAGACATACTTGGAGAAATGGACTTCTCTGGGGAAAACCCAAGATCTTAAGGAAATGGTCCTTATAGAGCAATTAAGAGAGTCCATGGCTCCAGACCTGAGAAAGTTTCTCATGGAACAAGGTGCAGAGAGGCTGGGTGAGTTGCTAAATGTTGCTGAAAGGTATCAAGCAGCTCAAGCAGAGGTAACAGGTAATAAAAAGAAACAAGTGGATAACTTTAGGGCACCACAGAACTTTAATAAATTTGATCCTAGGGATCAAAACAAAGGTAAGCACCAGTTTGATAGGCCACGGTATGAAAATAAAAATAAAACCCCACAATTCGATGAAAGGAAATATGATGAAAGAAAATCTTTCAACCAAGGAAAAAGGTGGTGTAAAAATTGTAAGAAGAACAATCATGACACTGACCATTGTAGAAGGAAACCTCCTCATTGTGCTGCTATGACATCGGGGAAAAAGGAAAAGAAGGTCAAACCTGAAGAACTACAGGAACCATACCACCCCCCCAGTGTGTGAAGATGTCATCTGTAATGGTGTCACTATAAGGTGTTTATATGATACCGGTTTAGATTACGATTCCGTTGTGAGTTCTCACCTGGTGCAGGCCGATCAATACACCACAGAAACAGTGGAGATTCAAACTGCAACCAAGGATGTAGCTACCATGACACTTCCCGTCGCCCGAATAAAAGTGAAAACGCGATATGTGGAAGGAATCATAAAAGCAGCAGTGATAAATGAGCCAATCTACCCTCTGATATTGGGGTGGAGATATGTCTTCTTGGGGAATCCCAAGAGACCTGTGATATTGGCAACAGTGCAGACCAGATCACAGTCTAAAAAGGAGGAGGATAATCCAATAAATACTCACCCAGATGAGATGAGGAAGGCACAGGCTGAGGACAAAACACTCAAGCCATGTTTCAAGAAGTTGCCCAAATCTCATACACCTCCAGGCAAGGGAGAGTTTTATATGAAGAACAAACTGATATATAGGAAGGCTGGATCTGAATCCAATGGTCACGGACAGCTGGTCCTTCCCACTTCATATAGGACTAAAGTGTTGGAACTAGGGCATGCGATTCCCTTCAGTGGTCATATGGGAATCAGCGCAACAGGACAGCGAATAGCTTGTCATTATTTCTGGCCAGGAATAACTGAAGATATCAAACGATATGTAAAATCCTGTCCAGAGTGCCAACGAGTAGCACCTAAACATTGGACTGCACCAGCAACTCTGGGGGAAATGCCCATAGTGGGAACACCCTTTGAGAGAGTTGCCGTGGATCTTGTGGGACCTCTCACCAGAACCAAGAGAAGGAACAGCTACATTCTGACTCTGGTGGACACTTGTTCTATGTGGGGAGAGGCAGTAGCCCTGTCATCGATTGATTCTAAACATGTGGCAGAGGCATTGCTCACAATTTTCACAAGGTTAGGCTTTCCCAATCAAATCTTGACTGATAATGGCTCTCAGTTCAAGGGGAAACTAACTGAAGAAGTTTTCAGGATCTTCCAGGCCAAACACTTCCATTGTAGTGTGTACCATCCCCAAGGGAACGGCCAAGTGGAAAGATTTAACGGCACGTTGATGTCGATCCTGAGAAAGTTGGCACACGAAAAACCAGATACATGGGACCAGTACCTGCACGCCGCCCTCTTTGCTTATCGGGAGGTACCCCATAGTTCAACCGGTATGGCCCCGGCAACATTATTGTTTGGAAGGCCAATAAAAGGTCCACTCGAAGCTTTGTTAAGAACGTGGACTGATGAAAAGGCAGAGGAAAACATTACATCTTCATACCAATATGTGAATGAGCTGACCACTCGTTTAAAAACTGGCTGGAAACTTGCCAATGAAAATTTGAAACAAGCCAGGAAGAAACATGCTGCCTATTATAACAGGAAGGCGAAAGACAGAGATTTGGCTGTGGGAGAGAAGGTACTGCTTCTTCTCCCCGGGAGTCAGAATAAGTTACAGATTGGATGGCAAGGTCCATATACAGTTTTAGAGAAGGTGTCTAGAACAAATTATAAGATAGATAAGAAGGGGAAAGAAAAAATCTATCATGTGAATCTCCTGAAGAAATATTTGGAAAGAGAACATCAGGAAGAGACACACTTGTTGACCTTGTCCATCGCCATGGAGATGAAAAAGGAACCACTTTCATCATTTGAATATCCATTACACCCCTGTGAGACAGCAGCACAGGTGAAAATCAGTACACATTTAACAAAAACTCAGAAAGAGAGAGTGCAACAGGTTCTAAATAATCATGCAGAGGTGTTAACAGACCGACCAGGGCATACAAACCTATTGGAATATGATATGAAACTGATAGACCCCACACCTGTCTGTATGAAACCATATTCGATTCCGTTTGCTAAGGAGAAAGCTTTGAAGGAAGAGATAGACTATCTGTTGAAGGAAGGAATTATTTCGCACAGTGAATCCTCATATAGTTCCGGTGTTGTACTCTTAAGGAAGCCCTCTGGAGAACATAGACTCTGTATAGATTACAGGAGACTGAATGCTATTACAGAAGGACAGGTGGATCCATTGCCGGATACAAATCAGCTGTTTGCCAGACTAAATAAAGCTAAATATTTCTCAAAAGTGGATCTGAGTAAAGGATACTATCAGATTCCAGTAAAGCCTGAGGTTAGACCATACCTAGCTTTTAGTACCTCAGAAGGACACTATGAGTTTAATAGATTGCCATTTGGATTGAAGAATGCGCCTAGTGTCTTCTCTAGAATGATGAGAAAATTATTGGACCCTCTGAATAATCCATGTATAACAAATTTCATGGATGATATCCTTATAGCAACAGAAACATTTGAGGAACACATTGACTCTCTGAAGATGCTGTTTGATCGACTTAGGGAAGCAAATTTAACAGCCCGACCAACCAAATGTTGCGTTGGATGTAAAGAATTGGAATTTTTGGGACACACAGTTTATCAGGGAAACATGACCCCTGACCCAAAGAATTTAGAGAAACTAAAGAAAGCCCCGAGACCACAAACCAAGAAGGACGTGAGATCCTTTGTCTCATTATGTGGTTTCTACCAGAAGTATATCAAAAACTTTAATTCCATATGTGCACCGTTAACTGATTTGACACGTAAAGGACATCCAGATCGCATTACATGGACACCACAATGTGAAATGGCTTACCAAGAATTGAAGGAAAAGCTCACAAGTAAACCTATTTTGAAATTACCTGACTTAAGTCAAGAATTCATAGTAAGGACGGATGCCAGTAATATTGGGTTAGGTGCAACTCTACTACAGAAATCAGATGCATTGGATGGGGAATTAAGCCCAGTGGCATATGCTAGCAGAAAATTGAATAAAGCTGAAATCAACTACTCAACTAGCGAAAAAGAATGTCTTGCAGTAATATGGGCAATAAAGAAATTCAATATTTATCTGTATGGGAAGGCATTTAAGTTGCAAACGGATCACAAACCTTTATCGTTTCTAGCCCAGGCTAGGCATGAGAACTCTAGGTTACTCCGATGGTCCTTACTTTTGGCTCCCTATAATTTTAGCATTGAGTATATATCTGGAAAAACAAATTTGGGAGCGGATTTTTTAAGCCGCCATCCGTGTGATGAGAATCACCGTAAACCCCAGAAATAATAATAAATTTCTCTATGTGTATATAGAATAAAGGACTGACATATAATGTCTGTTTTAAGAGGGGAGATGTCGTGAATTATTCTAATCCCCATATATAAATTAAAACGTAAATGCAAAGCCTAACAAATAAATTTAATAAAAGGAAAGAAGAATGGTAAAGAACAGTGCTGTCACAATGACTGTACTCGAAATCCCCCTTGTTTTCTACTTCGTCTGCAAATTGTAACGCTTTCACGTTGATAGTAAAAGCCTACTGTATTATTACCCGCTTTCTTCAATGAAACGTGTACTGTATTTCTTGGAAAAACCTTGAGATACGCAAGCTGATCAATGACCTAAATTTAATATTTCATTCATTCCATTTTATACACGGCGTAACTAAAAGACAGATGGACTAAAGGATAGAGAGAAGGGAGAGGCAGAAAGCAGGGACACGTGCAACACTAAAACACGCGTCGCGCGATACACAATTGCTGCCATCACGCGTGTAAGGCCACATGCACTAACTTTATTTCAATTCGACAGTGATAAAATTCACTACCCTTCCCAGAGTTAGGTTTTAAAATCCTGAAAAACGCTTATTGGGAAAGATGACATTAGATGGGTTTACGTTTGAAAACATGACAGTACCCAGACACCACATGGGGATTGAAGTGAACAGGAGGTGGTAGAAAATGCACATTTTGAACGCAGCCACCTAGCTCCCTTAAATTCGTATATTTGGGTTCCTTAGGGTTTGCTGACAAAGAATATGTAAAACGTTACGCAAATAGTCTAGGAATTACCAAGTTATGGCCAAAATAAAATAGTGGGGGTGCCTGACAGCATGAAATCATTTCTGCTCATAAAATTTTTTTATAACGTGTTTGAAGAAACATTACGTGACGGAAATAGCCTACCATGTTAACTCCTATGTGATTGGAGCGCAACAAATGAAAGACTAAACACGATTGGTCGGACTATAAATACTATCTTGTGTTGTCAGGGGAAACGTGAGAAAGGGGTACTTTTTTGAAAAGATGTGTAGACGTGGTGTGATTGGGTAGAGCTGCGAATATACACAATTCAGAGCGTCTGTTCATTGCCACATCTTGTAATAAACCTGCTATATTCATTGCCAGTCAACGAAACTGTTTATTATTATTTCCATGAATTGTGGTAAGCTTGAAATATTCAATATCTTTTAATGAAAATTGAATGTAAATTGATAACACTGACAAACAACATTTTTCTTTCTTATATAAGAATAAGTGTTCTTAGGTCAGTTTCTTGCGCTGATTTCAAATCTGAAATCCGTTTATCTCTATTACGTCGGGTTCTTAAGATATTTGTGAATAAATATATTTTTGGGAAACCGTTATTTGCTCCGTTTCATTTTTACTATATAACTTATTAAAAATTAATAAAAAGCAACATAATTCTACTTTTTTATACTGCTAAAAGATGCATGACATATGTTACGCGATTTTTCAAATAGTTACTGTATTTTGAAATAATTCTGAGCAAAATATGGCTTCTAGAAGTTGTAGAAATTCGGCTGATCTGTTCTGTTACGTGTGCAGATATTTTACCGATCGTGTTGACCAGAAAAACTTTACACCATTACTAAAGAAAGCATATGAACTTTATTTCGATTCGAAAGTTGATGATGCAAATAAATCTTGGTAGCCAAATGCAGTTTGTTCGATACATTGGCAGGTTGGTTACGAAAATCGCTGAAGCATAAGTCGATGCCTTTTGGAGTGCCAGTAATATGGCGTGAACATACAAATCACACTACTGATTGTACTTCTGCTTGACAAATATCCATGGTTTCACTTTTAAAACTAGAAAGTCTGTGGTTTATTCAAATATTGAATTGGTTTCGAAACCAGTGCCTCATGATCCAATCACGTGTCCGATCCAAGTACCACCAGAACGGATTATCGTTGGACGTGAATGAACCATCAGAAAGTGATAGTTTACCTGCATTAGAAACTAATTCTGACTCAGATTACATACCGGTGAATGATAGTGTTTACTTAATTAACCATTCAGGACTTTCAGATCTAATACGTGATCTCGCTCTTACCAAAGGACAAGCGGAATTACTCGGTTCGCGACTCAAAGAATGGAATCTTTTAGCGCCCAATACTCCGATATCTAAATTTCGTCATAGACACAGAGAACTTGTTCAATACTTTGAGATGGATGATGACATTTGCTAATGCAAAGATGTAAACGGTCTAATGGTGCACCTCGGTCATAAGCACATAGTCAACGAATGGCGACTTTTCATCGATTCTTCCAAGACTAGTCTAAAAGCTGTGTTATTGCATAACAGAAACTTATTTTCATCAATTCCAGTCACCTACTCTGTTCATATGAAAGAAACTTATGACAATATGGCTATACGTTTGGAAAAAATAAAGTACAATGACTACCAATGGCGGATTTGTGGAGACCTAAGGTCATTGCATTCTCACGGGCATGCAGACTGGGTATACTAAATTTTGTTGCTTCCGATGTGAATGGGACAGCCGCAACAGACAGGAACATTATGCAAGAAAGGTGTGGCCTATCCGGGATCGTATGCAGCTCGGGCATAAAAATGTAATACACGAGCCATTAGTTAACAAAGACAGCTTCATTTTACCACTGTTACATATAAAGTTGGGGCTCATGAAGAATTTTGTAAAAGCGTTAGATAAAACGAGCAAAGCTTTCACTTATCTTCGAGAAAAGTTTCCGCAATTTAGCGATGCAAAGATAAAGGAAGGTATCTTTGTAGGACCTCAGATTAGGAAAGTTATTGCAGACAAACAATTCGAGAACTTGTTACATGGTAGTGAACTTCGCGCATGGATGGCATTCAAATCGATCGTCGATAACTTTCTGGGAAATCACAAATCTGTTGACTATGTTGCATATTGTTAAGCAGTGCATAGATGCATACAGAATTATGGGCTGTAACATGTCCCTCAAAATCTATTTGCTCGATTCACATCTTGACTTTTTCCCTGACAACCTTGGCGAAGTCAGCGATGAACATGGAGAACGATTCCATCAAGATATCGCCGTAATGGAGTCACGTTATCAAGGACGGTGGAGTGTGACCATGCTTGCCGATTATTGTTGGATGCTTCATCGCGATGTACGCCATGCCATTCCCCGACGAAAGTCGACTGCAAAGAAATTCAAGCCTACATAACTGTTATACTTCTTGTACGAATGATGTTGTAATACTGTATGCGTTGTTAAAAAACTTCAATTGCGTATTTCTAGAGATCCCGACCTGATAGAGAAAAACGGTTTGCAGATTTAAAAAACAGCGCATTAAAATTGACCAGAAAAACATAGAAATGTTAGAGAAAGAAAAAAAAAGTTTTTTTTTGTTAGTCAGTGTAATTTATGTCTGTATATATGTGTGGTTCAGTAGCGAACATGATGTAAAGCCTATAGTGCTCCAGCCTGAACAGAAGGTGTTGGAGGAAAGTAAAACTGCATGGAATGGCCAAACAGTACACTGACACCTAGATTATTAACTAGAAAGAAATAATGCTGGAATTGCAGAGGCGTAGTAACCATTAGGGAGGGAAATACTGGTATAAAGTATTTCAGATGAAGCTGACAGTTGGCCTAACGCTCTGAACTCAATGTTTGTGATGTATTGTGCGCAGTGTAGAAATGGAGTATAAATTAGTTCTGACGTAGAAGGTACAACCTTCTTGTTTCAGGGACCGTGGTCTTAAAGTTATTGAGCAGCACCTGGTCAGAGCTTTGCTGAAGCCAGAGGTGGACAGCATACTCCTTGGTCCATATAGCATCCAGTGGGGTGGCTCCAGAACTCATTACAGTAATCAAGCAGAGGAGTCTTTTACTGCAGTCATCACGCAAGATAAGAGAGTGTGGCCATGGAGCTCAACATTATGTACCCCCATCTTAAAATGACATTGTAAACTAAAATTAAGAGGGGAATTTAATTGTTTTAATACCAGGAACTGAGAACATCTCCAATACTAGTTCCAAAAGAAACAAACTATTGAAGTCATGATGACAAATACCAACAGAGCTTGAACAAAACCAAACCAGTATTACCTCATATTAACACTACACAACTGACACACATAGGATACCAGTAATAATATATGTCACTACAAGAATCATATTAATAAATTCTGTACATATAACTTGTAATTAAAATTGATTGTGATTCCTGGTTCCCTTTGTATTTGAATCAGGACACATATACATTCATGACAGCACTGAATACATATTATTATTTGAAAAGTTATCAGTGACTCCTTTAAGATATCCTCTTAGAGTGTTATATGTATGTGAGTGTCACAGTGTTGTCAAGTGTGGTGGAATAAATTAAATTGTTTATCTGTCTGTTGTTGTTATGACTTACACTTCATCATACACATACCCTAGACATATAACGTAGTCATCACACTATTCCAGAATAATTCTGACTGAGGTATACATATGTGGCAGTAAGTAAGGTTATCTATAATACACTACTCTTATTAGATATAGATACCTTCACAGCTGATCTCAGTCAGTACACTAAGTTCCTTATAAATATTTATAACATCCCACTTTACCACAGTTGCTCCACAGTATTTCAACTTGTTCTGCCTTTCAATTTTCTGTCCACTGAGAGTTTTGTCTGGAAGATCTGCTTTCAATATGGAGTTATTCAAGGAGCACCAAAGCACACAGGCTTTGTTAGGATTGACCTTGGAGCTGGTTTTGTCGCACCATTTAGAAACTGCTTGAAGTGTCTCATGTATGCTTTTAACCATTTCATTTCTATCTGAACCAGTCCTGTAAATGAACAAGTCATCCGCAAAAGTTAATGTTCGTCCCAAACCTGTTGGTTGGATTGCAGCTATGTTTGCTGTATAGATGTTAAATAGCACCGGTGATAATGGAGAACCCTGGGGTAATCCTGGGCAAATGTGCAGTGGTTCTGATGTCCATGTTCGCAAGCGAAATGCAACTGCTCTCTCAGTTAAGACAGCTGCTATCCACCTTGTTAGCCATGGGTTTATACCACATTCCTTTACACAGTCCATCAAAGTTGCAAAGTCAACACTGTTGTAAGCATCCTCTAGGTCAATTGCCACAGCTACTGTTTCTTGTTTACCCTGGAACCCCTCATATACATTGTACGTAAATGTTCCAGCGTTACCCCATGATACTTTTATTGGTCTACAACTGACCAGGGTATCAGGGAGGATGTGTGCATGTTCAAGGTGGTTCATTAATTGTCTCGCAACTATCTCTGAGGTACTAGTAACCAGGTGAAATAGAGGCAGTGGAAAGAACGGCGATTATGATTCCCAAACAGCTCCAGTGAAACCAACGTGCCCCCTCACAAGAGATGAGACAGGAACAAAATATATCTTTATGTCTTTCACTCGCTATTTCGCTGCGACTGTGACAACTTATTTTATAAAAAACATAGAAGTAACGAGATTTATTGACTAAAGAATACATATGTATCAGAATCTTTATTCTCCAGAAAATACATTGATATGTACTGACATGGTATAATAAAATACAACATGGCATATAGGAGAATCATTAGAATCTACATAAAGTAAATTTACATAAATTCATACAGCGTTAATGAGGGCTGTTACATACATACATGCAAACATACATACATATATACATGCGTACCCGCTCGCCTGCCTGCCCGCATAAACACACACACACATACTAGAATTTCAGTACACAAGAAAACTAAATAAATAAATGCATTAAAATCTTTTGCTACAGTAAATAAATTGAAATAAATCAGGCCAGACTGTAAAACCACTCACCAAGATGTTGTGCAGTTTCCAACTTATTCTTGTGACAGAAGTACTTCACCTCCCCGAGTAAGATTCTGTCCGTAATGATGCTCTTCACCTAAGTAAATATATGCAGGAAGAAAAGTAGCTCTATTTTCCTACTAATATAGAGATTTGTAATATTTGCATATCAACATTGCTACCAGAAAATGCAATCCGAAGTAAATGGTACTGAACCTCCAATATAAAAAGAGGTGTGGCACTAAACTCCTTCCAGTGACACCACCAATAATTATTATAATGTAGAAGGCATTGATAAGATGTGAAAAGCCAGTGCAGGGACTTACATGCTGTCACGGATTGCCTCCCCTTGCTCTGCAGTAGTGGTCCAACAGTGGCCAAAACCTAGAGTATCTAATGTGGATCTTCAAATGTGTCTACCTTCGCTCAAGATTAGTCTTGGCAAAGTTGTATATAGAAGGATAATGATGCCTCTACCTCGAGGTAGTTTTCACAAGATATTTCAGAAGTCAAGAACAATGCTGAATTAGTCTGAGCAAGTTACCTTTTTATCTGACCCGCTGCCTTTTGTGAAGATGTATACAAATTGTATGTTTTAGCTCGTTCAAGCTCCCAGCTGATTTAACACAGCGAAATACCTCTTATTAGCTCGATATATATATATATATATATATATATATATATATATATATATATATATATATATATATATATATATATATATATATATATATATATATATATATATATATATATATATATATATATATATATATATATATATTTTAAAAAAAAATGAATATATACTAAAGGTACTGGATCCTACATATGTCTTTCTCTCTGTAATGATTAATTCAACTATGAATTTGTCAAAATCAACGTTAACAAATTTAATCCTCAATTACTTTGAAACAAATGTAAATAAATATGACTGGTGATAATGAAAAATAATTAGGTTTCTTCACCGAAAAGTTTTTAGGCTTGATGAATTTTGAAAAATAAAGTTCGTTTGTTTTGTTGGTCTATTAAGATTGTGACTTGCCAAAATGCTGAAGTGTCAATGCTGCTTTTCCGTGGATTCGTCTCCGTGGTGAGGGGCACGTTTCCAGATCAGTTCAGGAAGTAACCTCTCCGGGTCAAGGCAACAATCTTCAGGTTTCGATTTGAAACTTCGAACCACAGTCTAGTAGTCCAGTGAATGGTCTCTCCGGGCCGTACCACAATTAGTCGGGTCGCCTCGTACTGGTACCACGAACTCTCAATAATTGAGAAATCTTAGACTTCTTGAACAGTAGAATAGTCTTGGCAACTTGACACAGATGCCTCAAAAATACGTCTGGGATATTATTTCTATTTCAAAATCCCTCTGTGACTTGTGAGTGGTCCTGTAGAATTCCGGTTTCCGTATTAATGTTGGCGATTTTTTTTACTGGTGTACAGAGATGCTCTTAATGCATTTTGTCCGGTCCTATTGTCGTAAATTTATTTTGAGAGAAAAGAGTCGTAGAAATAGTGGTCCGGTTTAGAGTGGAAAATGATGATGGAAAGCTCAGTGATAGAAAATGTAGAGATTTAATAGTTACTTCACAGCGTGCTGGAGGAGAGTAAAGACAGACTTATTTACGACAAATCGTGTCTCTCAATCTTCTCTTTCACTCTCCTGGTCAAACAATTATTTGCCAGTTTTCCAGACTCGCATCTGCGCGCTCACCGATTCGGTGTTTTCAAACACACACACGACGTTGATACAAACTATATTAAACGAATAGGGGAAAAGTTGGGCTTTGGGTATATCCAACACACAGAACTAAATGAGTTTAGGTGATTTTATTCACTTTAAACATCAATTACTAAAAATATCAGATATTACATAAATTATCATAAGTACACAAATGCAAATAACAAGTTTGGGAGGGGGTGAAGAAGATTGGTATCGACTAAGCCCTTCCCGCTCATTAGACAAAGACAAACCCAGTCCAGAGATAGATAATATCAGGAACACGGGTACGTTAACCTAACAGTAAAGTTAATTACTCTGAAAGAGGTGTTACCAAGTTAGGTATAAGTGATAGAAAAAAAAAAAAACCTGTTCTTCCCAGCTGTTCTTCCCTTTACTAAGCAAATGGAAAGGAGGTGGTTTTAAACAGAGTTAACAAATTATCAACTATCCCACTTAAAGGAACAATGTAGGGTATACAGAAAAGATATATGTTACCAGGTAAGCAAGTTAACAAAATGGTCACACAAAAGAATTAATTTCCTGTCATTCATACACGCGCTAGCAAAGGCCTTCACTCATCTTGCTCTCACTTACCGATTGTGAAAAAATCTTGCACTCCATAGAATAACACAACAGCAGTTACACCTCAACTAAATGTATGAGTGTTTGTTCAAGTTCTAGCCCCAGATTATCGGGTAGGCGGTCAGCACATAAAAGGATCCCGTAATCGCTGGAAAATGAATCTGTAGTTGTGTCTCTTTTCTTAATAACAGTTTCTATGGGAGGGCACGGTCTCTGATACCGGGGTGAGGATGGTGTGGTCTATTTGACTATGCCGCGGATAATAAAATTCTTACGCGTGCTGGTACACTTTATCCGTGAGGTATGGTTTAAGTCCAGTGAGAAAACTAGTCACATCACTGTTCAGGAAATTATGAATTATCTCTCTGTGTCAGTAAACTAACAAAGCTCGGGCCAGTGTTCTTCTTCCCGTTACGACTTAAGTTGTTTGATGGTGCGTTAAATTTGTCTTTGGGTGTGCTTTCTTTGCTATAAGTTAGATAGCGGAATTCCAAACATAGAATCGCCTCAAAGATTAAAAATTTACACAGTCTCAACAAGTTCTGCGTCAGGGGAACTCTACACACTGTTTATGCTTTGCTTTGCTTAGATTGATTTCTTTATTGCTTTCTTAATGCTGGGATCGCACAGGTTACGATCACTCTGTATGAAAGAAAAAAAAAGACATGTAATATACCGAAAACAAATAACCTTCTAAAGCGCGATGAATTTCCCGTTAAGCCTATAATACACTCGAGTATTTAATTATGTATTTAATAAACACTGCGCGAATTCTAGTGGTTAAAAACCCACATCTATAAAACTAGGACTTAACTGAATTTATTAATTATAAATTCCTTCGCGACTTTAAAAGTTAATTTAAGCATCTATTATCTTTTGAAATAATATAATAGATAGATCATTATATTTAAAACTGGAACTCTTGAGATGGTTTAATTAAATAGATTTAAATTAACACAAAATCCCTTGAAATAGAATGACTGAACTAGACCACTGATCACTTTACACAATATATATTTTACCGCTTTGCACAGAATTAGAAATCACTGCAAATATATATAAAATCCAGGGGAAAATCTATAACAAGATTTCAATAAAGCTAGTGCTTCTGTAAAGGTCTGGCCAGCGAGTGATAACGTGTCTAGTTCTACATGGTCTATTTAGCTAAAATGAAATGTAAGTTGAGTGGGACATGATAAACTTGACAACTTATTTGATCTCACGAACTTTTGGGGATCTGACCGCCAAATCAAGAGAAGAAGCCGCCCCCTGGTCTTCGTATCCGCTCGCTGCTGCCCGTTTCGCTTTCCCCCGTTCGCTCGGTTCCTCGATTGACACCGAGACGCGAAATTAGCGGCAAGCAACTGCGTCTCGTATCAGGGAAAACTACTGTCTTTGATAGCGCCGATAGTCTCCCTTAAGATCCCTCGGTCTGTCTCTTTGATCTCGTCGCTGTATCCTACATGAGTCCCGGTGGAATGCGTTCTGGCAAACGAAAAGTTACAACAAATGTTCAGGGGTTCTAATGTTATGAAAAGCTAAGGGTCCCTTAAATCATCCATCATATCAGGGAAAATTCACTTGTCAAACTAGACGTACGTCACAATCGTCCCCACTTTTAGACATGAAACCATTTTTCATGTTTTCATTTTTGACAATGGAGGTGACCTGATTGGTGATTTTAGGATGAGTGGTATCTTCAGTTTGCTCTTCTTCCTCTGTAGACCAGTTTCTACTCAGAAAATCAGCCCCGACATTCTGTCTTCCCGGAATATATTCCACTTTGAAAGAATAGACGCTTAGAAGGAGGGCCCAACGCATGATCCTAGCGTTAAATTCTTTATTGGCACCAAGAAATGCTAACGGAGCGTGGTCTGTTTGCACCGTGAACGATGTACCATAAAGAAACTCATGATGGCGTCTGATACCGTCAATCAGAGCAAGACATTCCCTTTCAACTACGCTGTAGTTCCGTTCCGCTTTATTTAATTTCCGACTGCCATAGGCAACTGGAAATAGCATGTTCAGGTCACTGTCATCGGCTTGAAGCAGTGTTGACCCGATGCCCTGACCTGACGCGTCGACTCTCAGTACAAAAGGTTTCTTGAGGTCAGGCAACCTCAAAATGGGGTATGCAGACAACTGTCCTTTCAAAGTGCTATACGCGTGTTCGCACTTTTGATCCCATATGACCTTATCAGGACAACCTTTCTTTGTGAGGTCAGTCAGAGGTGCCGTCAGTCCGTTGAAGTTCTGGATGTACTTCTGATAGTATGCACATAGCGATATGAAGGAACGTACGTCTTTCTTCGTTCGGGGTCTTTTTGCTGCCACTATTTTCTCCACGTTCTTCTTAATAGGCCAACTGCATCCGTGAGAAATAGTGTGCCCCAGGAAGTCTAACTGTTCAAACCCGATGAGACATTTGCTAGGTCTGGCTGTGAGACCCGTTTCCTGTAGTCTCCTGAGGAGCATAGCAACCGTAGCAATATGTTCTTCATAGGTTTCCGATGCAATTAAGATGTCATCCATGAAATTATGGATATGGGGACTTTGCAAAGGTTCTAGAAGCTTCCTCATCATCCTGGTGAACACTCCTGGTGCGTTATGCAAACCGAACGGCATCACGTTAAATGTGTAATGTCCTTCACTAGTGCTGAAAGCTAACAAAGGTTTAATTTCCTCCTTGACTGGTATTTGATAATAACCTTTACTGAGGTCAATCTTGGAGAAGATCTTAGCTTTGCTGAGCTTGGTGAACAACTCAGAAACAGTTTGGAGAGGTTCGGGCTGGAATTCCGTTACAGCGTTTAGCAACCTGTAATCAATGCACAGCCGAACTTCCTTATTGGGCTTCTGCAACAGCACTACGCTCGAGCTGTAAGGAGATGTAGACTCACTGATAATTCCTGCCTGACGCAGCTTGTCTATTTCTCCGCGAAGTGCATCAGCTTTAGCGTACGGGATGGGGTAAACTCTGGTTTGAACAGGGGTCTCGTTTGTTAATTTCATATCAAATTCAATGAGATTTGTTCGACCAGGTACATCCGTTAAAACTGCACTGTACTGTTTTAGTAGAGCCCTAGTTTCTGTTTGTTGTTCTGGTGAGAGATTGTCGCCGAACTTGACATCTTTAAAGGATTCTGTGGGTTGCAGTGGATACTCCATGCAACCATCATCATCTTCCTCGTCTTCCGTTGCTATGGCGACAGCCAGGAGATGCTCGGAGGATGGCACCGGTCTTTCCAAATATTTCTTTAGCAGATTTATGTGGAAGACCTTCTCCTTTCCTTTGATGGAGATCTTGTAGTTGGTACGTGAGATCTTTTTAAGGACGGTAAACGGTCCTTGCCATCCGATGCGAAGTTTATTGCTTCCGGTTGGAAGTAGCAATAGGACTTTCTCCCCTGGTTGTAGTTCTCTCTCTTTTGCAGCTTTGTTGTATCTTTTAGTAATTTTAGCGCGGGCTTTCTTAAGGTTGGTAGTAGCTAGATCCCATCCTAGCTTTAGCCTTTCCTTAAGCTCAGATACATACTTGCTTGCAGAGACGACTGTCTCGTCAGCCTTCTGGTCTGTCAGGGACCGAAGTAAGGCTTCTAGTGGCCCCTTAATAGGTCTGCCAAATAAAAGTGTAGCTGGCGCAAAACCCGTAGACGCTTGGGGTACCTCTCGGTAGGCGAATAAGGCAGCCGATATATATTGGTCCCAGTCTTCCGGTTTCTCCTGACCCAGCTTACGTAACATCATGGTGAGGGTACCGTTAAAACGTTCCACGAGCCCATTTCCGGCCGGATGGTAGGGACTTGTGTGGATATGTTTGGCCCTCAAGATCTTAAAGATCTCCTCCATTAACAGGCTACGGAATTGGGATCCATTGTCCGTCAAAACTTGTTGAGGGAATCCCAACCGTGTAAAAATTTGCACAAGGGCTTCTGCGACATGCTTGGAATTAGTGCATGGTAGCGGTACGGCTTCGGCCCACATAGTGCAAGTGTCAACTAAGGTCAGGATGAACCTGTTCCTTCTTTTGGTCTTTTCCAGAGGACCAATAATGTCGACAGCAACCCGTTCAAATGGAGTCCCTACTATTGGCATTTGCCCCATAGGTACTGGGGGTGTCAAGTGCTTGGGTGCTACCCGTTGGCACTGGGCGCAGGATTTCACGTACCTGACAATGTCAGAGTTCATTCCTGGCCACCAATAGTGGTTTTTTTTTTTCGCTGAATAGTGGCGTTTTGTCCCATGTGTCCGCTAAAGGGAAGAGAGTGCCCCATTTCTAAGATCTGGTTTCTGTATTGCGTCGGTACTAGGAGCTGGTTATTCCCCGTGTCCGGGTTGCCCGTTCTACGATACAATACACCATCCTTAGAAAAGATGTCTCCGTTGTGTCTGGGGTCCTTAGCCATGGGCAGTTTTTTAAAGCAGGGCGCCAGAGTAGGGTCCTTTTGTTGCGCCTCCTTCAGTTCATTCGGCAACAAGTTTGGCGCAGGCTCCCTCTCCTTCTTGGCTTGCCCTCTTGTGGTTACCGCTGCCACAATCGGCTCCTTAGGTCTCCCAATGAACACATATCTACATCCCAGGATAACTGGGTAGATCGGATCATCCATTATGGCCGCTTTAATAACTCCTCTGACAAAGTCAGAGTGTATTTCTACCAGTGCGATAGGAAGCGTCCTGGGTGCATCACTCCTGAAAACTCCACTAAGTTTGACGGTTTCCTCTGTCTCCTGACCGGGTTTGACTAGGTGCCTAGCGACAATACAATCAAAACTTAATCCAGTGTCAAAAAGACAAGTAGTGGAGGTACCGTTCAAAATTACAGTTCCTCGAGTTGAGGGTCGGTCCCCCTCAGGTTGAGAATCACTGACATTGACTCTACCTTTCGAGGCTGTATGCAAACATCCAATGCGGTTTGCACCGGTTTGTTTGCCCTGAT
The DNA here is from genome assembly GCA_024509875.1 of Oreohelix idahoensis. NCBI lineage: Eukaryota > Metazoa > Mollusca > Gastropoda > Stylommatophora > Oreohelicidae > Oreohelix > Oreohelix idahoensis. The sequence goes on from JAMPIV010013241.1 coordinate 225,051, forward strand.
CAGACGTTCCTGGTGTAGGGGTCTTCCCTTTTCCTTGACCTTGGTGGCCGCGCTGCCACGTAGGCTTGTTGGGTTGATCAGAAATTGTTTGTTGGGGGGGTATCGGGTTTTGTAGAATTTCGATTTTTCCTGGGGAGGTTTCTGGGTATTGTTATCTCGTTGGTTATAATGTTGAGAGGAAGTGGAAGAATAGGATGCCTGTTCTAGATTCTGTTTTCGAGATGGCTCATCGGTGGGTTTACGTTTAGTGCTGGGAAGTTCGGCCATTGCATTGCTATAGCGTTCGGCTTTATTGAGTATGTCTTCAAGCCTGACTGCCCCCTGTTCAGCCAAAAATCTACGTGTTTCATTCGACAAAGTGGATTTTATCTGCTCCACAAGAACAAGTTCGAGGAGTCCCTCATATGAAAGAGGTAGGTCAGATAATTCAATGCACTTTGTCAGATAACCCGTGAGACGTGAAGAGAACTGTGGAAATGTTTCCGTGCTCTCTTTTCGGCTGTTTCTGAACAACTGCAGAAACTTTCGGGCAGTCATCTCAAACTGCTGTAGTAAGGCCTTTTTCAACATGTCGTAATCATGTTGATTCGGTCCCAGCTTTGTGTACACGTCATAAGCATTGCCTTTCAGTGACGTTGAAAGTTTGAGCGCCCAGCGGGTACTCTCTAACCCATAAAGATTCGCGAGTCTCTCGAATTTTTCTAGGTAGCTGTCAATTTTTTCGTTAGGGCTAGGAAAAGATTCTAAAGAAAACGACATAGCAGTTAATTGGGCAGATTGAGTACTGGAGAGGTCCATTGATTGAGACTGGGGCGAAGACGGCTCTCCGTTAGTCGAAGTAGAGGCGCCCCGACTCTCTAGAGCCTTAAGCGCCAGTTGATGCTGTCTTTCCTTGTCTCTCTCTCTCTCTCTGCGAGTTTCCATCTCTGCTTCAATTTTCTTCTGTTCCAAAAGACGTTCTTCCGCTTCTTTCTTATCTGCCCTCTCCTGGGCTTCTCTCCTCTCTGTTCTTTCTTTCTCTTCCTTCCTCTCAGCTTCTGCTCTCTGTTGCTCCGCCTTCCTCTCAGCTTCGGCTCTCTGTTGCTCCGCGTCATATATTTCCAATTCCTGGTTAATAAACGCGTTTGCAGCTTCTGCATCTAATCCTGCCTCTTTCGCTTCCAGCCTCAAGATGGACCTCATCTTTATCCTCTCTGCCATTGTTAAAGAATAAGATGAAGTATGCTTAGAGAACTAGTAAGAAGAAACGCGAAAGGGAGGAACTCTGAACCGCTACGAGAAAAAAAACACAAGTACAAATTTACCTGTGTTACCTCCTACCTGTACTGTGCAAACTTATCGCTGCTATTATCTGGCAATTAAGGCTCTAAACGCAAGCGACTATGCCACTAAATGGTAAGTTACACTGGAAAAGAATCTACTTTTACTAACAGTAGAGAAAAATTTATATTAAAACAATTTAAAAGGAAAAAAAAATTTCCCCTAAATTTTAAATCTCTGACAACAAACTCCGTCCCTAAAGTCAATTATTGAGATGAGACGTTGTTAACTTAATTTTTAAAAATCAGAACAATCCGTCTTTAGCTAAGCTCAACTCTTTTTGACTTCAAAAACCTTAGTGACTGTAAAACAATCACGCAATCCCAGCAACTTTTATAAAGAAAGAAATATAATTATCTCCGCCAGAGGATAATTAAAATAGCAAATATATTTGTTTATCTGTACTTTCTACTGCTGTGGAGAGAAAACAACCTGTAAATATGCTGTGTGGACAACCCAAATACTTAAAGAACGTTTGTCTAGGGGTGTAATTATTTATTTATTTCCCTAATTCACAAAGACAAATCATTCACACTCTACCTAGTTAGACCCAAACTAAATCAGACTCAAAATATCTTTAACCCGGCTATGCGATTGCCTCAAATGTAGCTCAAGATCCTAGAACCAGCCCACAAATATGTGTGCATCAAATGTATCTCAAAATTATCCCGGCGAGCCGGCCAAATATTGTCGTAAATTTATTTTGAGAGAAAAGAGTCGTAGAAATAGTGGTCCGGTTTAGAGTGGAAAATGATGATGGAAAGCTCAGTGATAGAAAATGTAGAGATTTAATAGTTACTTCACAGCGTGCTGGAGGAGAGTAAAGACAGACTTATTTACGACAAATCGTGTCTCTCAATCTTCTCTTTCACTCTCCTGGTCAAACAATTATTTGCCAGTTTTCCAGACTCGCATCTGCGCGCTCACCGATTCGGTGTTTTCAAACACACACACGACGTTGATACAAACTATATTAAACGAATAGGGGAAAAGTTGGGCTTTGGGTATATCCAACACACAGAACTAAATGAGTTTAGGTGATTTTATTCACTTTAAACATCAATTACTAAAAATATCAGATATTACATAAATTATCATAAGTACACAAATGCAAATAACAAGTTTGGGAGGGGGTGAAGAAGATTGGTATCGACTAAGCCCTTCCCGCTCATTAGACAAAGACAAACCCAGTCCAGAGATAGATAATATCAGGAACACGGGTACGTTAACCTAACAGTAAAGTTAATTACTCTGAAAGAGGTGTTACCAAGTTAGGTATAAGTGATAGAAAAAAAAAAACCTGTTCTTCCCAGCTGTTCTTCCCTTTACTAAGCAAATGGAAAGGAGGTGGTTTTAAACAGAGTTAACAAATTATCAACTATCCCACTTAAAGGAACAATGTAGGGTATACAGAAAAGATATATGTTACCAGGTAAGCAAGTTAACAAAATGGTCACACAAAAGAATTAATTTCCTGTCATTCATACACGCGCTAGCAAAGGCCTTCACTCATCTTGCTCTCACTTACCGATTGTGAAAAAATCTTGCACTCCATAGAATAACACAACAGCAGTTACACCTCAACTAAATGTATGAGTGTTTGTTCAAGTTCTAGCCCCAGATTATCGGGTAGGCGGTCAGCACATAAAAGGATCCCGTAATCGCTGGAAAATGAATCTGTAGTTGTGTCTCTTTTCTTAATAACAGTTTCTATGGGAGGGCACGGTCTCTGATACCGGGGTGAGGATGGTGTGGTCTATTTGACTATGCCGCGGATAATAAAATTCTTACGCGTGCTGGTACACTTTATCCGTGAGGTATGGTTTAAGTCCAGTGAGAAAACTAGTCACATCACTGTTCAGGAAATTATGAATTATCTCTCTGTGTCAGTAAACTAACAAAGCTCGGGCCAGTGTTCTTCTTCCCGTTACGACTTAAGTTGTTTGATGGTGCGTTAAATTTGTCTTTGGGTGTGCTTTCTTTGCTATAAGTTAGATAGCGGAATTCCAAACATAGAATCGCCTCAAAGATTAAAAATTTACACAGTCTCAACAAGTTCTGCGTCAGGGGAACTCTACACACTGTTTATGCTTTGCTTTGCTTAGATTGATTTCTTTATTGCTTTCTTAATGCTGGGATCGCACAGGTTACGATCACTCTGTATGAAAGAAAAAAAAAAGACATGTAATATACCGAAAACAAATAACCTTCTAAAGCGCGATGAATTTCCCGTTAAGCCTATAATACACTCGAGTATTTAATTATGTATTTAATAAACACTGCGCGAATTCTAGTGGTTAAAAACCCACATCTATAAAACTAGGACTTAACTGAATTTAGTAATTATAAATTCCTTCGCGACTTTAAAAGTTAATTTAAGCATCTATTATCTTTTGAAATAATATAATAGATAGATCATTATATTTAAAACTGGAACTCTTGAGATGGTTTAATTAAATAGATTTAAATTAACACAAAATCCCTTGAAATAGAATGACTGAACTAGACCAATGATCACTTTACACAATATATATTTTACCGCTTTGCATAGAATTAGAAATCACTGCAAATATATATAAAATCCAGGGGAAAATCTATAACAAGATTTCAATAAAGCTAGTGCTTCTGTAAAGGTCTGGCCAGCGAGTGATAACGTGTCTAGTTCTACATGGTCTATTTAGCTAAAATGAAATGTAAGTTGAGTGGGACATGATAAACTTGACAACTTATTTGATCTCACGAACTTTTGGGGATCTGACCGCCAAATCAAGAGAAGAAGCCGCCCCCTGGTCTTCGTATCCGCTCGCTGCTGCCCGTTTCGCTTTCCCCCGTTCGCTCGGTTCCTCGATTGACACCGAGACGCGAAATTAGCGGCAAGCAACTGCGTCTCGTATCAGGGAAAACTACTGTCTTTGATAGCGCCGATAGTCTCCCTTAAGATCCCTCGGTCTGTCTCTTTGATCTCGTCGCTGTATCCTACATGAGTCCCGGTGGAATGCGTTCTGGCAAACGAAAAGTTACAACAAATGTTCAGGGGTTCTAATGTTATGAAAAGCTAAGGGTCCCTTAAATCATCCATCATATCAGGGAAAATTCACTTGTCAAACTAGACGTACGTCACACCTATAAATTCAAAATCCAACTCTATTCTTTTTTGCTGGCAAGGTCCGAGCTGTCCATGTTGACGATTTCAGGAATGCAATCCGTATATCAAATTTTTTCTACTTTATATCGTAAGTTCCCGGCTCACACTTCCACCAGGCGATTTCAACAAAGCTCCCAATGAGCGCGGTTGTTTATTGGCGCCTCAAATGCCAGCCAATACATTCAAAGTTCATATTATGAAAACGTCTCCTCATGTAGTACTCCGTACGACTCATGCGTTTGAAAATTTCAAACAGTCATCCTCCGATATTGTTGCTGCATCCGACAAATCTAATCATATCACACTTCCTGCTCACTATTCCAAATGTTTTCCAAGATTGCGTTTATCTATAATCACCAAACACTGCTGTCGAGTCGGAAGTAATTATGCAATCTTAAGCAAACACTTCATGCTCGCATGTACCTGGAGTCAATGTTGTATTAACACGTTTTAGGGGCTCAATTAATATCTCAGGGATGGGCGATACGCTTGCCTGACGCAGTCATACATCGAAGCGTGAAACGTGAACAACGACAATAGGGGAAAAGAGTGTGCTAACAATAAAATAATGCACCAAATTCAGTACGAACAGCAAATGTAGTTCAATACTGCCGGAGAGGAGAAGACATCGCACAAATTACGTCACACCAGCTGTCACCACAACTCAAACATCGAATATCAGCATTAAAGCTTAACAACAGCTGATAAATAGTACATTCTTATCAGTTTTTTGCTATCAGAGAGAAAAATCATCATCATCATCATCATCAGTTGCCATCTCCACAACGGAGGTTGGCTGTAATGGATCTCCAACGTCTTCTGTCTCTTGTCTTGGTGGTACACTCTGATAGACTCTTTCCCGTCCATCTCTTGATGTTATCTTCCCACTTATAGCGCTGTCTTCCCCTTGCACGTTTACCTTCAACTCTCCCTTCTGTTATGGTCTTCTGCAAGGTGTTATGCCTTTTTATGTGGCCAAAGTATTTTAGTTGCCGAACTTTGACCTCTCTCATTAGTTCTCTTTTCATACCTAGATTTTCTAGGACCTCCTTATTTGTTTTCATCTCTTTCCATGAGATACGCCCCATTCTTCTATATATCCACATTTCAAGAGCCTCAATTCTTTCTTCCAAATGCTTATTCATCGTCCATGTTTCTGCACCATACAGAAATGCAGAATATATATAACACTTTATGATTCTCAGTTTTAATTTATGAGATAACTGTTTGGATGTCAGTATATGTTTCATGTTGTTGAATGTAGCTTTGGCCATTCCTATTCTCTTCTTGATTTCTGTTTCACATCTGCCATCTTCTGTTATTATATGACCAAGATATACGTAGCTCTTGACTTGTTCCAGGATTTTCCCATTTACGCTTATCTTTAATGTGGGTTTATCGTCTGTTTTGCTAATTATCATAGTTTTAGTTTTCTCAATATTAATGTCGAGTCCATATTCATGACTTATACTGTTCACTTGCTTCACTAGTTCTTGTAACTCCTGTTCGCTTTCAGCTAACAACACGGTATCATCTGCATATCTAAGGTTGTTTATTGATCTTCCACTGATGTTCAGTCCTGGTATTTCCTGTATCTGTTTGAAAATTTTTTCGGTGTATAAATTAAATAGGCAGGGGGACAGCACACAACCTTGTCTGACACCTCTTTTTTATGTCTATGTATGGTGAATAATTCCTTCCCGATCTTACTGTGGCAGTTTGCTCCCAATAAAGGTTACTGAGTATTCTTATATCTTTTCCATCAATACCTACGTCTTTGAGGCATTCAATTATTTTCTCATGATGGATTCTGTCAAAAGCCTTCTTATAGTCAATGAAGCACATATACATACTTTTTTGGACCTCTGTATATTTTTCTGCTAATCTTCTTAGGCAAAATATTGCCTCTCTTGTTCCACTGTTCCATCTAAAACCAAACTGTTCTTCTTGGATTTCGCTGTCTACTTTACTTTTTATTCTTTCCTGTATGATTTTGAGCAGTATCTTAATTGCATGACTCATCAGGCTGATTGTTCTGAAGTCTGAACATTCTGTTGCATTTGGTTTTTTTGGCAATGTTATAAAAACTGATATCTTCATGTCGTGTGGTAAATATCCTGTATTGTATATATCATTGCATATTTCTGTGATTGTATCTATACCAAAGCTCTCCAGAGCTTCTATCATTTCAATGTTTATGTTATCCATGCCTGCTGATCTTCCTTTTTGTATCATATGAATGGCATTCTCTACTTCTGATCTGAGAATGTGTGGGCCTTCATTAGAATCTGGTGATGGTTTTTTACCTCTGTTGTCCTCGAATAGTTCTTTTACGTATTCTGCCCATCTGTTTGATATGTCTTTCTCATCAAGTAATATTACACCATTTTTTGTTCTTGATACAGCTTCCTCCTTGTGCAAACCGCGACCGATTTGATAATTTCTTTATTTCTTCATGCATATCTCTTGTCATGTGCTTCGCTTCCAAGTCTTCTATTTCCTTACATTTTGTTTCTATCCACCGTTCTTTTGCTTCTCTACACATAGTACGTATGTCATTGTCTATTGTTTTATATTCTGGAGTATTTTTTTGCTTTCTTTCTTTCTGCCATTTTATTCAAGATGTCATCTGTCATCCAAATTTGATTTTTCTTAGACTCCTTTTTTAGGTAAATTTGCATTTGCTGATTGTATGCTTGTTTTTAAGCATTCCCATTTTGCGGTTGCTTTTTCTTCTGGGTTTTCTCTTCTATACTGCTCCATGCTTTCTGTCAATAACTGTTGGTATTTATTTTTGACTTCGATTAAATATTTCTGTTTTATATCTGGTTGTTTCAGCGCTGATATTTCTATCTGGGGTTCCTCCTGTCTTCTGTTTCCTGCTCTTTTCAGCTTTATATTTATTTTGATGACAACTGGATTGTGATCTGAATTTATGTCGGTGCCAGGATGTGTCTTTGCACTTGTGACACTGTTCTTAAATCTATGTTTTATCATGATATAGTCGATTTGATTTCGTGTTACATCTCCTGGGCTTTTCCATGTGTATAATTTCCTTGGGTGATGTTCAAAAAAGGTGTTACATATGACCAGAAAAATCACATCCTGTGAAATGAGATGCTTCAGAAAAGTCAAATATGTTATCTTGAGAGACAGAATTAGAAACGATGACATTAGAAAAATTGTAAAAACTACATACTGCATCAAGTGTATAGGAGAGACAGAAAATTAAGAGGTTTGCCCGTCTCATGAGAATAAAACCTGATCAATTACCATTACGTGCCTACAACAGTAGCTCTGCTTTCAGTGCTTGAGCAAGACAGGCAGATGAAGAGACAATAACACAGCTATCCTTCAACAACATGAGCTCAGAGTAGCTCGTGCGACACACTTGACACAAGAGCACAAACTTCAGCTTTTCACTGATTTCACGGCTACAGTATAATAAAAAAAAGAAAAAAAAACAAGAAAGAAAAGTAAGTACATGGAAGTCACACCAGATAAAGAAAAATTCCTTTAACTGGTGTGCCTTTTATATATTTCTTATGCAATGATGTCACTGCAGAGAGACTTAGAGTTGTACCTTCTTCTCTTATATATATATCAGGTTGTGAAAATATGCAAAATATATAACAAATGTGCAGCATTCATTCATAAACGAACAAACTCAGGGGTTCGACTCTTGTCTCCGTGATAATCGTAAAATCTTGATACACTAGGCATCAAAATACATACCTCTTTTCTGGTTTAATCATAATGAAATAAAGCTATTTACAAGCATTTGTTTCACATTACAATAGCTTGCTACCTATTGCATGTAAACCAGCAAATCTCAAGACATTTGGCTAAAACACAATGACCTCTGCTTGAGACGTCCAGACGACTTCAAGCATCCAGAATCATACTACCAACTACTCTTGCTAATGCACTCATGTACTTTTTACATCATAATTTACTCTGACAATTACATCATATTTTTGTGTTCAGTATGTTATACGTACGCTGGCAACTGTTATGCATACTTATAACTCACAGACTCTCTAGCTTGCAACACTCCGTAACAATATATTTAGAAAGATATAAAACATGCATATAGCAAAACGAGAAGAATGTCCAGCTCCAGTACAATCACAGGATTGCTAGGTTATCATTTATGGCTTAAATTTTTGAATAACTGAACTTGTGAAGTACTTCACCCCAAAGCAATGACGGGGATGTATTTGATGTGATGGGTAACGAAAGTTAAAGCTTTCAAACTGAAGACAGAATTGCTGGCAAGAAACTGTAAAAATAAGGACTTTAGCAGTTTCAGTTCTCGTAATCAATTCTTGAAGGAGTGCAAGTGGAAAGTAGTGTTCACCTTTACTGGAGAACGTTATAACGGATGTTATTATATTCCATTTGGAGACTATGAGAACAAAGGTTAGTCTCCTCTTTTCCCAACAACGAGACAAAAATGCTGGATGAGTTCATCTGGATTATGAACACTTTTGTCTTAGCCAATGTCAGATCTGTAATTCTAAGAGTTTTGATGACTTCTGTGCTGGAACTTGTGGTGGGTTGATATTAATAAAATATATCTTATGTGTAGCAGGAGTGAAGTCAGCTACGCAAGCCCCTGCGGAAGTATAATTCTGAGTATAATGTCAGGGAACCTGTCTTGCTTCCACCAATGACCCCCAACCTGCTATGTATATTTTCCCAATTATATGTACTGATGTATGGATGTTGTGAAGCTAGATGTCTAGGGTATATGCAATGTATGTGAATAAACTAACAACGACCACACTTTAAAGTTAATTAACAAGTAATTAAACAACTCACTATTGAATTTTGGTCTGATAACTTTTTTTTTTTTTACAATGTATTAAGTATAAGTGATTTGATTCAAAGGAAATTAAACGTCAAAGATTAATTAAATATATTTACACAAATACAAGTTTAACTAATAGAGTCTGTTATATCTTGATCTTGAAGCTTATATGACTGGAAGTGTTCTTAGTGTAGTACTTTCCTCTAAGAATAAGTACATATTTGAGGGATCAACAATGTCATCATTTTATTTAGGAATCTGTTTAATATAATATTCGTGGAGGATTAGTCAGTGAACTAACAAGGCCCCTATAACACAGGGCTTATCTCAGATAGCAGTCGAAAATTCTGCGATGTCCTGCACATGAATCTGCACTCTCACAGCAAGGTACAGCTTATGGATGTTTGATTCTGTAAGGCACTCAGATATATGGCCTCACCCTGGTACTTTTCTCGAACATACCCGTGACTGGCCCACTTCAGGTTCTTACAGAAACCCTGAAAGAAGAGGATTCATTTCCCTCAAAATACTAGCCTGACCTATCTCCCTTCTTAACAATGTTATACATATCAACAGATCCTAATAAGAAGTTGGTACATACATAATTATTTTTCCCATCTGATAAAGTGCTTTATTCATCATCAAGTATCTCAACCATATGTTTTACACCTTCCTAGTCATAATACAATATTATAATTACGTAAATACATTCAGGTAATAGCCTGTAATATATATAAAGATGTCCAGTGATTTGCTGGTTGTAACTCAAAACATATTCAGTAGTCTCTTTCCCCTTTATTAATTTCTTGTCTCCCAACGTTTAAGTAAAACTGTAAGGATTTTATTAAGTTCTTTCCCCATTATTAATCTTCTTTTATCCCAAAGTACAAGTAAAGCTGTAGGGCTTTACATGAAGCTATAAGATTATCTAACCACATTTAATGATTTTACATAACATGTTGAAGTGGCGCTTGTACGACTGGGACTCTACCCTTCAAATATTCACACATAATCAATAATGCAAACACATTTTCAATTACAATAATAATTATATGAAGGTTGCTTCTTACCGTAATATTGTAAAATGACAGTGCTGTCCCAAAGAATGTACTCGAAATCCCCCTTGTTTTCTGCTTCGTCTGCAAATTGTAACGCTTTCACGTTGATAGTAAAGCTTACTGTATTATTACCCGCCTTCTTCAATGAAACGTGTGCTGTATTTCTTGGAAAAGCATTGAGACGTACTGCGTAATGACCTAAATTAACCCTAACATTAATTATACTGCGTTACCAAAACGAACGAACAGATGGACTAAAGGGATAAAAAGAGAAGGGAGAGGCAGAAAGCCGAACACTAAACCCGCTTCGCGCGATACACAATTACTACCATCACGCGTGTAAGTCTACATGCACTAATTTTTTTTCAGACGGACAGTGATAAAATACACTACCCTTTCCCAGAGTTAGGTTTATAAATCATAACAGACTCTTATTAGAAAAGACAACATTATATGGGTTTACGTTTGAACACATAACAGTACCCAGACAGCACATCTTCTAAACAGGAGATAGAAGAAATTGCATATTTTGAACGCAGCCACGTAGCTCCTTTAAATTAGTATTTTTGGGTTCCTTAGGGTTTGCTGACAAATAATATGTAAAACGTTACGCAAATAGTCCAGGAATTAATAAATTATACCCAAAATAAAATATTGGGGGTGCCTGACAGCATAAAATCATTTCTGCTCATAAAATTTTTTTTTTATAACGTGTTTGAAAAAACCTTACGTTACATAAATAGCCTACCATGTAAACTCCAAATTGATTGGAGCGCAACAAATGAAAGCCTAACCACGATTGGTCGGGCTATAAATACTATCTTGGTTGTTGGGGGAGACGGGAAAAGATAACATTTTTTTAAAACACTTGTCGAAACGTGGCTCATTGGCCAGTCTCGCTGATATACACACTTGGGAGCGTTAGTTCGAGACCACTAATTCAAATAAGCTTGATAAAGCGACAGTACGTTGAAGCCAGCTCACATTTTTGCTAAAATAAAAGCCTGGAACATAGGCAGAACGGAATTTGTGCCAGTTTGTGCCAGAATTCATTGCTAATCAACGTATCTGTGTTTATTTCCATGAAATTGTGGTAAGCTTAAACCATTCAGTATCTTTTAATGAAAAATTGAATGTGAATTGTTGATTTATGCCTGTATATATATGTGTAGTTCAGTGGCAAACGTGAGGTAAAGCCTATAATGCTCCAGCCTGAACAGAGGGTGTCGGAGAGAAGTAAAACGGCATGGAATGGCCAAGTAGTACACTGACACCTGGATGATGGACTAGAAAGAAATAATGCTGGAAGTGCAGAGGCGTAGTAACCATTAAGAAGGGTAATACTGGAATAAAGTATTTCAAATGAAGCTGACTGTTGGCCTAACGCTCTGAACGCAATGTTTGTGCTGTATTGTGATCAGTGTAAAAGAGAATATAAATTAGTTATGAAGTAGAAGGTACATCCTTCTTGATTTCAGGGACAGTGGTCTTGATGGTAGTGAGCAGCACCTGGTCAGAGATTTGCTGAATCCAGAGTCGGACAGCATACTCCTTGGTCTTTTTAGCTATCAGTGAGGTGTCTCCTGAGCCCAGAGGAGAATTCGAGCAGAGGAGTCCTTTCCTGCCGCCATCACTAAAGATAAGCAGAGTTGGCCAGCTGAGCTCAACATTATGTCCCCTCATCCTGAACTGATTTTTTTAAAATTAACATTAAGAGGGGAATTTACTTGTCTTAAAATCAGGAACTGTGAACATCTACAATAATGGTCCCTAAAGACAAACTATTGAAGTCATGATGACAAATACCAACAGAGCTTGAACAAAACAAAACCAGTATTACCTCATTTTACCACTACACAATTGACACACATAGAACATTGGTAATAAAATATGTCACTACAATATTCATATTAAATACATTCTGTACATAACTTGTAATTTAAATTGATTGTGATTCCTGGTTCCCTTGTAGTTGAATCAGGACACATATTCATTCATGCCAGTAATGAATACATATTGTTATTTGAAACGTTACTAGTGACTTCTTTAAGATATTCTCATAGAGTGTTATATGTATGTGAGTGTCACAGTGTTGTTAAGAGTAGTGGATTAAATTAAATTGTTTATCTGTCTGTTGTTGTGACTTACACTTCACCATACACATACCCTAGACACATAACGTAGCATCACACTATTCCAGAATAATTCTGACTGAGATATATAGATATGTGGTAGCAAGTAAGGTTATATATTATATATATAACCTTCACAGCTGATCTCAGTCAGTACACTAAGTCCCTTATAAGTATTTATAACTTCCCACTTCACCACATATATTGGGGTCTCGCTCTTGGGATTTTGAATCTTTAACTATTAAAAATATTGGGGGTAATTCACTTCAGGGAATATAAGAATTAAAAGGTATCCTTGGGTGGAATTAAATAAGGTTGAGCTCACGGTGCCTGTGTTGTCCATTAGAGATTGAATTGTTGGTTAGACATTGTATAAATTTACATAATAGACAATGGCGGACCTGGCCAAATTTCGATCTGCTGCGGTTCAGACTGCAAAAGAGTTAGGATTAGATGGGCAAGTTATGGTTGCCTATGTCACAACGGAATGTGACAAATTTATTGAACGCGAAGAAAGAAGATTAGAAAAAGAAGCCGAAAGAGGGTTAGAGGCTGTAAGGGAAATTAAGAAGTTACAATTGAAGCTGAGGCTGAGACTAAGAGGTTGCAGATTGAGGCTGAGGCTAAGAAATTAGCTGCAGAAAGGGAAGCCGAGGAAAGAAGACAAGCTGCAGAAGAAAGAAGATTGACTGCAGAGAGGGAAGCAGAAAAGGAGGAGAAAAGATTACAAAGGGAACATGAATTACGACTAAGGGAGTTTGAGTTTCAAGGCCATGCTCCTGAAAATGGTGCCAGTCCCTTTGCCTCTGATGCTACGGTTACTCAAGGAGCCTCAATCTCAGCTATGAATTTTCATTTAGATCATTTTGTTGAGAAAGACGATGATATTGAGAGCTATATAAATAGGTACGAACTATTAGCTACCACGTATGGGTTGGAGAGAGAAAGGTGGAGCTTAAAGTTATCTCAGGGACTTCGTGGGGCAGCTTATGAAGTTTTTGCAAAAATGAGCAGAGGTGATCAGGAAAATTATGACATGCTAAAGCAGGCTCTTTTGTTAAGGTATGAAAAGAATCCAGAGTTTTACAGGAAAAAATTTAGGAATGCTAAACTACTGTCAGGTGAAACCTATCACCAGTTCTCTGCACGAATAGAGACATACTTGGAGAAATGGACTTCTCTGGGGAAAACCCAAGATCTTAAGGAAATGGTCCTTATAGAGCAACTAAGAGAGTCCATGGCTCCAGACCTGAGAAAGTTTCTCATGGAACAAGGTGCAGAGAGGCTGGGTGAGTTGCTAAATGTTGCTGAAAGGTATCAAGCAGCTCAAGCAGAGGTAACAGGTAATAAAAAGAAACAGGTGGATAACTTTAGGGCACCACAGAACTTTAATAAATTTGATCCTAGGGATCAAAATAAAGGTAAGCACCAATTTGATAGGCCACGGTATGACAATAAAAATAAATTCCCACAATTCGATGAAAGGAAATATGATGAAAGAAAATCTTTCAACCAAGGAAAAAGGTGGTGTAAAAATTGTAAGATGAACAATCATGACACTGACCATTGTAGAAGGAAACCTCCTCATTTTGCTGCTATGACATCGGGGAAAAAGGAAAAGAAGGGCAAACCTGAAGAATTACAGGAACCATACCACCCCCCAGTGTGTGAAGATGTCATTTGTAATGGTGTCACTATAAGATGTTTATATGATACCGGTTTAGATTACGATTCCGTTGTGAGTTCTCACCTGGTGCAGGCCGATCAATACACCACAGAAACAGTGGAGATTCAAACTGCAACCAAGGATGTAGCTACCATGACACTTCCCGTCGCCCGAATAAAAGTGAAAACGCGATATGTGGAAGGAATCATAAAAGCAGCAGTGATAAATGAGCCAATCTACCCTCTAATATTGGGGTGTAGATATGTCTTCTTGGGGAATCCCAAGAGACCTGTGATATTGGCAACAGTGCAGACCAGATCACAGACAAAGAAGGAGGAGGATAATCCCATAAATACTCACCCAGATGAGATGAGGAAGGCACAGGCTGAGGACAAAACACTCAAGCCATGTTTCAAGAAGTTGCCCAAATCTCATACACCTCCAGGCAAGGGAGAGTTTTATATGAAGAACAAATTGATATATAGGAAGGCTGGATCTGAATCCAATGGTCACGGACAGCTGGTCCTTCCCACTTCATATAGGACTAAAGTGTTGGAACTAGGACATGCGATTCCCTTCAGTGGTCATATGGGAATCAGCGCAACAGGACAGCGAATAGCTTGTCACTATTTCTGGCCAGGAATAACTGAAGATATCAAACGATATGTAAAATCCTGTCCAGAGTGCCAACGAGTAGCACCTAAACATTGGACTGCACCAGCAACTCTGGGGGAAATGCCCATAGTGGGAACACCCTTTGAGAGAGTTGCCGTGGATCTTGTGGGACCTCTCACCCGAACCAAGAGAAGGAACAGCTACATTCTGACTCTGGTGGACACTTGTTCTATGTGGGGAGAGGCAGTAGCCCTGTCATCGATTGATTCTAACATGTGGCAGAGGCATTGCTCACAATTTTCACAAGGTTAGGCTTTCCCAATCAAATCTTGACTGATAATGGCTCTCAGTTCAAGGGGAAACTAACTGAAGAAGTTTTCAGGATCTTTCAGGCCAAACACTTCCATTGTAGTGTGTATCATCCCCAAGGGAACGGCCAAGTGGAAAGATTTAACGGCACATTAATGTCGATCCTGAGAAAGTTGGCACACGAAAAAACCAGATACATGGGACCAGTACCTGCACGCCGCCCTCTTTGCTTATCGGGAGGTACCCCATAGTTCAACCGGTATGGCCCCGGCAACATTATTGTTTGGAAGGCCAATAAAA
Source organism: Oreohelix idahoensis (assembly GCA_024509875.1). NCBI lineage: Eukaryota > Metazoa > Mollusca > Gastropoda > Stylommatophora > Oreohelicidae > Oreohelix > Oreohelix idahoensis. The sequence continues at coordinate 240,409 of JAMPIV010013241.1, forward strand.
GGTCCACTTGAAGCTATGTTAAGAACGTGGACTGATGAAAAGGCAGAGGAAAACATTACATCTTCATACCAGTATGTGAATGAGCTGACCACTCGGTTAAAAACTGGCTGGAAACTTGCCAATGAAAATTTGAAACAAGCCAGGAAGAAACATGCTGCCTATTATAACAGGAAGGCGAAAGACAGAAATTTGGCTGTGGGAGAGAAGGTACTGCTTCTTTTGCCGGGAGTCAGAATAAGTTACAAATTGGATGGCAGGGTCCATATACAGTTCTAGAGAAGGTGTCTAGAACAAATTATAAGATAGATAAGAAGGGGAAAGAAAAAATCTATCATGTGAATCTCCTGAAGAAATATTTGGAAAGAGAACATCAGGAAGAGACACACTTGTTGACCTTGTCCATCGCCATGGAGATGAAAAAGGAACCACTTTCATCATTTGAATATCCATTACACCCCTGTGAGACAGCAGCACAGGTGAAAATCAGTACACATTTAACGAAAACTCAGAAAGAGAGAGTGCAACAGGTTCTAAATAATCATGCAGAGGTGTTAACAGACCGACCAGGGCATACAAACCTATTGGAATATGATATGAAACTCATAGACTCCACACCTGTCTGTATGAAACCATATTCGATTCCGTTTGCTAAGGAAAAAGCTTTGAAGGAAGAGATAGACTATCTATTGAAGGAAGGAATTATTTCGCACAGTGAGTCTTCGTATAGTTCCGGGGTTGTACTCTTAAGGAAGCCCTCTGGAGAACATAGACTCTGTATAGATTACAGGAGACTGAATGCTATTACAGAAGGACAGGTGGATCCATTGCCGGATACAAATCAGCTGTTTGACAGGCTAAATAAAGCTAAATATTTCTCAAAAGTGGATCTGAGTAAAGGATACTATCAGATTCCAGTAAAGCCTGAGGTTAGACCATACCTAGCTTTTAGTACCTCAGAAGGACACTATGAGTTTAATAGATTGCCATTTGGATTGAAGAATGCGCCTAGTGTCTTCTCTAGAATGATGAGAAAATTATTGGATCCTCTGAATAATCCCTGTATAACAAATTTTATGGATGATATCCTTATAGCAACAGAAACATTTGAGGAACACATTGACTCTCTGAACATGCTGTTTGATCGACTTAGGGAGGCAAATTTAACAGCCCGACCAACCAAATGTTGCGTTGGATGTAAAGAATTGGAATTTTTGGGACACACAGTTTATCAGGGAAACATGACCCCTGACCCAAAGAATTTAGAGAAACTACAGAAAGCCCCGAGACCACAAACCAAGAAGGACGTGAGATCCTTTGTCTCATTATGTGGTTTCTACCAGAAGTATATCAAAAACTTTAATTCCATATGTGCACCTTTAACGGAATTGACACGTAAAGGACTTCCAGATCGCATTACATGGACACCACAATGTGAAATGACTTACCAAGAATTGAAGGAAAAGCTCACAAGTAAACCCATTTTGAAATTACCTGACTTAAGTCAAGAATTCATAGTAAGGACGGATGCAAGTAATATTGGGCTAGGTGCAACTTTACTACAGAAATCAGATGCATTGGATGGGGAATTAAGCCCAGTGGCATATGCTAGCAGAAAGTTGAATAAAGCTGAAATCAACTACTCAACTAGCGAAAAAGAATGTCTTGCAGTAATATGGGCAATAAAGAAATTCAATATTTATCTATATGGGAAGGCATTTAAGTTGCAAACTGACCACAAACCTTTATCGTTTTTAGCACAGGCTAAGCATGAGAACTCTAGGTTACTCCGATGGTCTTTGCTTCTGGCTCCATATAATTTTAGCATTGAATATATATCTGGAAAAACAAATCTGGGAGCGGATTTTTTAAGCCGCCATCCGTGTGATGAGAATCACCGTAAACCCCAGAAATAATAATAAATTTCTCTATGTGAATATAGAATAAAGGACTGACATATAATGTCTGTTTTAAGAGGGGAAGTGTCATGAAATATTCTAATCCACATATATAAATTATTAGGTAAATATGAAGCCTAACAAATAAAATTAATAAAGAGAAGAGCAATGGTAAAATGACAGTGCTGTCCCAAAGAATGTACTCGAAATCCCCCTTGTTTTCTGCTTCGTCTGCAAATTGTAACGCTTTCACGTTGATAGTAAAGCTTACTGTATTATTACCCGCCTTCTTCAATGAAACGTGTGCTGTATTTCTTGGAAAAGCATTGAGACGTACTGCGTAATGACCTAAATTAACCCTAACATTAATTATACTGCGTTACCAAAACGAACGAACAGATGGACTAAAGGGATAAAAAGAGAAGGGAGAGGCAGAAAGCCGAACACTAAACCCGCTTCGCGCGATACACAATTACTACCATCACGCGTGTAAGTCTACATGCACTAATTTTTTTTCAGACGGACAGTGATAAAATACACTACCCTTTCCCAGAGTTAGGTTTATAAATCATAACAGACTCTTATTAGAAAAGACAAACATTATATGGGTTTACGTTTGAACACATAACAGTACCCAGACAGCACATCTTCTAAACAGGAGATAGAAGAAATTGCATATTTTGAACGCAGCCACGTAGCTCCTTTAAATTAGTATTTTTGGGTTCCTTAGGGTTTGCTGACAAATAATATGTAAAACGTTACGCAAATAGTCCAGGAATTAATAAATTATACCCAAAATAAAATATTGGGGGTGCCTGACAGCATAAAATCATTTCTGCTCATAAAATTTTTTTTATAACGTGTTTGAAAAAACCTTACGTTACATAAATAGCCTACCATGTAAACTCCAAATTGATTGGAGCGCAACAAATGAAAGCCTAACCACGATTGGTCGGGCTATAAATACTATCTTGGTTGTTGGGGGAGACGGGAAAAGATAACATTTTTTTCAAACACTTGTCGAAACGTGGCTCATTGGCCAGTCTCGCTGATATACACACTTGGGAGCGTTAGTTCGAGACCACTAATTCAAATAAGCTTGATAAAGCGACAGTACGTTGAAGCCAGCTCACATTTTTGCTAAAATAAAAGCCTGGAACATAGGCAGAACGGAATTTGTGCCAGTTTGTGCCAGAATTCATTGCTAATCAACGTATCTGTGTTTATTTCCATGAAATTGTGGTAAGCTTAAACCATTCAGTATCTTTTAATGAAAAATTGAATGTGAATTGTTGATTTATGCCTGTATATATATGTGTAGTTCAGTGGCAAACGTGAGGTAAAGCCTATAATGCTCCAGCCTGAACAGAGGGTGTCGGAGAGAAGTAAAACGGCATGGAATGGCCAAGTAGTACACTGACACCTGGATGATGGACTAGAAAGAAATAATGCTGGAAGTGCAGAGGCGTAGTAACCATTAAGAAGGGTAATACTGGAATAAAGTATTTCAAATGAAGCTGACTGTTGGCCTAACGCTCTGAACGCAATGTTTGTGCTGTATTGTGATCAGTGTAAAAGAGAATATAAATTAGTTATGAAGTAGAAGGTACATCCTTCTTGATTTCAGGGACAGTGGTCTTGATGGTAGTGAGCAGCACCTGGTCAGAGATTTGCTGAATCCAGAGTCGGACAGCATACTCCTTGGTCTTTTTAGCTATCAGTGAGGTGTCTCCTGAGCCCAGAGGAGAATTCGAGCAGAGGAGTCCTTTCCTGCCGCCATCACTAAAGATAAGCAGAGTTGGCCAGCTGAGCTCAACATTATGTCCCCTCATCCTGAACTGATTTTTTAAAATTAACATTAAGAGGGGAATTTACTTGTCTTAAAATCAGGAACTGTGAACATCTACAATAATGGTCCCTAAAGACAAACTATTGAAGTCATGATGACAAATACCAACAGAGCTTGAACAAAACAAAACCAGTATTACCTCATTTTACCACTACACAATTGACACACATAGAACATTGGTAATAAAATATGTCACTACAATATTCATATTAAATACATTCTGTACATAACTTGTAATTTAAATTGATTGTGATTCCTGGTTCCCTTGTAGTTGAATCAGGACACATATTCATTCATGCCAGTAATGAATACATATTGTTATTTGAAACGTTACTAGTGACTTCTTTAAGATATTCTCATAGAGTGTTATATGTATGTGAGTGTCACAGTGTTGTTAAGAGTAGTGGATTAAATTAAATTGTTTATCTGTCTGTTGTTGTGACTTACACTTCACCATACACATACCCTAGACACATAACGTAGCATCACACTATTCCAGAATAATTCTGACTGAGATATATAGATATGTGGTAGCAAGTAAGGTTATATATATAATATACTACTCTTATTAGATATATATATATACCTTCACAGCTGATCTCAGTCAGTACACTAAGTCCCTTATAAGTATTTATAACTTCCCACTTCACCAAATACAGAAAGATAATATTTACTTCGTCTACCATCTGTCATCTGATACATACGATTTCACACTTCTGTCTATTATTTTTACCATTTTCGTTTTTCCTCTATATTTAGGCAAATAATATATCTTTCTTTCTACAGTAAGATAAGATATTAGACTAAAGAAAATGATATGTCTAACAACAACTATTATCATTTTAATCGTCCCTTATTCTTTAATTTTATCTACCGTTCGATTTGGACAGTCAGTTTCAGTTTCGAAATGCAGACGATAGTTTAAAAAGGACTCCTTACTATTTCCCCCCCCCCCCCCCTTTCTCACTTTTTCTACGAAAGCCACAACAAGACGGTAACACACGTTCAAATATTTGACCCAATATGCAAATTTTTCTAGCCCCCTATCGTACGTTTTGGGTAGGGCGTGCAAGTCTGTGACGTCACATTGGCATTAATTCTTGCTATTGTTTTTGGTACGTTAACCCTTGTAAGACCGAGTTATAAAATCACAACAATGACTCCACACAACTTCCTTATGTTATTTTGTGCTCTTTCTGCTTCCTGCTGGTCATGGTCCTAATTCCATTGTGGCCATTTTATTCCGTTTCCATTCCATTTCAACTCTATTGGATCTTTATAGTCAAACTTATCGTGACTCATGGTCAATGAACCACTGATAAATTTAAAGGCCTGCCTGATCTTTTAATGGGTGTTCAGTTTAGCTTTCACTGTGCAATGTGCACCCTTTCTGTAGTTTCCTGAAAAGCTAGTGGAACTGCTTCATTGTTTGTCAAACCATGTTTTATTTAGATAATTAGTTATACAGGATATTCTGAGAGTATTTGTTCATCAATGTATTCGTCATCATCATTTTCTTATGTGCTCCTTGTGGAGCATGGAACGACTACTGTAGCTGGACATTTACAGGAAGCCTGCACCAGACATTCACATGATCTGGCAGCGGTGGTTTATGAGGCCGTTTGTTTTACATAATTCGGTTGCCAGCATTATGCACAACCTCTTATCAGTTGCCTTAGTTTCGAGTAGGCACCTAATTCAGTACGCACAAAAAATGTAGTTCAATACTGCTGGAGAGGAGAAGAGAGCGCACAAATTATGTCACACCAGCTGTCACCACAACTCAGAGAAGCTAAAGTTTGTGCTCTTGAGCCAAGTGTGTTGCATTAGCTACTCTGAGCTCATGTTGTAATGGTTACCTGAGGGTGTAGCTTGAGCCAAGTGTGTTGCATTAGCTACTCTGAGCTCATGTTGTAATGGTTACCTGAGGGTGTAGTAATCCTATTCTATCTATGTCTCTTCAGAGATCTCCAGGAACTACACCGTGTTCCCTAACTTATTATTACAATGACAAAAATCAGGTAAAATTAAGTGTGCCATTTACGGCACTCAAACTTCTTGAGTGCACGGGTTTCTCAAAGCCTGGTAGAAGGGTAAATGAAGGGAACAAAGGCTGAAGACTACAGGACTATAAGACAATATTAAAAAAGAAGTTTCAATGGCATTACAAGTTAAAGGTAGGTATGGTGGCAACCAATCGCCATGTTTCCACTTGCTGTGTTTTCCCCCAACGAATTCACTGATATTTAGACTATAGTCATGAGTTTTAAAATATTTAGTCTATAGTCATGAGTATTAAAATATTTAGTCTAAAGTTATGAGTTTTAAAATATTTAGTCTATAGTCATGAGTTTTAAAATATTTAATCTAAAGTCATGAGTTTTAAAATATTTAGTCATGAGTTTTAAAAGGTCAGATTTATTTTGTTAATTTTTTTTGGGGGATGTAGTGAGGCAGTTTTGCTCAGAAAAATCATGGGTAAGGATCTCTCTTATAAATTTGTAACTTTTCTTTCTCGTTTGTGGTCAAGATATCCGTGTTTGTATTAACACCAATCTGTTTTTGAAGCTACTAACAGACAATTATTCTAAGTACCTTTCTCAGAGTCTCAGTGACGACTCTAATGTAGGCTGTGGCCATGTCACATTCAATGAAAAGCTTCTTGTCTTGGTTGTATGTCACATAGTTCAACAGGTACAGCTGGAACACCTTTATGACCAGGAAGTGGTGAGTTGGAAGGACAGAAGGAAGCAATGTTATTTACAAATGACAAAAAATTAAATATTAAAGATAGTCTCATAGCAGATACTACCACAGGGTGGTGAAGTGTTAGATACTTCACCATACTTGGTCCAGCTAGTTATGAAGTGGGGTGACTAGTTCCATTCCTTATTTCGTTTGCCTTCCCTAACTCATGAGCAGAGTCAGCTACCCATTTATAGCCAGATAGACTGGGGCCTGAAGCTATCAGGTTTTGATACCTGAACCCGGCAACTGTGCTGTGAGAGGAAAGCGCTCCAACCGTTTTGCCAGTAGGATGTATGCTAATACGCCAATGTAGCCAACAATGCCAGACATTATTTCAGAATCATAGAATCTTTTGTATTTCACTCTCTCTCTCTCTCTCTCTCTCTCTCTCTCTCTCTCTCTCTCTCTCTCTCTCTCTGTGTGTGTTACTTTATGTCGCTGTCTCTGCCTCTCTGTCTGTCTCTCTGTCGCTCTCTGTCTCTCTTTATCGCTCTGTCTCTCTCTCTCTTGTTTTTCTATACAAGAACATCGCTAACTATAAATGTGTGTGCATGTGTGTTTGACAATGTATCTGTGTGTGCACATATGGTATGACCTCATCAGAGGAAAGAACATCATTACAAAAACGTACTAAAGACTAAAGTAAAAATGTTACAGAACATACAAAATGAATGTTTGTTGTTGTTTTTTTTATTTTTTTCTTACTTGCTGAAGCATGGTCAAAAGATTGTCACGGGATTTACTCCCATTGCTCTGCAGTGATGGTCCAACAATAGCCAAACCTAGAGTGTCTAATGCGGATCTTCAAAAGTATCTACCTTCGCACAAGATTAATCTTGGAAGAGTTGTGAAAAGAAGGATGATGATGCTGCTATCTTGAGGGAGTATTCATAAGATATTTCAGAATTCAAAAATAATGCTGAATTGGTTTGAGCAATAGTTAACGTTTTATCTGACCGACACCTTTTATGAAGAATTAGTATGTATTTTAACTCGTTGAAGCCCCCAACTCATTTAATTCAGTGAAATATTAATTCAATAGCTCTGTTTATGTGTATTTTAAAATGACTGAGACATACGGGTGCATTACACTCAAAATGATTAATTCAGCTATAAATTTGTATATATATATATATATATATATATATATATATATATATATATATATATATATATATATATATATATATATATATATATATATATATATATATATATATATATATATATATATATATATATATATATACAGATGACAAGTTTAATAATCAATTATATTTAACAGTGTAAAATGGTGTCTGAGAACACTCAAGAATTGGCTCTTCCGGATGCCAACATAAAGACATTATTAGTTGTGCGGGCGGTGTACTTCCTCATCTGCGGGTGTGCTGTGTTTGTGTTTTCAGCCGCTTTGAACATCTACAAGTGTTTAAAATTTCCACATCACACATTTCTTGTCCTCTACAATTTCAGCAGCCCTCTCACTACTCTTAATCAGTAATTTCCATTGTAGAGGAAAACATCCATTGCATTTATTTTGATTTGAACATGTTTACATTACATTTGCACTCGGCCTGGAAAAGGTTAAAATAAATACGTAAGTACATCAATATTTCAATCATCATCCACGTGCCTGCTGGACCTATAGCACCATAGGGAACGTAGGGACATTGAGTGTTATGGGGGGGGGTGACCGTATTGTATTTTTGTAGGATTTGTGGTGTTGGGGGTGGTAGCGGCAGTGGGATTGTGCTTGTTCACTTGTCTTTCTTGAATTATTATTAGGCTTTAGCATATAGGTGTTAGTTCACACGGGGCTCGTGATACATTAGAGCGTCACCAGCTCTTGTCGTGTGTGGTTCTACGGCTGGCGATTGTTTTATACATGGGGTCTTCATGTCTTTATACACTTGCGTCTCTGCTGCTGAGATGATTGTAAGGCCAGCCATGAGCTGTATCTGGGGGGCACAGCTTTGGACATTGGCAACTAGCTAATTTCTGCACATGTTAGATAACAATTGCAAAATATCACAAATAGAATAAAAGGTGATATAACGACAGCCGCGATCGTATGTCTATCGGTATGGGTTGTCTCTGTTATGCGGGAATATACAGTGATCTGTGATCTATGTTCGTCTAGGCTCTCAGAACTTGATCACCAACTGTATTAAGGCAACTTTTGTTAAGATGCCTCGGTACACGTCTGCAAGAAGATTGGTTTTAGACTTAATGGCCAATTTAGGTCTAATTCCCTACAGCATATGACATCACTAATAGACCAGAGACCTTGTTGTGAGAGCTTCTCCGGGTAATACAGGTAGTTCCGGTGAATGTATATGTCTGCACTACACTACGTATAAAACAGAGTGAAGTATATTGGAGGGTATATTGTTCCCTTGGTGGATTCATAGAGCCATCTGACATGTACATTTACATTAGAGCGATCACTTCGCCTGAGGTAGCTTGTTAAAGTGGGAAGTCGGTCTTAATCCTATATCTACGGCGTTACACTCACTTGGCATAAGAATCATGGACATCTATTAGTCTCTCTCTATACTCTAACACAGGATTGATATTATTATTATATGAGTGCTTGCTAGCGTAGATCTCCCTGAGACACTCGAATACAACTAGCATAAGTGGCATCAAATTAACAAGAGCATCATGACCTTTTTTTAGCTAGGACCTCAAACACAAAGAACTTCAATCATGATATGATTACAATAGCAATACTGTTCGTGTTGTAGGTCGTGAGCTTGCTACATACCAATCGCTGCAGAACGCGACTAGTATAACACACAATGGTCCCACTATTACAACCGACACTGTGGCAAGACAGGGTAATTGCTTGACATTTGTTTACGATAACCCTTGTGACATCATAAAAAACGTAGTATAATGTCTGTCAACTTTAATACAGCTAATCAGTATCCACAAAGACTAAGTCAATAATGTGAGTGCCACCTCTCAGTGCAACATGATAGCACAACTGCAATCACGAATATAACAGTGTCCTAGAGGAGACGAGAGTAAACAAGAGCATATCAAGAATACTGGGTGCATGTGGGTATAGCTGTCTAAGTAAATTCTTTATAATGAGCAATGGTACATTCGATGTTTATGAAACTGGAGATTATCTAGCATGTCGATCATTCACATATGCTAGCAGTACGCGCAGAATCTTAGAGCGTGTATGAGATCTGAGTCTTCTGGTTTCCCCCGCCATCACTCGCAGGTTACTTCTCCATGAGCTAGTGTGTATGAGTAGTGCACACAGAGCTTAATTACAAGTGTGCCATGGTATACAGATGCACATAAAGGATTCAAGTCGAGTATTACTTACGAGTGCGGGGGATAAAATTTGGGGCGGGGGTGGAGCGTGGTATCGGGGCCAATGTCTGTGCCTTTGGGTGGAATTAAATTTGTTAATGAAGACAAACAATACTCTTTTAGGACGTTACAAGATCTGACAATGCGTGGATTGAGGTGGTTAACAACGGAGCCAAAATACAAGAAGGATCTCTTATCTGTGATCAAACCATCTTTGATCATCGAATTTCTGAGAGCAGTATCGTGGCGAACGCAATTAACTGTTAGGACACACACTTTAGAGCAGAAATTTTAGTGGACAAGTAGTACGCACCTAAGGCTGCGATAGGGGGGGCCGTTGAGGGTGGACAGGCTTGGGAACGTTGGATATCTGCGATGCAGCGATGATGACAATTCGCAGGTTGTGTGTCAAGTGTTTTCATTGTATTGCAGCGCGCTTAATTCTGCTGTCTTGTAAATACAATCAACAATAGGAGGAGAAATACATTAATGATCTAGAGACTAATCTTTCTCATTTACTGAAACCGCCAGAACCCTACTGTTACTGCTGTTCTAGGGTATCCTTTAGCGACTCAGTATTAGGCGCAGTGAACTCAGGCAGCATGGTATGTTCTTGTATGAGAATACAACAACTAAGATGCGCTGTCTCATGACTAGGGTTATTCTGATAGATGATGTGAGATAGGGATTAAAGAGAAGAATTAAGTCGATAATATTATTTGGTCATTAAACTCATGTCTAATATACTATGTGTTTTCTTTTGAGATGAGTGGATAAGTCAGCGCAATTGCCTTGTTTATCACTGAATTTGAGATATGACATGGATGTAAAAATGACCTGGAATATGTAGATGATTCTAGAAAGGGAAAAGCGTTACTTGTTGTCATCTGTACAATCATTAATCTGTTTTCGACTTTAAAACTGTCATGCTTACGTTTAGGGAGGACCCTTGGAGGACAGAATGAGTAGGTGGATCATATGGCTTAATGAGATTTTTCTAGAGAAGCTTTGGGTAAGGGAGTATTGCTGATTGGGGAGTTTCGTTATGTCTATTGTTGTACATGGACTAGATATACTACTTCATGAACTATTAAAAAGAGGTGAAAGATATGTAATTAATGTATTGTTTGAGTTAGGCCTAGACACTTCAACACTGCGCCGTAAGGCCATATGCAAGTTTAATGATGATCCAATCTTGTGACCATATAGAGTAATAATGTTGGTGTGTTGTAATGCTGTGTTATATTATTGCATAAAACTTACTTAGCACACTCAAACACTCACCAAGCCTATGCAGTTTTTTGGTGAAGTCGGTCGGGTCATAGGGGAACGGATAGTTCATATGCTTACATTGGACGCATCTGTATTATTAGAGGTCTGTGTGGGGTAGGGGTGATTGGATCATAGGTTTTCAAAAATATGTTCACGATAGAGTCTGTAGCGGGCATAAGAATGTGTGGGGGAGGGGGATGAACAGTGGTCATGAGGGGGGTCGGGGACATGGTGGGGAGCGCGCAGTGGGTGTTGTATGGGGGGGGAGGGCGATGTATGGAGGGGCGTTGTCAGTGGGAGGGGGGGGTTGCGTACCTTATTTCACAGTGTTATCAACGACGCGGTAGGGTGGGGTTACTTCTGGAACTCGCGGTGAGAGTAGCGGCGGTGGGTGGGGGGAGGGGGGCAGCTGGAGGGAGGTGGGCGGTACTCTTTCGTTGGGTGTGGTGTGGGGGGGGAGCAGGGGTGAAGGTGTGGGGAGGGGGTGGGGGATGGGGGGGGGGGGGGGGGGGTGGAGGGGTGATGGAGTATCTGCGGGGGGGGGGGGGTGGGGAGGCCGAGAGTGGGGGCGGTAACTACGAGTAGTGAGATCTGGGGGGGGGGGGAGTGTGGGGGGACAGGGATGGGACTACGGGATGGGGAGGGTGAGGTGGTGGGGGGTCGGGGAGGAGGGGGGAGGGGAAGTCTGGGGGTGTGGGGGGGGGCGGGGGGTTGGGTTGGGTATTTCGGGGTCGGGCCGGCGGAGCAGGGGGTGGGGTGGCTATTGACAGTGATGTTACTCTATATAGATTTGCCATTAGGGCAGACTGGGGGGCGGGAGCGAGGAGGGGGTCACGGAGTGGAGGGGGGGGTGCACGACGTGTGTGGGGATGGGGGTCGATGCGTGGTGGGAGATTGGAGATTGGGGTATCTGTGAGGATGCGCGGACGGCGCTGTGGGGGGGCTGGTGACGCGGGTGGTTACTGAGATGTGACTGGGCGGTAACATCATCGGGGAGGGTTTGGTGGAGGATATTGGGGGGTGGGTACGCGCGATCAGATGTGAAGGGCCGGTTGGCGGTAGTAGCGTCGGCGGGGGCGAGCGTGGGGTGGATAACAGTAGTTGCAGGTTGGGTGGGGCGCTAGGAGCGGACGGGGAAGAATCGTGTACGGTGGCGTGGGGGATGTTTAGTTCAAGTCTTGAGCAGTGATATGGGAGGATCGAGGCGTAGGTTTCATGTAGTACGGGGGGTACGTTTGGAGAGCACTGGATTCTGGGGGGTGGCTGTCGAGAGGGGGTTGGTGGAGTTTGTGGTTCGCAAGGGGGATAGTCGGGGGAGGTGGAGGGGGTGAGTGGGTGGGGGGGGGGGGGTGGGTAGGGCGGGTGGGAGGGGGGAGCCGCGGACTGGGAGGCGCTCGGTGGGAGTAGAGAGGGTGGTGTGAGGGTGTGCGCGTGGGGGTAGGGGGACACAGGGTTGTTAGGGGTGATACTTAGAGGTGGGGGGAAAGACGAGTGGTAGGGTGAGGGGTTGAACTAGGGTGAAGGGGATAGGAGGGTAGGCAGTGTGGAGCATGCGTATGGCAGGAGGGAATAGTGGGCTAAGAGGAGTCCGGGGCGGAGGGGCGGAGGATGTATAGTGGGCGCAGATTAATATGCAAAAGGGGACAGCGGGGCAGTGAAGCGCGTGGAGAATGACATTTGGCGGGGGCTAAGAACGCGGGGACAGGGCCAGGGTTGGGGGGATGCGACAATAACGCTTGAGGTGATGTGCCGGACTTGTTTACGGCGATACTCGAAGGATAGTGCTGCCAGGAAGAGCAGTAGAAAATAGGGGTGGTGTGTTGGGTAGTTGTGTTCAATTGTGGGGTGCCACAATAAATCAGTTCCAAGTCCCTAGATAAACCAGTCAATGTACTTTAAATATGGTCTATATCTAAGTGTTAGCTACTGAAACGATTCTAAATTCAAGTAACCAACATTAACATAGGAGACCCATTGCGATTAGTATTTACACTAGATACTTCCTCAAGTGAAACTTGAACAAACTGAACTCTGCTCTACAGACAATGGTACAATAGGAGGATAGCTTAGTCCTGGAGCCAGTACCTAAGACTCTGTTATATGTACACAGTATATTGAAGTGTGTAACCATTAAGGATCTAAGATACTTTATGCGTAGAGTACTGTACAACCCGTCAAATAGTCACACCGTAACATTTCGTAGATGATACATCAGCATGTCGTCCCAACAGCTCGACGTATTCAATCGTCCCAGCGACTTTGCAGATTTACTATAGCAATCTAAGACTAGAACATCATGACCATAAGTAGCCTAATGACAGATAGACATTCCCGGATTGACGACGATTTATTTTAATACTTCGTGTCGTAGGGTCTAGCCATAAGATAATTCCTGTGTAGACAGTGATATACTCTGACTCTCAGTTAATTCTATGCGGAAGAACTCTTCTCTTTACAGATTGACTTCATTACCTATTCTATTAAGATCCTTCTATAACGTTCCAGCCCCGGTATACTTGCCTTCAGATTTTCATCCTTCCCCATTGAGAAATTGAGTCTAAGAGAACATACAGTGGATATGCTTAGCTGTCTTTAATGCGTGCTACCAGCCCCTTACTTTCTGATTGCTAACCTATTCTCAGAGGGAAGAGGACTTGCCTTTAACAACACCTAGTGGGCTAGTCTCATAGTTTTTCGGAGAAGTACTTACAATACTATCATTTCAGCTTGGCCCATGTGATAGGAGGACAGAGTCATGCGACCAATTACATGGGACTAGATAATATAAGATCCCTCATGTACTGCAGTCTGTTAGTCTTTCAAGGATACCCCAGTGCCCAACGACAATTTCAGTTCTAGGAGCCCATGAATAGAGTGCTGGACATCCACAATGTTACATGTAGTTAGCTCTCACACGTCTGGCGTTACAACATCAATTTGTTTCCAGGGGGCTATGGGGCTCATAGATCAGGACACCACAGGTACATTAAACCTCAATCCTTCATTAGCTCGAAATATTTCACATCAGCTATGGAATAGCCTATACGTAGATTAGCCGGACAACAGTATACCCTCGATTACACTCATGAGTCAGTCCTTGGCCATGGATACAAGTGCCCGTATTTGTCATTACTAATGAGGGCATAGAGTGTATATTTATAGTTAATAGGTGAATGTTAAACCCCCGATTCAATTGCATTTAACAATTATGCATTATTAGTTATGATACTACTCTCTAGAGAGATGTGTGCAGATACAACTGAATAAGATCAAGAAAGTCTGGGGTGTAAGATATCATTGGGGAGCGTGGTATTGCGCCTATCCTACGTGTACGTCGGAGACAGATCTCAGGCTCTCCTACAGTCCTAAAGTTACATTGAGCTAAAGCACATACATGTGCGACCATTGGGGGGGGGGGGGGGGGGGGGGGGACTGTTTTTTTATTGGGGTCACTTATTCAATGTGTTGTGACCAAACCACCATCATCAGATGATCACTTACCTTTAACACATTTTCATTCAAACGTCATTACCAATGTAGGTTACAGGTAAGACTCTGGGCATTAACAACCATCTGTGCATCATATCAACTGATAGGTGGAGTAAAATCGGAGCATTGTGTGTGTCTCGGTAGATCAGGTCCTCATTAGTCTAAAATTACAATGCGTCAGCAAGCAAGGATTAAGTACAATAGATTCGTGCTGATAACCTGACACGAGTCGCCAAGATCACATGTGGGAGTCACTGCACGTTAGTAGCATGTAGAGTTAGAGAAAAAGTTACCTCACCATAACGCCGTCGGCACGACATTCCTACTAGAAAATTTTAGTGCAAGACGTCATCAAGAACTGAACAGGTACGAGTCTCGGGCGTATCCTTCGTCGGGCTGGATCGCGTATATTTGAATTCGGCTCTACCTAGTAGACTGGGCGGGCCGAGGGGGGGAGCTGGCCGGACTCCTGGGTGATCGTATTCGCTCTAGCACAAGTATGTCCTCGGGGGGGGGTCTGGGGGGCTCAAAGGGCTTCGTTCATGGGGGGGGGGGGCAAGATAACGACCATTTTCACGATCAATTCTCTGCCCCGCTCTGGATAGCGGGCGGATCTCTCCCACTCGGATACCATCATCTGGCCTTCCTGTACTGGACATGACTTTCTCTTCGACTCTCTATGTCCCACGGCCATGTTGGCATCGGTGGCGGGGGAGGGGAGCCGGCGAGTGAATTCTTCTATAAGTAAAGTTGTGGTCGAGCGCAGGAACGGCGGACATGTTTACATCGGTCCGTGTCTATAGGTACAGTGGGGAGAGAGGCAGGAAGGTGTGTTGTGAGTGGCGGGGAGAGGGGGCGCAAGAGCAGCTTAGTTGCAAGGTTCTCTAATATCAAGTGTCGCGTTAGAGTTAATAGGAGTCCTGATAGGCAGGTTACGAGTTTGAGTTGGCATTCAACCGATTGTGCGCGTTCAGGCACACATGCAACAGCGAGACAAGGTGAGGCTGGGAAAAACATCACGTTGAACGACGCCTATTCGAAGACAGTGCATGAAATCAAAAATCGCTCACCGACCAAACAATCGATAGAGGTTTAATGAAAAATTAAATTTACCTCACCTTGCCAATCCGGAAATACACAGAAATTTAATGCGCTCTCCCCGGAAATCGATCGACCAAGAAGCAAGACCAGTCATGCGCAGTCCAGCGCAAAATGACCACAGCTCAGAACTTAAGACGCAAGGACCTTTACTACGAACCAGCGTAAGAATGATTACCTTAAAAGGATAACCCAACAGGTTGCCAACCGTTTTCTGAGAAAACGGCCTAGCATAGCAAACTTAACTGCATTCAATACCAACGCGAGGAGACAACTGCTCACCGAGAAAAGTGACTATAAATTTCAAGCAGTTGTTGCCCTTGCGTTACAAAATATATATTGTAATAAAACGATGTTGCGAGAATTTCTCACGCAACAATAGTAAATTTTTGGTAGAGCAGGATTAGAAATAGATTTTGAGTACTATTGAGTACAAATTAAGGTGTGGTACATGTGACGCGAAATCAGTCATTAATTAATTAATTAAGAAATTAATTTGATTAAGTGACTAATTATATTGGCATACTTTTTTTTTTCTTTGTATTGGTTGCAACTAAATTACAACATTGCCATGGCAGATTTAGTAAAGTTCAGGTCAGCAACACTGCAAGTGGGGAAAGAGCTTGGGATGACTGGTGATCTTCTGATCCAGTATGTTACGACTGAATGCGATAAATTCACAGAAAGGGAAGATAAGCAGTTAGCACGGCAAGCGGAAGCTGAGAAAGAGAATAAGAAACTGCAATTGGAGGCTGAGGAAAGAAGGGTTCAAGCAGAGAGAGAGGCTGATGAAAGAAGGATTCAAGCAGAGAGAGAGGCTGAGGAAAGAAGGATTCAAGCAGAAAGAGACCATGAGCTAAGATTAAAAGAGCTTGAACTTCAGGCAACTACCAACCACAATGGTAGTAGTTCACCTCATTTGGACAACAGCCCCAGCCAGAGCACCTCAAATGGAGCCATGAATTTTCATCTGGATCCATTTGTGGACAAAGTTGACGCAATCGAGGCTTATCTAGACAGATATGAGAGATTAGCGACTACTTATGGTCTAGAAAAGGAAAAGTGGAGTTTGAAGTTATCGCAAGGTTTGCGGGGATTGCGTACGATGTCTTTTTGAAATTGCCAAAAAAGGATCAGGAAGATTACGAAGCCCTGAAGCAGGCATTGCTTGTTCGATATGAACAAAATGCTGAAGCATATAGACGGCGCTTCAGAATGGCGAAGATTCAACCAGGAGAGACATATCAGCAGTTCTCAGAAAGATTAGAAACTTACTTACTGAGGTGGTGTAAGTTAGGAAACTTCACCCTAGATTTCGAGGGGCTAAAGGAAATGATGTTGATTGAACAACTATTGGATTCCATAACCCCAGAAACTAAGAAGTTCCTAATTGAGAACAAAAGAGACAGGTTGGCTGACATAATCACATATGCAGAAAGCCACCACATGGCTCAATCCCTGACTCAAGGGAGTAAAAGGAAACAGGAGGAAGTTAAGCAACCCCAAACTCATAATAAGTTTGATCAAAAGGACAATGCAACACAATACAGGCCAAGATATGATAACAAGGATAGGAACCCACAATTTCAGGATAGGAAACCTTACAAAAAGGAAGAAAAGTGGTGCAAAATTTGTAAAATGAACAACCACTATACAACGGAATGTGGTAGGAAAGTCCCTCCATATCACGCTGCATGCATGATAACAGTGGGAAAGGGAAGGAAGGAACCGACATCGAGTCCGGTAGATCTCCATCATCCCTCCATCTGTGAAGAAGTAATATGTAACGGCACTAAGGTAAAGTGTCTGTATGATTCCGGATTGGAATATGACTCAGTTGTGAGTGCGTCTCTAGTGCACCCTGAGCAGTATACCACAGACAAAGTGGAGATGCAAGGGGCATTAAAGGATACAGCCACCATAACACTTCCCATAGCCAGAATCAATGTGAAAACTCGCTATGTGGAAGGAGTGATCAATGCAGCAGTGTGTGATAATCCTAATTACCCGCTGGTGTTAGGAGGGAGATATGTTTTCCTAGGGAAACCCATAAAACCTGTGATAATGGCAACACTCCAGGTCAGGTCAACCCCTGGGAAGGAGGAGGGAACACCACTCAATATTCATCCGAGAGAGATGAGAAATGCCCAAGCTGAAGATAGCACATTAAAACCTTGCTTTGGCAGGCTGCCAAAAAGCCATAACCCCCAAAGAAAGGACAGTTTTATTTGAATGATGGATTGCTTTACAAGAAAGCTGGGACAGGACCCAATGGGCATAGCCAGTTAGTACTGCCATCTATTTACAGGGACAAGGCTATGGAATTAGCACATGTTGATTCAGACGGTGGACATAAGAAGATTGGTACCACCTGTCAACGGACCTCAGTGCAATATTATTGGCCAGGGGTTGCTGAAGATATATTTCAGTATGTGACTGCCTGTGCACAATGTAGCAAAGAAAACCCCACATGTTGGGAAAATCAACAGGACCTAGGAAAGCATTGGGGCGGACGTAGGCCTGAAAATAACAAGGTAGACATAGTGGATAGGATGGCATCATCTCACAAAGGGTCTGCCAGACAACCAGTTACCATGGCAACTCTCCGTATTGTACAGAGAGGGGATACAACACATCCCATACCGACAAGATTTACTAAATCATTTAGTTCGGAACACCAGGTACTGGATCAAAATAGGAGTGTGGTTAGTCGACCACCCTTGATAAAGGACCTGCGGGGAAACCCCAGGAAAATAGGTAGTGGGAGAGTGTGCAGTGCGAACCATTTGACTGATGCACAGCCAACTTCACTATACGGCGATTAAATTAGCATTATGAGGGCACGGCAACATTGGTAGTTGCCCAGCCCATCACAGTCCATTGGAAGTACTGATACGGACATGGATTGATATATATATATATGGCATCTTTAAAGGGAGAATTGATTTCTTGGTGCAGGAAAATTTCATGTCCCCATATGAATCATATTATATGCTCCGAGTGGTTTCTCCAGGGTAATGAGCAGATTATTGGATCCCTTACAAAACCCATCTATCACTAATTTCCTGGAGGATACCATCATAGCTACAGAATCATTAGAGGAACATCTATATCACTGGATCTCAGAATGTAGGGGCAGTTTCTCTGAGTAGGCACCCATCTGATCAGAACCAGGAGGGAAAGAGGGAAGAATAGATTCCGGCTGGATGATTGCCTCGTTATTGGTCTCAGATTGAAGCTCGACATAAATCTCTCGCTTAAAAATTGGGGGGCTATCTGTAGCGTAGTCCTGAACAATATCTAAGGGCAATTAACGAGAGCCTACCTTGCCTACATATATCAAAATATGTCAACAAATGTTTTCTACCAATCGCTGCACGAGCTGTAAACCGGTCTCAGTAACCGTAGGCGGCAGGATTGCTAGATGGAATCTGTGCAAACGTGAATGTGTACTTGTGACTTCAGGCCAATAGATAAGTTATGTCCCTCAGAACAGTGAGCACAGTAAAATACCAGGAATCGTAAACTTTCATTAGATACATGGATTTAAGTTGTAGAAGCATGGACACAGGAGTTATGAGTGATTACATGCAGTAATAACTTAGAGCGCAGGCTGGTTTCCCCGGTTTCAACTGTGATTGCAAAGGCTACAAGGGAGGCAGAAAAAGGTTAGTGTGTTTAAATGGTAGCGCCCAATTGGCCGGTTTAAACAAGACCTGGATGGAAAGAATCGGTTGGGAAACACCAGAAGAATAAATTATCGAAGTTTTGTATGATCGACAGATCGGGCAGAAAGGGTGTTTTTACAGAAATTTTTGTAAACATAAACTGACCCAGCCAGCCAATAGAATCGCTTGTCTTCCTTTTGCCCGCTACCTGTAATAAAAAGGGGAAACAAATCTGGAATATTTCTCTTGAACCGCCAGAACCCAGCTCCTTCGCCATTTGCCAGTGAAGCAGACTGCATGGGTTTATGAAAAGCCTGTTGAATCTGAGATTGTGGGTAAGAGAATTAAGTCATAATATGTATAATATTAATTACTAGTGTTTAAGGGAAGTGATTGTGTGTGTAAAATCTCATTGTGTGATTCATAGAAGGAAAGCTACTTTGTGCTGTACAAATTATGTTCGACTTTAAAACTAAGGCCGGACAGAATGAGGGGTGTTAGTTTCAGAAGCTTTTAAAGCCTTTTCTGATTGCTGGACTAGACTATACTATCAGGAACTAGTAAAAGAGGAAAGATTGTAATTTAATGTATTGTTTGAGTAGGCCTAGACACTCAACACTCGCCGTAAGGCCTATGCAGTTAATGATGTCAATCTTGGACATATTGGGAAAGTGTGTGTGTTGTAATGCTGTGTTATATTATTGCATAAAACTTATTTAGACACTCAACACTCACCATAAGGCCTATGCAGTTTTGGTGATGTCGGTCATGGACATATTAGGAAAGTATGTGTTGTAATGTTGTTATATTATTGCATAAACCATTTGTCACTGACTGAGTCTACCTTTCCTGTGTTATCATCACTTATTCTGAACTGCCTCACTAATCTACAATCTGGGTAGGAGGATTTTAGAACCCGATGCTATGTAAGACCTACTACATTTCAGGTCAGAGGTATCCTGTCACTCATCTTGTAGCAGAGAAGAACATTGGTGTTGTACCTAGCGGTGTATGATTTAAACAAGCACCCTGTACCTACATCAGTTGGAAGAGTGGGGACCCTCAGTGTTGGGCTTCTCCATCTTATATTCTGGCTTCAAGGAAAAGGCGGAAGCGAAGAAGTTAAGTTCTATTAGACAAGACTGACTCGCAGAGCATTGGCGTACCACACCCAGTTATAGTAGTAGTGATGAAAACAGTGATGATTAAATTAGTCTGGAAGCAACATAGACTTTAGTCAGTGTGACATTTTCAAAAGCTACATAACATAGAAATACTTTGAAGATAAACTCAAGTGATCTCAATAACATTGTAGTCAGTGTGACATTTTCAAAAGCTACATAACATAGAAATATTGTGAATTCAAGTGATAACAGTAACAGTGAAGTCATTATGACAGTTGTCAATATCCATTCCTCTAATACTGAAGATAAATTCAAGTACCATCATTAACATTGGTTCCAAAGGATTAGTTGCACTAAGACTTTTCATAACAAGGGAGCCTTAACAACTAGGAAAAGACTTTATTTGTAGTGTTTGACTTTTATTTGGTGTAGATACATCTAAACAGATGACTGTACATAAATAAAATTAAGAAATTGTAGTTCACTGTTTTTATTACTTTATGTCAGCTTTGAATTACTTTGAATTTAATTAAATCCCCTAGATACAATAACAGCCCATAGGTATAATTCTGAGAGGGGCACCATAGAATTCTGGTACTGAATATTACTATCTCGGCCAGAAATTCTTTACAGCCTGACTTTATACCTATGAACTCTATACACCATTGCTCTTTTCTGAGAATGGGGTATTTCTTTTAAGACCAGACTCTTCTCTGGCAACTATCCTAGTATCACCTGATACACCTGGTTGTCTTATTCTTCATAAATTAAGAAACCTCTCGCGACAAGTGCAGTAAACTCACAAGGCGCTAAATTATAAGCCACATTCGGCCCACGTCCAGATTGTTACCATATGGCAAGGCCCCAATCAGAAATGTTGTATTTTTATATTTCAAATGCCAAGCCAATAGCATGCAATAGCGACCATTTCCCCTTCTCTCACGAAAATTTCCTATATAACAAATGCGAAAATAAATGAGTTGTTTACAGTCACCATATATGGTATGCCAGCTTCCGTCTATTCTCGATCATATTTACACTCACGACTTCGTATTTTCTCAAGGTAATCTCTTCCAATATGTATAATTATCTTCCTGACTAAACCGTCTGGAAATTATTACATCATTCATCCGGCCCAGCAAACGTTGACAACACTTGATCCAACAGAGACATTACCAGCGAAAAGATAATCGACTGTGGTCATCCAAAGGTTGTTTACTCACTAATCCAGTCGCTACCCTAGCCCTACACTAGTCTGGTCTGGCAGGAAAATATGTTACACATTAGTAGACTACACTTCTCTCTACCGATCCCAGGCGTCAATATGGGTTCAGACGAAAAGGATTGATTACCTTAATCAGCAAAAAATGGTTGCTGAAGTCCCGACATAACAATAACTGAGGGAAGGGAGCGTAAACAATGGAATCAAAAATATCAAATACTGTCAGATGTGGAAAAAACTAAAACGAATAGCACAGAATGAATTATAGGATGGAGCAGGTAAAGATGACGTTCGAGGTTGTTTTGTCACAGGTCAATCCAGAAGAATTTGGATCTAGTCTGTCATACACCTTAAGAAAGAAAGTTTTTGGGTATGCCTTACTGGGATTGTCTAAAGTAGTGGTCCTCAACCATTTTTTGCTCAAGGTTCCCTTCTGAGCCTAATTAACCTCGGTGGCCAGCCTCATTGTCGCTGTTAGCAGGAAACAGGTACTTTTCCATCTTACTCTGGGCCCCTAGAAATATGGCACGGCCCACGTTGAGAACCACTGGTCTACAGATGTGGTTCTTAACCTTCTAGAGGTCACTCACCCCGTTACAGCATCTTAAGAAGTATCGCACATTATTATCTTATAGCTGGCAAAATAAGACAAAAATGGGGAAAAAGTGAACATTTTTAATCAGTTTATTTATATACTAAAGGTATGTAGCAAGCTCAGAAAAAATGGCACCTGTAGTTTCATGTACATAATTTATGATTGCTTTTTCAAGTGTTTTTTTTTCCCCTACAACTGCATACATAGTGAAAATAATTCGTTTAAATTTAAATCGCAGCAATATATTTGAAAACTTTCTGACGAAGGTTAATATTTTAATTACAATATACTCAAAACTAAAATTGACAGAGAAATAATGTTAAATATGTATACATTTTATAATAAATATTAGAACATATTTTAAAAAGCTGAGCATTTTAATTTGACAGTAATGAGCTTACCAGATTCTCAATTATACTGTGGTAATATGAGAGGTTATAGGTGTTACTCAACTAAGTGTAAACAGAGTGAGGTCAAGCTGTGTAAGTCCCTGAGTCTAATTGTTGATGATGTTGTATTCTCAGGGTACCTATCCGCTACCTCTCTGAGATCTCACTCTGGGAAATATTTTCTGGGTATGTTATATGGCTACGTGTCTAGGTTAATGTAGGTATAGTGATGTGTCAATAAAACAAACACAACTGTAACTCAATATAATTGAATTAAGTAAGACTGTGTGTAAATTTATATATTTATATTACAATTTTTATTATTCCTGAACCTCAATTTTCTGGAACAGGAATTTTCAACTCAAAAGAAATGTTTCTTTATTTACAAGTTTTAAATAAATAGGGTGGACATCCTGTCCATAAAATGATAAGTCTGAAATATCAATAGGTTTGTACTACCTACTGGAATATGTTAACACTGGATAAGAATTCTGTCAATGATTTGAGGGGTTGCGTGTTTCATCATGCCCCCCTTTAATTTCTTGTATTTGTGTGGAATGATAAGGATGAGTCCTCAAGTGCCAATTTTAATGGACTTATCTTAAAAGCCTGTATGTGGTGGTGGCTTGAGAATCTTCAAGAACAACAAGTAATTCAGAGCTCCCCTGGATGCTGATGTGGCAGGAAGCTTGCAGTTATATAAGAAGCTCTCTCTGTGCCCTCAGGTTCTGACTTTCCAGGGGTTATGTTACTTTTCAATTTGGCAATTCAACCCTGAAACAAGAAGGTTATGTTCCCCTCTTTATATCATATCTATAATATCATTCCACAATTTTATCAATAATACATTCAAAAGGAGGGTCAGCTACGCGTGCCAACCAATTGCACCAAACCCTATTTTTGTTTGACCATTTCTCTTCCAGTGTTTTCATACCGTTCCCATATGGCTGCAACGCCACTGACCCCTTAAGCATTGATTTTCTTCCATAGAATCAGATGGGGTATACAATGTTCTTCTTGTGACCTGTTAAATATTTTGGGCAAACATCCTATGTAAGTTTTCATGTGTTATTTGAACACTCATGCCCTGCAGAAAACTGCTAGTAGCTTCTGGACTTACAGTCGTGAGATTTTATGGCAATATTCAAACATTTTTACACATTTTATTTCACTTTCCAAATAAATCTGCTTTAGGCACATTCCTACTTAGGGTGTCGTAATCTCTTCCAATAGGCAATGTCGAACAACACAAAATTTTGGCGCACTATCTGTGTGGCCTGTACATGCTAATGAAATATCAATAAACTTATTTATCTTACTGCAAGTAAAGAATAAATCACACAATCACAAGATTGACTGGCGGTTAATGGTTCCAGTTCAGACCGCTATCGTCCAGACGGCAAAGGCATTCAACATCAATGCTTTTCATCTGCTCTCAATCTGCTTGTGTTTTAATTTTTTTTCTCAACAGGCGCACAATGCCGGCAGATTGTTAATTTTATCGCCCCCTCCTAAACTACAATTAACCAATCAGAAACGCGTTAAGAAAATTTAACTTTTCCGAAGGCTATCAAATTGAGCAGTTCAGAAGTGTGTTTGTTCGTATGTCTTAATTTTATTTATACAATATCTTTGTTATTAATGGGTCGATTTTTAATATTGAAAGTGATTATTAAACAGACAACTGTCCTCTATCTTCCTATATAGGTTTCTTTTAATTATTTGTCCCACTTTTCATATGTGTAATTTTTTTTAAAGTAATTATTTGCTTTTTCCCTTTTAAACCAACTCCCCTCACCCCTATAAAACGAGGTACCAATTTTGTTAGTTGCCAACTTTTCGGCGCTCGTTCATAAATATTTGGGAAGGGTGGAGCGTGTGTGTATATTCGGGGGTGGGACTTTTACGCTTGGTGTTAGAAAATTCAAATCTTTATTTAAATTTTGGCGGTTTTATTTGACGATGGCCTTGAGACAAATTTCAAATGCTGTGGTTATTAATAGATTTTTTAAGGGTACGTTAGTTAATTTTCTAGCGGTTGATTTGCCGTTGCCTTCAGACCAAGGTCAAACATGGAAATTATTTATAGATTTTTAACGGGGTAGTAGAAAATTCAAATTATTTTGTCCAATTTTTAGCGGTAGGTTTGACCTTGCCCTTGACAATTTACGTTAACTAAATTTTTGAATCGGGGAAATTTGAGCGGGGTGTGACACAGAGTACTTTACTACATATACATGAGGAAATTAAATTTAAGAAATGTAACTTAGGTTCAGTACTGAGTTCACATTGTCAATGTTCTATTATGCACACAAACATTTGTGTATTATATTGTGTTTAAGATGATCCGGCTTTCGCCTTCTAAAATATCTGGCATGTCTTGTATCCCCAGAAATCTGGTTGCTCACCGCCAAGGGATGTATGCAGCCCTGGTTGAAAAGTACTGTTCTGGAGTAACAAAACTGTTTCTTACTGGGATTTACCAGTGACTACAGTGTTCTTCTTTTTCCTTGACCATTGAGCGATGAAGCTATTATTAATGACCATAATGCATGGTGACATCTTATTGGGCAGCAACTAATGTCTTCACTTTGTTCGGTTAGTGGCCATTCTTTATATTGTGTGCCCTCTCTAAATATTGCTTTGCAGCTCTACTTAGACAGTTCTTCGTCAGGTTGCTTTCGGTCAGTCTCTCCTTCGCCTTCCTGTCATGGGATTTTTCCTCTTGTTCTGCAGTGACCACACTTCAGAGTATATACTGAGGGTCTTCAAAGGTATCTAATGTTAGCTCAAGATTATTCTTGGCAGAGAAGTGAATTGAAGAATGGTGCTTCAGTTCTAGGGAGCCTAATAGGAATTTAAGAAATCAAGTACTACGGCTGATATGATCCAGGCCGTGTAAACATTCTATCTTCCTAGACCTTCTATGATGAGAACAAATTTTGCTTGTCTTGGTGAGCCTCCAACCGATTTAAATCAGTAAAATACTACTTCAATAGCTCTGTCTAAGTATATTTGAAATGCCCGAGACATACGGGTGCAGTCCACTCAAAAAATGATTATATCAACTATAAATTAGTATATATATATATATATATATATATATATATATATATATATATATATATATATATATATATATATATATATATATATATATATATATATATATATATATATATATATATATAAAACAAATGTAATAATCAATTATAGTTAATATTGGAAAATAAATAAAGGAAATTTTAGCCTAAAAGGTTCATCATAGGTAATGGTCTTATGCTCTAAAATGTTTGGTTTAAGAGTTCACTTGGCAGCTTTAAGTGGGTATTAAGCTGCCAGTAAGATATCGGTTGGTATCTCTGCCCCAGCCAATATTGGTTTTTTGCAGGTTGTAGATGTAACTGGAGGATCTTTACGTGTTAGGCAGTCGCTGTCTATGCGACAGATGCCAAGGCTGATTAGCCTATGTTTCCAGACATAGCTAAACACTTATGTCTGGGGCTGAGTGTACTAGTGGCAGAATGTTTGTTTACTTGACCTTAGTAGTTCACGTTGTTTGACTCGAGGGTCCTAATGTTATTCCCCTTGTTGTTGTCTGTTGAATATGTAACTATACAAGTAGACCGGGGACATAATGTTTACGTCTATTGAATTTACGTAGACAAGACATTCATTTCGATCTATTTAGTTGTAGAAAAGTAACTGGTAAGCTTCAGAATAAAATCATGTTTAACGAACTCCAATTTTAAACAATGAAGGACAAGTGTGAAGCCATCAAAGATAAATTTCTAGGTTGGGTTTCTTTTCTTCTTTTTAATTTTCTCCCTTGCTTTATTTTCGCAATAGGTGCACAGGTTGTATTATACAAAAAAGTGTGTTCATGGAAATATGGCAGTGTCAGTCTGAAGGTTTCTAGTCTCAGAAGTCATCAATTTTATATGTTCTGCGAATCAAAAGAATATAAGGTTACTCCTTTCCTTTTTCGTTCTTTCATTTCACAACAACGCCTTGTTAATTGAATTAGGTTTAAAAGAAAACACCGTCCGTCTATGCTTTTTACCGATCATCGTCTTGCGAAATTAAGTCATGGATTGTCTTATACAAGTATGCGGATATACAGAGTTACGCTTGAATCGTGCTGTTCACTATATGGTTCGATGTGGCCCCAGGTGAGTCCGAAATATTTCAATTATCTATTCAAATGATTTAGTTTTTAGTTGTTCTAATCAACGGCGAAATATGTTTTTACTAGCCTAGAGGATGGGATAACTTCCTATCATCCCTGTGGAATATTCGATGTGGAAACTCGCTTTAAATGTCATTCAGGCGATCTCCAGAATGATAAGACATTTCAATATTTACATAGACCTTCGCCATTATATGCCCCATCATCGTTGACTTCTCAAGACGATGCTATCCTCTTGAAAACAGGTTTAGAAGTGATTTTCTTACGATTCTTTTTGTTGCAGGGCCACACAAAACGCGACAAAGCTACGTATTTTATTTGTCTAATACGTCTATTAGCGACCGATCATTTAAATGTAGTGAAAAGGCAACTTTTCAACCAGTGTAAATGTAAAACATATTCACTCTAAATGTAATGAAAGTTTACAACCTTTCCAACCGATGTAAATGTAAACATATTCAAACTATATTGTTAATATTTTCAACTAAAGTTAGATATAAAATTATTCATTTTGAATGTAAAGATAGTTTTTCGCCCACTGGGATTAAGAGTAATTCTCAGAGAGGGTAACAATTCTGAAGATAGATGGGATGGTGGAATGGGAAGATCGGAACACATAAGTATCGGGAAACTCAATTCTCAGAGGGTATTTGTTTCTCTTATTTTGCCATACTAGTTGGTGGTACCATTTGAGGGTACTATTTCTGGAACAAATGATGGTATAGGTGGCCTAAAGTCGACGCTAGATACCATCATCAGACGGGTCTTAGAGACGCGGGACTAGCTTTGCAGTTACTCCCTGATTTTACTTGGAACGTGCTGCAACTCTTAATCTTCACCAGGGACGTTGTCGTGAAATATTCTAATCCACATATATAAATTATCAGGTAAATATAAAGCCTAACAAATAAATTTAATAAAGGAAAGAAGAATGGTAAAGAACAGTGCTGTCACAAGGACTGTACGCGAAATCCCCCTTGTGTTCTCCTGCGTCTGCTAATTGTAACGTTTCACGTTGATAGTAAAAGCCTTCTGCTACATACACGCGTTTCCCAAACACACTAAAAAGTGTACTCCATTTCTAAGAAAAACCTTGAAATACGCAAGTTGACCTAGATTTAAAATTCCATTCATGTCTTTTTCTACACTATGTTACCAAAAACTAAAAGACAGATGAAAGTAGGAGAGAGAGAGGGACGACTGAAGGCAGGAAGCATGCAACACTACACGCGTCGCGCGATTAATAGTAACGCAAATCCCACGTGTAAGGCCACTAGCAATAACTTTTTTTCAGATAGACAGTGATAAAAAACACTACCCATCCGAGTTAGGTTTTAAAAACTTACAAAATTCTTATTAGAAAACATGACAGTACCCAGACACCCTAAAGTTTGGAAGTGAGGAAGTGGTAACAGCACGACTATCCTAGAAGAAAATGCATATTAGCGCTTTTAAATTTG
This sequence comes from Oreohelix idahoensis, assembly GCA_024509875.1. NCBI lineage: Eukaryota > Metazoa > Mollusca > Gastropoda > Stylommatophora > Oreohelicidae > Oreohelix > Oreohelix idahoensis. The sequence goes on from JAMPIV010013241.1 coordinate 268,737, forward strand.
TATATTTGGGTTCCTTAGGACGTGCTGACAAAGAATATGTTAAACGTTACGCAAATAGTCTAGGAATTACCAAGTTATGGCCAAAATAAAATAGTGGGGGTGCCTGACAGCATGAAATCATTTCTGCTCATAAAATTTTTTTATAACGTGTTTGAAAAAACATTACGTTACGGAAATAGCCTACCATCTTCTTCTTCTTCTTCCGTCCTTAGCCAACGGCCGTCAAAGCAGTCAGTGGCCATTACGCCTAGTGGCGTCTTAAGGGCAACAACGAATAGATTTTCTTAGCCGTTGTTCCCATCACGCCTAATGGCGTCTTTAGGGCAACGACAAATCAATCCGTTTGTTGTTGTTTCCGTAATCAAAGTGACTGGCAAACGGGTGATCAGCCCGTTGGTAGCCTACCATGTTAACTCCTATTTGATTGGAGCGCAACAAATGTAAGGCTAAACACGATTAGTCGGGCTATAAATACTATCTTGTGTTGTCAGGGGAAACGTGAGAAGGGGTACTTTTTTGAAAAGATGTGTAGACATGGCTTGATTGGTTAGAGCTGCGAATATACTCAATTCAGAGCGTCTGTTCCTTGCCGCATCTTTTAATAAACCTACTAAGAAGCAGTGCGTTGAGCACCAGTGTATATTTTTTCTAAATAAAAGCCTGGGACATCGGCAGATCGGAGTTGTGCTATATTCATTGCCATTCAACGTCACTGTGTATTATTTCCATGAATTGTGGTAGGTTTGAAATATTTGATATCTTTTTAAATGAAAATTGAATGTAAATTGATACTTATGTCTGTATATATGTGTGGTTCAGTAGCGAACATGAGGTAAAGCCTATAGTGCTCCAGCCTGAACAGAAGGTGTCGGAGGAAAGTAAAACTACATGGAATTGCCAAGCAGTACACTGACACCTAGATTATTGATTAGAAAGAAATAATGCTGGAATTGCAGAGGCGTAGTAACCATTAAGGAGGAATATACTGGTGTAAAGTATTTCAGATGAAGCTGACAGTTGGCCTAACGCTCTGAACTCAGGTTTGTTATGTATTGTGCTCAGTGTAGAAATAGAGTATAAATTAGTTCTGAAGTAGGAGGTACAACCTTCTTGTTTCAGGGACCGTGGTCTGAAAGTTATTGAGCAGCACTTGGTCAGAGCTTTGCTGAATCCAGAGTCGGACAGCATACTCCTTGGTCCATATAGCTAACAGTGAGGTGTCTCCAGAGCACAGGGGAGAAATCGAGCAGAGGAGTCTTTTCCTGCCGCCATCACGAAAGATAAGCTGATGTGGCCAGCTGAGCTCAACATTATGTACCCCCATCTTAAATTGACATTGTAAAATAAATTTAAGAGGGGAAATTAATTGTTTTAATGCCAGGAACTGAGAACATCTCTAATACTAGTTCCAACAGAAACAAACTATTGAAGTCATGATGACAAATACCAACAGAGCTTGAAAAAACAAAACAAAACCAGTATTACCTCATATTACCACTACACAACTGACACACATATGATAAGGTTAATAAAATATGTCACAAAAGATTCATATTGATAAATTCTGTACATATAACTTGTAATTAAAATTGATTGTGATTCCTGGTTCACTTTGTATTTGAATCAGGACACATCTACATTAATGACAGCACTGAATACATATTGATATTTGAAAATTTATCAGTGACTCATTTAAGATATTCTCATAGAGTGTTATATGTATGTGAGTGTCACAGTGTTGTCAAGTGTGGTGGAATAAATTAAATTGTTTATCTGTCTGTTGTTGTTGTGACTTACACTTCATCATATACATACCCTAGACATATAACGTAGTCATCACAATATTACAGAATAATTCTGACTGAGGTATACATATGTGGCAGCAAGTAAGGTTATCTGTAAAACACTACACCTATTAGATACAGATACCTTCACAGCTGATCTCAGTCAGTACACTAAGTCCCCTATAAATATTTATAACATCCCACTTTACCACATATATTAGGGGTCTCTCTCTCGGGATTTTGAATCTTTCCCTATTAAAAATATTGGGGGGTAATTCACCTCAGGGAATAATAAGAATTAAAAGGTATCCTTGGGTGAAAATAAAAAAGGTTGAGCTCACAGTGCCTGTGCTGTCCTGAGTTAATTAGTCATAGATAAAATTGTTTAGTTAAATATTTTAGACATTTATCTGTTAGACAATGGCCGACCTGGCAAAATTTCGATCTGCTGCTGTACAGACTGCGAAAGAGTTAGGAATGGACGGGCAAATTATGATTGCTTATGTCACTGCTGAATGTGACAAATATATTGAACGGGAAGAAAGAAGATTAGAAAAAGAGGCCGAAAGAAAATTAGAGGCTGAAAAAGAGATTAAGAGGTTGCAGATTGAGGCTGAGACTAAGAAATTAGAGGCAGAAAGGGAAGACAAGCGATTAGCGGCAGAAAGGGAAGCCGAGGAAAGAAGATTGACTGCAGAGAGGGAAGCAGAAAAGGAGGAGAAGAGATTACAAAGGGAACATGAGTTACGACTAAGGGAGTTTGAGTTTCAAGGCCATGCTCCTGAAAATGGTGCCAGTCCCTTTGCCTCTGATGCCACTGCTAGCCAGGGAGCCTCAACCTCAGCTATGAATTTTCATTTAGATCATTTTGTTGAGAAAGACGATGATATAGAGAGCTATCTAAATAGGTATGAACTATTAGCTACCACGTATGGGTTAGAGAGAGAAAGGTGGAGCTTAAAGTTATCTCAAGGACTTCGTGGGGCAGCTTATGAAGTTTTTGCCAAAATGAGCAGAGGTGATCAGGAAAATTATGACATGCTAAAGCAGGCTCTTTTGTTAAGGTATGAAAAGAACGCAGAATTTTATAGGAAAAAATTTAGGAATGCTAAACTACTGTCAGGTGAAACCTATCACCAGTTCTCTGCACGAATAGAGACATACTTGGAGAAATAGACTTCTCTGGGGAAACCCAAGATCTTAAGGAAATGGTCCTTATAGAGCAATTAAGAGAGTCCATGGCTCCAGACCTGAGAAAGTTTCTCATGGAACAAGGTGCAGAGAGTCTGGGTGAGTTGCTAAATGTTGCTGAAAGGTATCAAGCAGCTCAAGCAGAGGTAACAGGTAATAAAAAGAAACAGGTGGATAATTTTAGGGCACCACAGAACTTTAATAAATTTGATCCTAGGGATCAAAACAAAGGTAAGCACCAATTTGATAGGCCACGGTATGACAATAAAAATAAAACCCCACAATTCGATGAAAGGAAATATGATGAAAGAAAATCCTTCAACCAAGGAAAAAGGTGGTGTAAAAATTGTCAGATGGACAATCATGACACTGACCGTTGCAGAAGGAAACCTGTGTATATGGCCACCCTTCAGGTCAGGTCGACCTCAAGACAGGAGGAGGATATTATGTTGGATACCACTCCAGAAGAGATGAGGAAGGCACAGGCTGGGGATAAAACACTCAAGCCTTGTTTCAGGAAATTGTCAACTTGTCATACAACTCCAGGCAAGGGAGATTTTTACATGAAAAACAAGTTGATGTATAGGAAGACTGGAGCTAGATCCAAAGGTCAGGGACAGCTGGTACTTCCTAAAAGATATAGGACAGAATTAATAAGGAGCCTACATGTGAAACCAGATGGGGACCATGAGAAAATAGGTACCATCATCCAAAAGGTGGCTCACAATTATTATTGGCCCAAAGCAAGATGGGACATTGAGAATTTTGTAGAAAGGTGTAACATAGCACATGAGGGAACACCCACAAGTGGGAACATGGATCAGGACCTGGACACGCCACGGGGCAAAATTAGGCCTGAAAATACAAAGAGAAATAAATTTGATAAAGTGGACCAAATGGAATGGGAAGCCCCTTTTCACGGACAAGCTTCACTTAACTGTTTTACAATGGCCACTATGCGGAGAGTGCAAAAAGATGTCTTACCCCAGGATAAGCCGAAAATCCCTCAATCGGACTTAAACAAACTGGAGGAAGAAGATGTAGAGAGGAAATCTCTCATCAAGAATTTTAAGTGGGGAGAAAGCCCCAAGAGGAAAATTGGCAGCGGTCGTTTTATGCATGATAATTCTGGGAAGAAAAATCATCACTATAGCGCTTCAAGTGGAAGAGACCATACCGGTGCATGGACAAATAGGTCCACACAATTAAAGCTCCACATGTAACGCTGTTAAGAACGTGGACTGATGAAAAGGCATAGGAAAATATTACATCCTCATACCAATATGTGAATGAGCTGACCACTCGTTTAAAAACTGGCTGGAAACTTGCCAATGAAAATTTGAAACAAGCCAGGAAGAAACATGCTGCCTATTATAACAGGAAGGCGAAAGACAGAAATTTGGCTGTGGGAGAGAAGGTACTGCTTCTTCTGCCCGGTAGTCAGAATAAGTTACAGATTGGATGGCAAGGTCCATATACAGTTCTAGAGAAGGTGTCTAGAACAAATTATAAGATAGATAAGAAGGGGAAAGAAAAAATCTATCATGTGAATCTCCTGAAGAAATATTTGGAAAGAGAACATCAGGAAGAGACACACTTGTTGACCTTGTCCATTGCCATGGAGATGAAAAAGGAACCACTTTCATCATTTGAATATCCATTATATCCCTGTGAGACAGCGGCACAGGTGAAAATCAGTACACATTTAACGAAAACTCAGAAAGAGAGAGTGCAACAGGTTCTAAATAATCATGCAGAGGTGTTAACAGACCGACCAGGGCATACAAACCTATTGGAATATGATATGAAACTGATAGACCCCACACCTGTATGTATGAAACCATATTCGATTCCGTTTGCTAAGGAGAAGGCTTTGAAGGAAGAGATAGACTATTTGTTGAAGGAAGGAATTATTTCACACAGTGAATCTTCGTATAGTTCCGGTGTTGTACTCTTAAGGAAGCCCTCTGGAGAACATAGACTCTGTATAGATTACAGGAGACTGAATGCTATTACAGAAGGACAGGTGGATCCATTGCCGGATACAAATCAGTTGGTTGCCAGGCTAAATAAAGCTAAATATTTCTCAAAAGTGGATCTGAGAAAAGGATACTATCAGATTCCAGTAAAACCTGAGATCAGACAAAATTGTTGGATGTAAACAATTCGGAGGAACGTAATGAATCCCTGAGTTGCCTCTTTGATTGAGGATATTCCGAATGTTTCATACAGGCTAATAAGACGTTTATGGGATCCACTTCGAAAACTCTGCTATCACCAGGTATATGTTATCTCCTCATAACGTACAGTTTGAGGAAAATCTAATGTTCTCTGGACATGTCATTGCGCAGACTCAGAGAAGAGAAATGGTGAATACGGGTTGCGAAGCAGCATTAAGACAAGCAGTCACACTTGCGGCTGTTCAGTAACATAACCGAAATATATTATTGGTTGTAGAAGTCTGAGGCAGATTTCATGAGTAGTGCTTACTCTGAATGGACCCAACTACATAAAACCATGATAGCACCACAGCAGAGTAAAGTCAAGTTGACTTACATTTATCTATGTGTATATGGAATAAAGGACTGACATGGGATGTCTGTTTTAAGAGGGGAGGTGTCGTGAAATATTCTAATCCACATATATAAATTATCAGGTAAATATAAAGCCTAACAAATAAATTTAATAAAGGAAAGAAGAATGGTAAAGAACAGTGCTGTCACAAGGACTGTACGCGAAATCCCCCTTGTGTTCTCCTGCGTCTGCTAATTGTAACGTTTCACGTTGATAGTAAAAGCCTTCTGCTACATACACGCGTTTCCCAAACACACTAAAAAGTGTACTCCATTTCTAAGAAAAACCTTGAAATACGCAAGTTGACCTAGATTTAAAATTCCATTCATGTCTTTTTCTACACTATGTTACCAAAAACTAAAAGACAGATGAAAGTAGGAGAGAGAGAGGGACGACTGAAGGCAGGAAGCATGCAACACTACACGCGTCGCGCGATTAATAGTAACGCAAATCCCACGTGTAAGGCCACTAGCAATAACTTTTTTTCAGATAGACCGTGATAAAAAACACTACCCATCCGAGAGTTAGGTTTTAAAAACTTACAAAATTCTTATTAGAAAACATGACAGTACCCAGACACCCTAAAGTTTGGAAGTGAGGAAGTGGTAACAGCACGACTATCCTAGAAGAAAATGCATATTAGCGCTTTTAAATTTGTATATTTGGGTTCCTTAGGACGTGCTGACAAAGAATATGTTAAACGTTACGCAAATAGTCTAGGAATTACCAAGTTATCGCCAAAATAAAATAGTGGGGGTGCCTGACAGCATGAAATCATTTCTGCTCATAAAATTTTTTTATAACGTGTTTGAAAAAACATTACGTTACGGAAATAGCCTACCATGTTAACTCCTATTTGATTGGAGCGCAACAAATGTAAGGCTAAACACGATTAGTCGGGCTATAAATACTATCTTATGTTGTCAGGGGAAACGTGAGAAGGGGTACTTTTTTGAAAAGATGTGTAGACATGGCTTGATTGGTTAGAGCTGCGAATATACTCAATTCAGAGCGTCTGTTCCTTGCCACATCTTGTAATAAACCTACTAAGAAGCAGTGCGTTGAGCACCAGTGTATATTTTTTCTAAATAAAAGCCTGGGACATCGGCAGATCGGAGTTGTGCTATATTCATTGCCATTCAACGTCACTGTGTATTATTTCCATGAATTGTGGTAGGTTTGAAATATTTGATATCTTTTTAAATGAAAATTGAATGTAAATTGATACTTATGTCTGTATATATGTGTGGTTCAGTAGCGAACATGAGGTAAAGCCTATAGTGCTCCAGCCTGAACAGAAGGTGTCGGAGGAAAGTAAAACTACATGGAATTGCCAAGCAGTACACTGACACCTAGATTATTGATTAGAAAGAAATAATGCTGGAATTGCAGAGGCGTAGTAACCATTAAGGAGGAATATACTGGTGTAAAGTATTTCAGATGAAGCTGACAGTTGGCCTAACGCTCTGAACTCAGGTTTGTTATGTATTGTGCTCAGTGTAGAAATAGAGTATAAATTAGTTCTGAAGTAGGAGGTACAACCTTCTTGTTTCAGGGACCGTGGTCTGAAAGTTATTGAGCAGCACTTGGTCAGAGCTTTGCTGAATTCAGAGTCGGACAGCATACTCCTTGGTCCATATAGCTAACAGTGAGGTGTCTCCAGAGCACAGGGGAGAAATCGAGCAGAGGAGTCTTTTCCTGCCGCCATCACGAAAGATAAGCTGATGTGGCCAGCTGAGCTCAACATTATGTACCCCCATCTTAAATTGACATTGTAAAATAAATTTAAGAGGGGAAATTATTTGTTTTAATGCCAGGAACTGAGAACATCACTAATACTAGTTCCAACAGAAACAAACTATTGAAGTCATGATGACAAATACCAACAGAGCTTGAAAAAACAAAACAAAACCAGTATTACCTCATATTACCACTACACAACTGACACACATATGATAAGGTTAATAAAATATGTTACTACAAGATTCATATTGATAAATTCTGTACATATAACTTGTAATTAAAATTGATTGTGATTCCTGGTTCACTTTGTATTTGAATCAGGACACATCTACATTAATGACAGCACTGAATACATATTGATATTTGAAAATTTATCAGTGACTCATTTAAGATATTCTCATAGAGTGTTATATGTATGTGAGTGTCACAGTGTTGTCAAGTGTGGTGGAATAAATTAAATTGTTTATCTGTCTGTTGTTGTTGTGACTTACACTTCATCATATACATACCCTAGACATATAACGTAGTCATCACAATATTACAGAATAATTCTGACTGAGGTATACATATGTGGCAGCAAGTAAGGTTATCTGTAAAACACTACACCTATTAGATACAGATACCTTCACAGCTGATCTCAGTCAGTACACTAAGTCCCCTATAAATATTTATAACATCCCACTTTACCACAGACGTGAGCAATCCAGTCACCTATCTGCGAAGAACCAAAACACCAGCGGGAGCAGAGACCTCATTGGCAGCTAAGTAGTCAAATAAAAGCTGCAAAGTGAAACTCCCCCTTATATAATTTCCCCCTTAACATCATATGATGATGATCAATCATTGTTAAAGAATATTCAGTTTTTAATAACTGTTAAAACCTAAGTGATTTTTAAATTTATTATGTATATCTATCACAATTTAAAGTTGGTTTAATCATTTTGAATGTGTTGTATGCGTATGTTTCAGACAATTTCTTAAATACGCTCAAACGGAGCTATAAATAATAATAAGAGGAAATTCGCTGAATTAACTCAGCTGGGGGATTGTACGAGCTAAAATTATATTGCATAGTCCTTCACAAAAGATGTCGGCAGGTACTAGAGTTAACGTGCTCAGCCAATGCAACACTGTTCTCGCTTTCTGAATATCTTGTGAATACTCCCTAGAGGTAGAAGCATAATTATCCTTCTACCTACAACTCTGCCAAGAGTAATCTTGTGCGAAGGCAGACACCTGTGAAAACCAACATTAGTTACTCTTGAGTTTTGGCCACTGTTGGAACACTACTGCATAGCTAATGGGAGGTAACCCGTGACAGAGTCAATATGGTTTCAAACGAAAGTTAGTGATTACAATAATCAGTAAAGATGGTCGATGAAGCCCAAACATTACAAGAATTGAAGGAAGAAAGTGTAAACAATGAATCTAAAATCACAGATACTGTCCGAGGTGGGGATAAAAGAAAAGAACACAGAATGAACTAAAGGATGGCACCGGAAAATGTAACGAATGAGATTATTTCGTCATACTTCCATCTGAGGTGCCCAGCATGGCAATTCTGCTGATAGTGTCAGTCTCTTCTGATGATGTGGCCAATCATATTCCAGCGTTTACCCTAAATAATGGTGCGCATATTTTTATTGATGCATGATGATGGTATATACTAATATCATTAATAGACGTATGTTACTTTGTTATAATTGCTTACCTCTTTAGTAGGAAGATAGAGTGCCATATAGTATAGCGCTCTCTCTTCCAAACCTCTACACCACACGGTAGAAGAGAAACGACTAAGTAAGTAAGCTTACCTCTTTTATTAGTAATTATTTTTTATTAATGTTTGTTAGTATTATTATCTTTATTATTATTAAGGTCAACACAATAATAATAATAGTCCCTTCATCAAAAGTCTTATCGCCAACAAGTCCTTACCTTCTAGCGCTTCTCATCTCCGTATTGACAATAGTGGTCTGGGTAAGCCTGTGTTTTATATGCTTCCCAAAATTCATAAACCCTCCAACCCTGGGAGACCCATTGTCTCTGCGTGTGCCTGCCCTACCGAACGTATATCAGACTTCCTCGACGGCATCTTCCAGCCTATTGTAGAGCAGCTTCCTTCCTTCTTAAAGGACACAAACCATGCTCTTACTACTTTTTCCTCTATTCAGCTTTCTCCAGACCGTACCTACCGTTTATTTCTGTTAGATGTTTGCTCACTTTACACTTCCATTCCTCACTCTGATGGTCTCCGAGCTCTCCGGTTTTTCCTGGACCAGCGCACGCACCCCTCTATCGCTACAGAGACTCTCCTGCGCCTTGCAGAACTGGTCCTTCGACTCAATTCCTTTGAGTTCAATGGACAGTTCTTTGACCAAATAAGTGGAGTTGCCATGGGGTGAGTCACGCAACGTCATTTATGCTATTATATGCAAACGTTGCACCATTACGTACATCGGCCAAACGGGCACACGACTGGGCGACCGATTCTGCAGACACCTCTATGACATCTCTCAGTTTAATTCCACACCTGTGGCCATCCACTTCAATGGCCCTGACCACCACGGTGCCACTGACATCCAGGTGACAGCCATCAGATACTGTTCCTCGGACGCCAACAGTCGGTTTCGCCAGGAACAACGCCTCATCCATCTTATGGGTTGCCTCAAACCACACGGTTTGAATACCCAACATTCTTTTGTCTGAGACGCCTTTCTCTATCGAGTCCCTGTTGTATTATGACTTTCTACTTTGATGCGATCACCCTTTTTTTTTTTTTTTTTTTAAATTACCATTTTTTATTTATTTATTTATTTATTTATTTATTTATTTTTTTAAATTTGTTTATTTATTTTATATAAAATTTTTTTTTTTTTTTAAATTATTTTTTTCCTTTATTATTTTTTATTTTATTTATTTCTTTATTTAGTTTTTATTTATTTATTTATTTGTTTTAAATTTATTTATTATTATTATTTATTTATTTATATTTTATTTATTTATTTTATTTTATTTATTATTTATTGATTACTTTTTTCTCACTCTTTTCCAGTCCTTGTTTTTATTATTTCTTATCTTTATGTACTGTCAACTTCCTCTTTCCGGTTTAGTGGCAGCCATCCTGCTTTGCTTCACATGTGACTGGACTTAATATTAAGGGAGTTTTTTTCTCTTATTTTTATAGTTTCATGTTCTCTACTTAATTCTCATTTTCTTTTCCTCCTGTCTCTTGTTTGTCTGTCCCTGACGAAGGCCTTGTGGCCGCAACGTAGGTTTTTCTTGTCCTTCTCCTTGTAAGACGTTTTACTATTTGTGTGGGTGTGTGTTTTTTTTTTGTTTTTTTTTTAATTTAATTTTTTTTCAACTGTCATAACTGACAATGGGAATGCGCCCCTGGGGTGACAGTCCTTAGCTGCTTATTTTCCTGATGTTCCTTTCGACGTTTTCTCCTCTCTCCTGCTTGTTGTGTGAGCTTCTTTTCGCCCAATCTGCCGTATTATCGCCACTTGGTGTTGGATTTATGTCCAGTGCCCCCATGTCTCTCTTGCATACATCTTCCATGCGGCGTACATGGCCAAGCCAGCATAGTCTGCGCTGTGTTAGCAGTGTATAAATTATTTGAAGGCCTGCACGTGACAACACCTCGACATTTGTCACTTTGTCTTTCCACGAAATACCGAAGATGGGGCGTAGACATCGTAGACTGAAGGTGTTGAGTCTTCGATCTTGCTCAGCAAAGGTTGATCATGTCTCGCTACCATATAGAAGTGTGCTGGTGACGCAGGCGTTATATATTGCAGCATTGGTCAACACAATAAAACTGTTTAATGAAAAATCTATGCATTTTAAAAGATTTTAACTTATGCACGGGCCCCGAAGATCTCCGGGCCCCCAGGCTTCAGCCTACTTAGCCTAATTGATAATCCGGCCCTGCCTGCAGAGATAAAAGTTACACACAAGCTGCACTTATTCCAAATACTCTGAAGCCTGAAAACATTCATAATTTTATGAAAGCAGAACTTTAGAGAACTCAGTGTTTCTAAAGTAGATCCCACAGGTCCTGGATTGCCTAACGCTGAGCTATCCTGTCCCACACTCTCTTAAAAGCCGATGTCCTCCTCTTGAACCTACCATGACACACTCTCTTACACGCCGATCTCCTCCTCTTGAACCTACCATGACACACTCTCTTACACGCCGATCTCCTCCTCTTGAACCTACCATGACACACTCTCTTACACGCCGATCTCCTCCTCTTGAACCTACTATGACACTCTCAAAACTTCTTCTTCTTCTTCTTTCGTTCGCTTGAACTATATTGTCTATATCTGCAATGTTGTTTCTTGTATAAACTTCACTGTCTTTTGTAGTTATTCAAGATATTTTCGAGCTCTAATTTTTTGCTGTAGCCGTCTTTTTTACTATTGACGCCTTCAGCATTCCAGTGCATTATTTTAAATGGTCTTTTCTTTGCTTGGCCAGTAGCTCTATTCTCATGCCTCCTGGCTCCACGGGGCAATTGAGAAGGACCCCCAGTAGTAGGGGTTGGGCCCTTCCGAGGCAGAGGGCCCGGCACTGCGCCTGCATGGGTGTCCGTCACAGGGCGAGTGCCATAACGTTTTGCAGATATAGGCATACTTCCATAGCGCATGTGCGTGGCATCCTGATTGCTGTGGTGCGCCTCTTGGCTGGTTGCCTCCGTCTTCAGCACCTTGACTTGCTAGGGCAGACTGTGGTCTTGCTCGAGTGTAGGAGGGCCTGGCCAGTCTTGGTTTTTCAGCCGCTGATGGCTGTACTTGAGCCCCATCTCCACGTCAAGGAGCTGGCCTCGATGGGGACTCTCAAAACAATACAACATCAATATATAACTGCATTAAAATCATAACTCTATCATCTTACCGGAATGACTTGTATTACTGGTAAAGATCTCAAAAACCGAGAAAGTATGCAGAAGACACTGACGATAATAAAGAATCTCTCATAGTTCCTTCTCCCCATCTTGAGCATGATTTCATTGAGAGCGCTATCTTGCTTGGAAAAAAGCATCAGTGCCTGGATCAATTTAGAAGAAATCACAGACATCACTGGTCACTTTTACAGGTAATGGTTCTCCCTTCCCCCCCCCCCCCCAACCACCATAGCAAATACTGCCGTAGGAGAGTGAAGCATTAGGTACTCCAGCCCCTTTTTTAAAATGAGTTCTCTTCCTCACTGAGAGCGATGATAACAGGTTTCGATCCTGGAACCCGGTAACCCTCGCTGCGTGAGGAGAATGCTCAAACCGTATAGCCATTGAACATTCTAGTCACTTTTAAAGTAAACATTAGTTTAATTATTTATATCCATTTACATCTTAGAGTATGGAACTGTGCCTAACTTCTTCGTTTGCTCTCAGAGAGCACATATATCTTTCTTATACTGTTGGCAGTCCGTCTCAGGCTTCGCTCATCACCATACCGTTTATCTCTCAGCTAAGTTAGAGAAATCTGTACTGTCACCCTGCTCCTCTTACGGAGTGTTGGAGGGCATATTCTCCTGTTTGTTTGTCCCTCTTACATAGGCACATATATCTGTCCTATTTTCTAAATTAGTCTGCTTACAAATATAAAACTTTTAAACTTGATTTAAGAACTTCACCGCATTGAAAAAAAGAAAATAAATGTTTAAGTTGATGTTTTAACATATAATGTTTATGAAAATCAAGGCTATAGTATGAGATAATTAAACAACTCTCAATGTTTGAGTCAGTTGATCATCAGTCGTGAATGGAACTGTGATAGGGTGGTCGAGAGATGATGATGATGTTGTGATTTGTGATCACTTTCTTGCAGACTCGCACCGACCCTAACAACAATAAAACTCTTGATTCTAAGGCAGGGGCTGTATTTATTCACACAACCCTATCAGCGACAACAGGCACATAAAGCAAACGTTATAAAGTAAACCAAACGAAACAAAACACCCAGCCAGTGCTCAATTCTTCTTCTTCTTCCGTCCTTAGCCACCGACCGTCAAAGCAGTCAGTGGCCATTACGCCTAGTGGCGTCTTAGGGCAACAGCAGATAGGTTTTCTTTGCCATTGTTTCCCATCACGCCTATTGGCGTCTTTAGGGCAACGGCAAATCAATCCATTTGCTGTTGTTTCCGTAATCGAAGTGACTGGCAAACGGGTGATCAGCCCGTTGGTAGTGCTCAATTGCTAACGTGTTAAATGCATCTTCAGATCGACTCTGGTTTCTTACTCTGGTTTCTTTGGGGCGAGTGACGAAGAAAAAGGCCTCTGCTTGTTGTTGTTGTTGTTGTTTTCGTCTACTATGCTGCTGTAATACCCTGTTCAACCTGAAAGTTTGGTTATAATTGGGGTTATTTTAGGCCGCTGGGCCTAATCACTCAACGTAGTGCACGCGCGTAGTAATTGGGCCACGCAAATAACACACACGATGGATGCTCTAGAAGGAGCGAAAACACAAATATAAAACACAACTATTTCTAGGCTTTAATGTGGCCAAGTAAAATATCTTCCTATTGAAGATGTTGTGGTAAAAAGGCAGTGAACCATGGAGACAATGGCAATGACAAGATGGCGCTGTTAAACGACAGACGCCATAACGATTACAAGATGGCGCGTCTACAGAACAAAAACAACATACGAAAATAGGGAAGGAAGGAAGGAATAGTGTAAAGCAGGTACACCAATGGCTAGAATTTGCCCGCATATTGTTTCAATCCAGATCACCAGGGATAATACTTTGCCAGACTAAGAAGGATTAGTAACTTTCTACTTCACTCATAATCTGCTCCTGCTTCAGACTGATCCTTATTGCAATAAGGGAAACAAATGGTCCATATCATAATACCCCCCCACCCCACGCCCCTTTTTTTGTCTTTGCTCTCTTCACTATTTTATTAGAAATTTGGCCAAAGAACAAGAAAATTAGGAGGACTAAGATGGTGATAAATGTGGCTTTTTTTTTTTTTTTTTTTTTTTTTTGCAAAAATGTTGCTTGTTTACCATACGATTTCGGCACGGCTACTTTGCTAGGTTTATATTACTATTATTTATTTCACGTGGTTCTTACGTGTTTACTTTTCGCTTTTTTTAACTTTCGTATTTCCCTGATGAATGCGACGTGGCCGCGACGTAGGCAATTTTCTGAGTCCTTTGTCCTGGCAAAACGTGTTGCCTTTTCATTTCGAGAATCTTCGAGTTTACATTTCCCAGATTTCTTAATGTCTCATCTTGGCGCTTCGTATTTGATAAAACGTCGTTTCTTGGTCACCACGTTAATAAAGCTGGTATTGGTGTAAATGGTCAACTCTAAACCGGCACAGTGTTGGGCATACAGGTCACCTTGTCCAAAAACGTAATGAGGCCCCGACAAGGATGTAATGTTGACTATGAGTGTTAATGTGAGTGTCAATACGCGAATGCTTGAATTGTTCTGAGGAGTTGACTAGAAGATCAAACACTCACTCACACGTAGCTAGAAGTTAATGATGTAGACTACTGTGGTCGTTTCATACTGTTTAATTGGACGCACACACTTGGACAGTACGGGTATAGTTACAGGAAAACAGGTCGACATATATCATCATACTGTTGATCAGTGGTCTACAATCTTAAGTTGGCATTCATGTTGAAGAACATTACAATGGAACGTCCGTAGACAAGCACTTAGATTTCCACTGTTTATAAATATAATCATCAGGCCTTACTGACTGATCATGTCAGTTAATAAATAATGTTCAAGCATGACTCCTAGACAGAACCTCTTTTCTAGCGAAGATTCCTTTAGGTAAAGTTCAGCAAATATTTATGGAGACAATGTTAACCCACCAGTATTGGGTTTTCTTTATAACTGTGATCTCTTAATCATCACCTGATAATAAGGGGCATCCCTGTTCTCTGATCGATTATCGACAAAAAAAAATATAGAATCCAAAATGGCTTCTGGTTCCAGTGAGCATTACTCGCTATACAGATGCATAGCAAAGCTTCAATAAAGGCTTTGTTCATGAACACAAATGTTTCTACAAGAATCAGCATATTCTTTCATCTTAACTGCTGCATACAATCATATTCAGTGCTGCTAGGTAACATGTCATCCCGACATATTGATATAGATAATCATCATATAGACGTCTGCCCATCTAAGCCTAGCAAGGAACAAGTTCAGCAACAAGTTCTTTTACCTGGGCATGGGAAATACACTAGCAGAACACATACGCCCTCTCCTGGCGTTACAGAATAAACACTGGGGAACTCATAGACTTAATAATCATATCAAAAACTATCTTCTTCCCCATAATAGATCACAGATATCAACAAACTTCGGACTGGTCTCCGACATGGCATTCACCAGACTCCATCATCACGGAAGACCCTTTTTCGTATCCCCATGTGCAGAAACTGCCTGACCCCAAAGTTCAGTACAAGGAAAAATAGTCCCACTTAGACATACAAAGATATCACGATATAAGACCGTATCGTCTTAAATAGATAAGAAGTAAACATAGACTCGGACCATAAACATTCCTGCATAAACTTAAGCAAGAACAATCTGTTTCTGGCCCAACAAGGAACAGACCAACAAAATCTGGATTCATACGCCAAGTTCGATATTCAGGGGAGATAACCCATATAACAAAAGTATCAATCAATCATGAGTGATATATCCTTGGCCAGGAAAGCATCCTGATTTTCAAAACAAATATTTTCCCTCAGGCAAATAAATATTATGATAACTACATACATTGCCACCAGTAATCTGTTGGCAACCCCCGGGAAAAAAATGAAATTTTTTTTTTCATCTGAGAGCAACATACAATAGGCTCACAACGCACGAATAATGCGCAGATGACTAATAACAGCAATTTATAACGTCAAATTAAGGTAAAGTCGAAGCATAGATCGACTCGTGAGAATATATCTCAACATCTCAGAGAAAGCATTTCTCTAAGTATAACTATTTCCAGGGAGGTGCCACCAACGTATACTACAATGCTGGCAATGACACAATGTATATAACAATTTCATATAACAATTTCATATTTAAGCACTATAAGTACATGATTGACAAAGAAGAAAAATCATCAAAGAACAGCGGTGAATATATATCAATGAACGTAGTGATAGTAGTGAGACAATCACTATATTACAAATTACAATGTGTATCTATCTTGATATAGAGAGGAACTATTATAGACTTAGATGTGTTAAGAAGTCCAAGACCTAACAGTTAGGTGGAATCATGTGGGCATCTAGACAAAATGTCTGCCATCACATTATCTGATCCACGGATAGCTCGTACCGAGAAATGAAAAGGTTGAAGAGCAATTGCATATTGAGTAGACCTCGAGCTCTTCAAATTCTTACTCCGTATAGCCGTAAGAGCTTTCTGGTCGGTTTCTACTATGAAATGTGCGCCTAGAAGGAATCTTTGTAGTTTGAGAATTGACCAAACCATAGCCAATAGTTCACGGTCTAAAACCGAGTAATTCCTTTCTGCAGCATTAAGTTTTCTGGAGATATACATTACAGGATGCAGAGTTCCAGAGTACTCTTGCATTAGTGCCGCTCCAATCCCAGTGGATGAAGCGTCACTCCGAAGAAAAAATGTCTTATCTTTAGTAGGTAACACTAAAATAGGTGGTGTTGAAAACAATGTTTTAACCTTATCCAAAGAGGATTGGCATTCCTGTGACCAGTGGACCATATTAGGCGACCCTTTCTTTAGTAGTGTAGAAAGAGGTGCCATAATAGAGGATAGATTCGGAATGAATCTTCCATAAAATTGAATAAGACCTAAGAGACTTCGTACTTGCTTTTTAGTCTTAGGGATAGAGATGTTAAGTATCTTAGTGATATTATGGTCCTCTGTCTTTAGGAAACCATGACCGACTCGATGGCCTAGGAAAGAAATTTCGCTAAAACCAATGCAGGCTTTAGAGGGTTTCGCTGTCAGGTTATGCTCGCGTAGAGTAGACAGTAATTCAACTAACCCCGAATAGTGATCTTCCCAAGTATCGCTAAAAAGACAGATGTCGTCTAGGTACGCAATGACATCTGACCAATAAGATAGGATTCGACGCATCATGCGTACGAATGTAGCTGGTGCGTTCATAAGGCCGAAAGGCATGAAATTCCATTGGAAAAGGCCTCTAGGTGTAGAAAAAGCAGTAAAAGGTTTGGCGCGTTCAGATCAAGGAACTTGCCAATATCCTTTAGATAAATCAAGTTTAGTGAAAAAATTAGATTTAGAAAGCCTAGTAAGTAGCTCTTCTAGTAAAGGTATAGGTTCAGCATCGAACTTCGTAACTTGATTCAATTTGCGATAGTCAACGCAAAGACGTATGTTATTGTCTTTCTTTCGAACAATAACCATCGGCGAAGAATATGCAGAAGTGGATGGTTCAATTATTTTTAAATTTATCATCTCATCCAACTCCTTCTCAACCTGTGTTTGAAAATGTATAGGAATAGGATAAGGTCTGACTCTAATAGGAGTATGGTCAGTTAGAACAATGTCATGTTCAATGACATGCGTTTGTCCAGGGATGTCAGTGAGGACATCCTGAAATGTTTGTAACATAGCCGAAACTTGTCGCTGTTCTCCTAGAGATAAATCAGGAGAGACAGGAACATTTTTCCATGATTCACTAGAATGAAGTGGAATCATCGGAAGAGGAAGATTTACATCTGAAAAACTTGTTTCCTCATCCTGTATTACGGACAGTGATGAGTAATAACCATGTTGGACTGGAGAATCGTCCGTTGCCTGGAAAATAGGCTGTAAATAATCAGGACGTTCGTGGAATTCCGTAAGCATATTGATGTGGAAGGTTTTATGTTTCCCGTCAATATCGACAATATAGTCAACATCTGAAATGTTCGTGATTATATCGTACGGACCTTTCCAAGAAATAAGAAGTCTGTTTTCCCTACAAGGTAGCAAAACAAATGCTTTGTCACCAGGACAAAGTTGTCGTAAGGTTCTTTTCTTATTGGCAAATTGCCTTGCCTTCTGTTTAGCAAATTCAGAAGAAGAAGTTGCCAATTTGCATGCTTCAATAATCTTTTGTCTCAGCGCGATGACATATTCGTAAGAGGATTTTGTGTCATCGGTAATATTATCAGCGGTTATGAGATCATGAAGCAAAGACATAGGGCCGCGCGGTTGCGCGCCAAAGACAAGTTCAAAGAGAGAAAATCCTGTATGTTCATTGGGGACCTCTCTGTAAGCGAAGAGGGCTGCAGGTAAAACCCTGTCCCAATCTTGAGGATGATCCTCAGTTATTTTCCCTAATAAGTTTTTGAGTGTTCTATTAAGGTGTTCGACCATCCCATTAGACATTGGATGATAGATACTACTCAAAGATCTCTCTATCTTGAGACATGGTATCCGATATTAGTTGGGTGCCATGGTCTGATAATATCTCTCCGGGGAATCCCATACGAGAAAATATGAGCCAGAGAGCAACTGCAATATCAGCTGTAGTAATGCTCTTCAGAGGAATAGCCTCTGGCCAACGTGTGCACATATCAACACACGTCAAGATAAACTGATGTCCTCTAGCAGATTTGATCTTAAATGGACCAATGATGTCTATCGCCATTTTCTGAAATGGTCGATTAGGAATGTCTGCAGCCTGAATAGGTGCAGCATGGCGTGGACCTTTGGATTTCACTTCTTGACATACCTTACAAGATCGACAATAAATCCGTATGTCCTTGTTCACAATAGGCCAAAAGAAAGCCGCAAGAACTCTAGACTTCGTACGGGAAAAACCCATATGTCCAGCACACTGAGAGTCGTGAGCGTGCTGCAAAATTTTAACTCTCAAATTCTTGGGTACAAGAATCTGAGAATGACTTGACTTAGTGGAGTCTTGAACCATACGTACAAGTACGCCATTCTTTATTGTAATCCAAGATTTACGATTTGTATCTTTATTCGGATCACCTTTTGTTGCAAGAGTGAAGAATTTCTTTAGAGTCGGATCATCTTCTTGCTGTTTTATAAACGAGTCACGAGAAATTACCAAGGGATCATCTTGGTTATGCACTTCATTATCTTCAGTAGATGAAGTTTGAGGCATATTAAGAGCTTGAGCTCTAGTGTCTACAGCATTAGCAATTTGCATATTTTGTTTTTCCCAAACGGAAATCTGTTGCGGAGTGCATTCTTTGACTCCGTGAATACGACCGATGATAAGATCAGCGATCGGATTCGGCAGAAGACATGCGTGTACATCTCCAGTAAAGAAAGGAGTAGCAATCCTAATGATAGCAGTAGAATATTTCTCTAAGGTGCCGCCAAATGTTACACATTTGACTACTTTTCCTGTTGCACGAGAAGGATCTACGAGTGACTGCCTAACACCAATTGTGGTGCACCCAGAATCAAAAAGAACTGAGACTGGATTGTCGTTTACTA
Source organism: Oreohelix idahoensis (assembly GCA_024509875.1). Classification (NCBI taxonomy): domain Eukaryota; kingdom Metazoa; phylum Mollusca; class Gastropoda; order Stylommatophora; family Oreohelicidae; genus Oreohelix; species Oreohelix idahoensis. The sequence continues at coordinate 288,466 of JAMPIV010013241.1, forward strand.
AACCTTTGTGTAAGACAAGAGAACCTCTTCCATCATGCGCTACTGACGCAGGAAGAGCAGGAAGAGGATGGCCACAACTTAAAGTGAACACCGTAGTTGGTTCAAATAATAATTTGCATTGGGGGCACTGAGATGCTCTCCCAAAATCAAAAGCGGAACATGCCATATTATTAGCGTCATTATTATCTTTATTCTGTTTATAGGCTTCATGTGACTCTTGCTGTGCAGAGTTTGCCTGATAATGTGATTTATGTTTTTTGTGTTGTGATCTACCTCGATTATTATTGCCTCTATAATCATTATTGTATCCTCTATTGTAACCCCTATTTGGGTTTGAGTCATAGTTCTCATGGTTACCATTATCATATTCATTATAATGAGTATCTCTATACTTATTATCTTGTTGTCTCCATGATGGATAACTTGTATAGTTTCTATAATGACTTCCTCTGCGGAAATTCCTATAATTGTGACCACCCCTGTATCGAGGGCTGTCGGCTCGTCTCCAGTTCTTCGCAGAAGAACCCTGAAATGATTGGTTACCTTGGTTTTGATAACTATTATGGTTGCTCTTTTTATCAAACCTGTTTTGTGGTCCCTGAAATTTGTGTGAGTAATTAGGGTTGTATGGTGTTGCTGAAGCAACTGGCATACCTTCCTTAACCTTAGCATTGCTAAAAGCTACGTCCGGATGTGCAGTGACGTATTGGGTACAATATTCTTCCATTTCTTTTAGTGTCTTGGGTTTACGCTCATGTAGGAATTCAAGGAATGGTTTATTTACACTTGACATAATCTTGTCTCTGAGCAACAAGCCCATAAGGGCTTCATATGTCTTTTCTGTTTTGGACAGCTCAATCCAACGATTAAATGTAAGACGTGTCCTTGCAATGAATTCTGAGAATTCTACCCCTGATTCAGGTACCATTTTCTTAAACAAAAGACGGTAACCTTCCTCTGTTAATTGATATTTTTTAATAAGGCTGCCCTGATAAAATCATAATTATTCTGGTCAGCCTCTTCTACCAAGCTTAAACTAGTCAGAGTGTCACCTTTCAGTATCTCTGATAACTGATTAGCATATTGTGATCTATCCACATTATGATTTCGACAAGAACGTTCAAATCTATCTAGCCAAACTGTTATATCGTCACTGGATGGATTAAATACTGGTAGCTTGATCTTGTAAATAAAAGGTTTAACATTACCACCAGATGACTGATTAACATTACTCATGTTTGTCAATTTCAATTTTTCTAACTCAAATGCTAACAGTTTTTCCTCATGTTCCCTTTTTGCCTTTCTCTCCTCGGCTTCAGCTTCTTTGTCTAATCTCTTTTGTTCAGCCTCAGCTTCTCTATCTAATCTCTTTTGTTCAGCTTCTCTGTCTAATCTCTTTTGTTCAGCTTCTCTGTCTAATCTCTTTTGTTCAGCTTCTCTGTTTTGTTTTTCCATTTCCATTTGGAATCTCTTTTCTTCCACCTGCATCTGCAATTTCTTTTGTTCAAATTCTAATTCCAATCTTTTATCCTCACTTTTTTGTGCCTTTTCATATTGACTGGTAGTATACTCCTCCAGCTTATCACCAGTCTTGCCTAGGGATTTGCCTTGCTCAATAAAGTAATCTAAAGTCGACATAATGTATACTAATATGTGACTAGATACCTGAAATAGCAATAATGAAATCTATCTCCAAATAAATGGAAACAAGTTCTTACTAGCTTGAATAACCAGCTCCCTTTATCCAAATCTCTGTGCGAAACAAGCCTTTAAATAAGGTTATGTATAATCAACTGTGTACCTCTAATAATAGCAATTAATCATCAGTTGATTCTTTCTCATAAGTTCACTACACAGCTAGTAGTGTATGATCAAATATATTTTATATAGCATATGTCAACCAAGAACACACACACAAAGGACAATCAAGAAGGACAATACGAAAACATTCGCAGAAATCAAATAAGTTAAATAGAAAAACAGAAGAAAATAATCACAGAACCTGTGATGATAACTGCGCCGTAAGAAACAAAACAAATAACGTCACAGTGTATAAATATAAAGATGTATAGAACTGAATGACAGAAAAGATGAGACCTACAAATACAAACAAATCAAAACAAAACTAAAGAACAGCAAAATATTACAAAAACAACGATAAGCACAGTCGTCACAGCTAACAAAAAATAGCAACAGATGTTGCATGCAAATTTTCAATTAAGAAAATTGCCCCCTACAGACCACTAATATAAGCCCTATGTTACTTGGGAAATCTTATATTAGTCACCTCACCAACCGCCCACGACATAGACACACAAATAATATGTAAACATTTACACATAAATTCATAAATATTATATAAATGGAATGTGTTGTAGCGAAGGTTCAGCTGTTATCTAATGGCACAGTTTCTAATGTAAAGAAAATAAACTGCCACTTTAATAAACACTAAATTTTGAACTAAACTATTACACTGTTCAACATATAGAGCAGTTCAAGAAGCTCCAACGTTGATGGTTCTCATAACTAACACACGTAGGACTTCTGACCTGTACTGCATTTTTTCCAAAAACGTTAATCGTATGTTTGTAACTCGCTGTGATGTCCAACGAAAAAAATGTCAACAAGCGCTGACCTAGTTTCAGTATTCGCTTGATAGGTCACGTGAGGAACTGTTGACAAAGTGTAGACTTTCACTGCTGGTGTGTCGTATCAGGCGTCATGGAAACGATCTGGTATGAGTAGCTGACTTCCATGTGGTGTCTACTGTGCAGGTTAGACCTAGAAAGCTGGCCTACCACATTGATAAAACGTCTTTTCTTGGTCACCACGTTAATAAAGCTGGTATTGGTGTAAATGGTCAACTCTAAACCGGCACAGTGTTGGGCATACAGGTCACCTTGTCCAAAAACGTAATGAGGCCCCGACAAGGATGTAATGTTGACTATGAGTGTTAATGTGAGTGTCAATACGCGAATGCTTGGATTGTTCTGAAGAGTTGACTAGAAGATCAAACACTCACTCACACATAGCTAGAAGTTAATGATGCAGACTACTGTGGTCGTTTCATACTGTTTAATTGGACGCACACACTTGGACAGTACGGGTATAGTTACAGGAAAACAGGTCGACATATATCATCATACTGTTGATCAATGGTCTACAATCTTAAGTTGGCATTCATGTTGAATAACATTACAATGGAACGTCCGTAGACAAGCACTTAAATTTCCACTGTTTATAAATATAATCATCAGGCCTTACTGACTGATCATGTCAGTTAATAAATAATGTTCAAGCATGACTCCTAGACAGAACCTCTTTTCTAGCGAAGATTCCTTTAGGTAAAGTTCAGCAAATATTTATGGAGACAATGTTAACCCACCAGTATTGGGTTTTCTTTATAACTGTGATCTCTTAATCATCACCTGATAATAAGGGGCATCCCTGTTCTCTGATCGATGATCGACAAAAAAATATAGAATCCAAAATGGCTTCTGGTTCCAGTGAGCATTACTCACTGTACAGATGCATAGCAAAGCTTCAATAAAGGCTTTGTTCATGAACACAAATGTTTCTACAAGAATCAGCATATTCTTTCATCATAACTGCTGCATACAATCATATTCAGTGCTGCTAGGTAACATGTCATCCCGACATATTGATATAGATAATCATCATATAGACGTCTGCCCATCTAAGCCTAGCAAGGAAAAAGTTCAGCAACAAGTTCTTTTACCTGGGCATGGGAAATACACTAGCAGAACACATACGCCCTCTCCTGGCGTTACAGAATAAACACTGGGGAACTCATAGACTTAATAATCATATCAAAAACTATCTTCTTCCCCATAATAGATCACAGATATCAACAAACTTCGGACTGGTCTCCGACATGGCATTCACCAGGCTCCATCATCACGGAAGACCCTTTTTCGTATCCCCATGCGCAGAAACTGCCTGACCCCAAAGTTCAGTACAAGGAAAAATAGTCCCACTTAGACATACAAAGATATCACGATATAAGACCGTATCGTCTTAAATAGATAAGAAGTAAACATAGACTCGGACCATAAACATTCCTGCATAAACTTAAGCAAGAACAATTTGTTTCTGGCCCAACAAGGAACAGACCAACAAAATCTGGATTCATACGCCAAGTTCGATATTCAGGGGAGATAACCCATATAACAAAAGTATCAATCAATCATGAGTGATATATCCTTGGCCAGGAAAGCATCCTGATTTTCAAAACAAATACTTTCCCTCAGACAAATAAATATTATGATAACTACATACATTGCCACCAGTAATCTGTTGGTAACAGTATTCTTCTGCGTATTTTTCATACATCGATTTGAACAAGTTCAAATAAAACAGTGGTTAGTTCGGGCTTGTTGGCCTCCCTGTAGAGCTTTTCTGTGAATGATGAAGGCTATATATGCTTTCACTTTTCCTCATAAGTTGAGTACCTTTTGACAGAGTCGTCACTAGTGTTGGCGTCACCCGGTGCGGTAACTCATGGTGTCACCCCCCATGGACCTCCTCCCGTACCAGACCATACAGAATCCTTAGTAATGTTTTTGTACTAATGTTACTCGTAAATGCATATAGAAATATACTCATAAATGAGATAATACCCCCCCCCCCCCCCCCCCAAAAAAAAATAAATAAATAAATAAACAGGAACAAATACACAAGCATTTCAGCACTTAGTTAACATCTCGACTAAATCATAAATTTCCTTTCCTGTAGAGATGGCTACTGTGTGTATGTGTCGAAACAATGCTTCGAAACAGTATCGTACCCGAACGATTCGATACAGAGCCTTCTTGCCGTGTCGATACAGTGTCGGTTCCTGTCTGCCTCGCTGTTTTGCAGAGTAGAGATGGCTACTGTGTGTATGTGTCAAACAATGCTTCGAAACAGCACCGAGACCGACAGATTCGATACATGGACACAGTTTCAGTTCGTGTCTGCCTCGAATAAACCGTTCGGAACATTAGTATGGAATATCAAACATGTCATATTTTTCAGGGATGTGTTATGATGACTTGATTTTACAAGTGATATTATTTTTGCTGAGAAGTTATAGACACTGGAAATTGTGTCAGTGCTGCAGTTGTCAATGTTTTAGGCGCTATGTTAAAGTTGAAAGTGTCCGTGTGTTCATATAAATGTAATGGACACTTTATTAGCTCTGCTGATATCTGTGTACTCGGTGTGGATTTGAATCATTGTCTACCAAAACTAGCTTACTCTAGTTTGATATCATGTGTTATTATTACTGTTATTATTATTGTTGTTTTTTTATTATTTTCCCATATACTGCAGCTATCATCATACCTACGTTTTATTTCATCATAATGAAGACTTGTGTAAAAATATTGAATTGTGGTCACACGAAACGCCATAGATTTTCACACACGACAGTAAAAACAGAGGAAATTGTCTCACACAGTTTATGTATACCCGCCCCGGTACTGTCTATAAGAGACTTCTTTCTCCCCGATACAGGCAAAAGAGCCGCTGTGCCGTTGTGTCGAAACAGTGTGTCGACACAGTTTAACCCACTGTTTCGAATGTCTCGACACAGCTAAGTGTGTCTATTTGCCCACCTCTACTTTCCTGGCCTTCAAAGCTGCGAACGTGTGAATCACTTCATCGAAATCAATGCGCATGCGCATTAGAAGGTTCAAAAAGTAAACTAGCATAGAGTTTTAGCCTTGTAGGTATATTGATACAGTCAGGGCCGTAGATACGAGGGGGGGGGGGGGGGAATTATACTGTACCGTTACCAAAATAGCACATTAATTTATTTTTTTTTAATTAAACCCCCCCTTTAATAAAGTCCTATCTATGGCCCTGGATACAATACATGTAAGCTGGGCTTACGAAAAATGTTTTTGTGGTTATAACTAACTACATGCATATTTTTATAAAAAATAATAAATTTCTGCTGAAACACTGCACAAACATTTTATAGACAGTCATTTTGGTGTCCCCTCCTCAGCTGATCACCCCCTCTGATGGTGTCACCCGGGTGCGGTCCGCACCCCCTAGTGACGCCTCTGCCTTTTGCAGTAGGTATTCAGCAGTTATTTTATCGGTGCCACAGTTACATTCATCAGTAATTCTTATTGATAACTTGTTGAGAGGTGGTATCCAATCCTTGTTGTTATACTATCGTTACAAGGAGGATAATAATATAATAATAATAATACTACTAGGCGGATACTTTTAGTGTTATTCGTTGATCACAAATGCACATCAAATCTTAATCTTTAACCAGGCGTTTTTGCGAAGCTGTTTCCAGTCTGATTTGCTATTCAGAAGACAAATGTGATGCGATTCTTAAATAAAAGATACTGCGTGGGAAGCAAGCATTAAGGCAATGCTTATGTTCTGCGTGTAATTTGTCAGGTTGGAAATGGACTATGAAAGTATAGTATATGACTCAGCAGCTTTCAGCAACAAGAAAATAAAATTGGACAGACTACAACACCACGCGCTGTTTTACAATTGTCAGAAGCAACACAATACAACGTCACGTGAAGCACTATTTGTAGCATGTAGGAACAACGCCTTAAAAGTTGAGAAGAAAAGAACTTAAATTAAGAAATACTGCCAAGGTACTAAAAGACAAAAGTGACCCGACTAAGAAACCAAATACAGACTATTATCTTGCAGAAATAATTAATGGAAAAAAAAAAACAGAAAAAAAGTTTCATCAAAACTATAACTGAAAACACATTTATCATTACAGCAGAAATGGTGGCAATAGGAAAAGCGTTAGATACAACTACTGACAACCCAGCACATATGTAAATAAAGAGGCAGCACATAATTATTAGCTTGGATACCTTCACGTGTGAGAATAGAAGGAAATGTGGTGGCTGCCTCAGACGAGAAAAAACAAGAAGCAGGCCAAACCACACAAACACAGGGGTGGGCTCAACAGAGATCAAAAGCATAATTAAAACACTAGACTACAACTGGGAACAGGATATTTTATGATACTTCTTCTTCTTCTTCTTCCTCGTTCGCCCTGAAAAGGACGTTGGTTGCGTTGTGTCTGTTTACGCCGGAGCTGTGATATCTGCACCTTTCGGTCGACACATCCGACTTCAGCACGGCAGTTTTTGGGACCGGGTTCGCCTTCCCTCTGCGATCCCTACTCGCTCAGCCAGACTACAGTGATGCAGACTGTTTCCAGGACCACCACGTGGAGGTGGAGTAGGGTCTTAGTCAGCTCTGGTTCGCTGACTCTGATGCAAGCAGTCAAGCTATGGGTCGCTGACTGCATTCTCTATTGCTGCATCTTTGGGTCCCATTTTATGATACAGAAACCAAACTTCAGACCATGTCTTGAGGAAAATACTAACAAAAAATGCATAAACATAATTTTCACCTCAAATTTTCAGTACGAGAAGATAACTTAACAAACATTTTTTTTATAAATGAGCACATGTCCAGAAAGAAATACTTGGGATAATTTCAGTTGCAATACATACGAAGTAAAAATACAGTAAATGAAAGTACTAACCCCTCAAAACGCAACATGGTAACGAGAAATATACTTAAGTGATACACCATAAAATAGAGATATACTTTCAGACATAGAAGGGATACACCATAAACACTACAGACGATATGAAACACCACATCAAAAGCTAGAGAATTAGCAGTCTATGAAAAGAACAAATTTAATGTACTACATAGAATTTAGAACAACATGCACTCAAAGTATAACCCATATGTGGCTGAACCGGGTATTCCATGCACTAAGCAAATACCAGTTTTCTGTGGAGGGTCCAAAAATCAATCCTTCAATTCAGAAAATTATTTCCCATACTAAATGTTATAATTATTATCACTGTTTAATAAGCTACGAAAAAGTATAACCGTCATTGCAATGGCCGGTGGTGGGGTGTGTCACGGAATTTACTCACATTGCTCTACAGTAATGGTCCAACAGTGGCCATTCGTCAGAGTATCTACTGAGGGTTTTCAAAATGTATCTAACTTTAGCTCACGTTTACTCTTGGCAGATATGTGAATTGACGAATGGTGCTTCATTTCTAGGGAGCCTCATGGGTATTTCAGAAATCAAGTACTACGGCTGATAGGATCCAGACTTATAAAGTTTTAGGCCGAGTGGCCCGACCTTAGAAGGGCGGAGTATTGTGATGAGTTACTGTTAATTTTTATTTTCAACTTGCCCCCTTTCTTGTCCCATTTATTTTTTTTTCTTCTAATGCGTCCTAGTTCGTATTTGTTTCAATTCTGTGTTATTCTGTATGGCGATAGGATGACTCATACCACCAACACCAACCCCTCTCGGTTGGAGATGAGAGAAAACCCCTACCCGTGTTGTAACGTGAGCTAGAAGACAAAATAACAACTATTTTACACCCATTTATCCTTAGTTTATCACTTGTATGTGTCTTGTTGTCACATAGTGTTGTGTCTGTAGTGTAACTTGTCTTATTTTAGATAGGGTGGCAAAGACTGTCTTGAAAACAAAGCACAGTTGTACGGATAGACTGGAGGAGAGTAACCTACTCACTCCAGAGACATATCTTTACCTCAACCTACCACCTGTGAAATCTATTTTCTATACATTCTTGTGTATCTGTCAACATTCACTTTTTACCTAGACGGGCCCAATAAAACAATTAACCTACCGTGCGACAATATCTTATGTAACCATTTCCTGCAACCAGTCTGCCCGGAAATGATTACACCACTCACCCGGTCCAGCCATCCCCCAACAACCTGGGCCAAAAAATACTTTCAGTGATAAGATAATTGACTTTCGCCATCTGTCATAAGAGGTTTTGATGTTACTAAAATATGGGATATCCTGGACAAATAGGTGTATCAGAGGATACCAGGATAATGCCAGATAAGAGACTGGTCTTATAAGTAATACCCCCTTCTCTGAAAAGAGCAAGGGTGTTTAGATATCAAGGTAAGGTCAAGCTATGTAAGTTCTCAGAGAAGAAGATGATGATGTACTCTGAGTCCCTAACTGCTACCTCTCCAGATCCCAATTTGGTAAATGATTAAGTGTGTTATTTTATATGGCTACGTCTAGGGTAATTTATTCAATCTAATTTGTAGTTAATTTCAAAATAGAACTTTAACTTTAATAAAATTATTAAGCAAGACTGTATGAAATGTTTATGTACAATTTAATTGTCCTGAACCTCAATCTTTTTAGGTCAGGAATACTCAAAATCAAGAAAATGATATTTACAAATTAAAATAAATATATTGGAAACATCTGTCCATTTTGGAGAAAGTTCACTGGAATAACTACACACAGTTTCTGTTCAACTGATGGTTAACTTCTGCTAAAGTTAGATTGTAAGTTTCTTTACTACTTGGGAAGGTCTTCTCTATTCCTCATAAAAGGGTTGAAATCTAGTTTGATTTCTCTTGGGTGAATGAGTTTGATAAACTGACATCGGCCTTTATAAAGGACTTAGCTTATAATGTTGCTGCTGCTCATAAACACACGTCACGATCACCAAATTTGTGACTTCTGGCTGAGAAGATGGGGTCTGGCTCCAGATATATAAGGAACTCTCATCTCCCACACACTTCTTCTCAAGTAAATGCAGCCACGAGGAAATTTCGTGATATAACCTGGAATAGAAGGACAGCCCATTCCATGTAGAAGTCTGCCTCAATCCATTCACCCATAAACAATATTAAAACTTACTCTTTTCAGTTATTGTGCTAACAAGTTGCACAAGACCTTGAATTCCTTTGCCTACAATCAGTTCCATGTAATCACTCTTTCTCTGTTTTGATTCAATGTTAATGTCCTTCGTCCATGCTTGGCTTCCGTACAATAATCAGGTTAAGTGCAAAACAGCATGTGATCTATTGGTAACTTCATTCTAACCTTTCCTGTACGTTTTTCACAAGATCTTTTAACAGTGAGTCACTCCAGAAGAAAATACTAATTTAAACCAATACTAACACTTATGGTCGTAATTTGTTGCCAATTTTGCAAACACTATACACATTTTTCCCATTTAGAACATGTCGGCAAAACTACACACATTCCTACTTGGGTCAGTATGACACAACACATCCGTCCGGCAGTTTCACTTTCGAATAGCACTCGAACAAATAGTCTGGCTATACACAAGTTAATAATTAACAAAATATGCACATACAATATCTTTCTTACCCTCAGGCAAATATATTCACACACACACAAGCTGAACTGGCCTTCTACGGGATCTAGAACTGCTCTCAGATCAGAAGGCAAAGACTTGGTCGTTCTGTCTTTTAGTTTCTGTCAGCTTGGTGCAGATTTTTTAATCGAATGGCCCAGACCGTACGACCTTGTTACTATTTATAGAAATACACCCGCCCAATCAGAAACGCAGTCAAAAAATATTTTTAGACTAGTGACTGCTGCAAATCTGAGCGTGTCTGTATAATCTGACTAAATTTTAATATTTTATATTACAGCTATTATTGGACCGATTTTAATTATCCAAAGTGATAATTAAACGGCCAATTGCTCTCTATCGTTATATATAGTTTTCCCATTGTTATTTCTATGCATTTCAATCTGGGTAATTTTTAAGTAATTAAATTTGGCCTTACCCGGATATGAAAATATCACTAAAATCAATTTTACTAAGTCAATATAATTTTATTATGAGGGAATCTTTAGACTTATGTGTTAAGCAATATCAGCGCTATAATTCGAGATATCCCTTTCATTTTAATTATCTTTAGTTGTTAAGAAATAAAATATCATCTTTCGGTCAAAAACACAAAAGAGGCATTGTTACCAAGTAAAAGATTTCTTTATCCCTACCCAAACAAATCAATACACACTCTGATTGGTTGTTAAATTTGTACTATGCTCTTAGATAATTTTTGGTAGGCGGTAAATTTTGACTAGGTTCCTAGACAAATTCAAATACACTAGATACATTTTTGGCGGTAAATTTGACTGGGTTCTTAGACTGCTTCAAATACTATATTTAGTTTTAGATTCAAATATTATAGCTAGTTTTTGAGCAGGGAATTTGAGCGTGGTGTCATACAGATTAAAAATTTTACGACACCATCCCATGGTTGTTTACTCACTAATCTGGTCGCTCCTCCATACTGTCTGATCGGAAATGGGTTACAGCTAATACGCAAACAACATTTCGTTCCACTGATTCAAGTGGAACTCATCAAAATGTTCAAACGAAAGTGATTGATTACCATAATCTGCAAGGATAGTTCATGAAGTCCCGATATGACAAGAATTGAAGAAAGGGAGTGTCGTAAACAGTGAATCGAAAATACCAAATACTGTCAAATGTAGGAAAAAAGAATGAATGAATTCCAAGATGGCACAAGTAAATGTGACGTTCGAAGTTATTTTGTCAGAGGGTGGGGGAGAGAATTAAAGCCTAGGTCTGAACCTTTCAGCATCTATCTACATCACATTTAAGAAACAAAAATATACCAGACCACGCATTCTTTTATATTTTGACACGCGCTGTTATA
>JAMPIV010013242.1:0-84069 GCA_024509875.1 Oreohelix idahoensis
AGCAGAAAGCGACCCATGGCACAGAGGGAAGCCCAGAAAGATAAGATGCTACAATTGTGGAGACCTGTCAGACCACATGGCAGCCAAGTGCCTCAAGGCCCGCCTTCCGAAGAGATGTTTTCGATGCAAGTCAACTGAACATTTGATAGCCGCCTGTCCCTCAAAGAGCTCTTTCCCGAGACGTGCTACCACAACCAGGTTTCCTTCCGGGTGCAAGCCAAGAGATGACCGTGACAACTGTCACCCTAAGGGAGCCGAGAAGATTGGTAGTCGGTTAGGGGAGGAAACTCGTCTTAAGCAGAGAGGAGGGAGTGCAAGTCAAGGTTCAGAGGAGGAGACACATGAAAAGCAGACTGTGGGGAATGTAAGCCACCGTCCACGCAAAATGAGTGCAGAACACGTCAAGAGCGATCCCCCTACAGATTCGACAGCTACATGCACTGGCAAGCAGATGTCACAAGCCAGCAGCGACGCGGCACAAGTAGGCGAATCTTCTAGACCACAGCAACTGCCAGCCCGACAAAGCACAACTAGGGACATGTCGACCAAGACAGTCCCCAGCCGGGTTGTACCGATGACAGAAGCTCAGCCTAAAGCATCGCCGCAGAGAAAGAGTCATACGCAGCACCAACGATCTAAGAGGCTACGATCGAAGCGCCAGAGGTGGTGATGTTGTCGGGACGACAACAAAATCAGGAGGGAGATATGTGATGGGTCCGGGAAGACGCCCCTGAGGCCCCACCCCCACTTCAGTTCAAGGCATGTTTGTCCCCCACATATTTTCGTTGTGCGCGAAGCATGCTGGGATGTGAAAATTCTAACGAGATAGAAAATATATTAATTAGGCCACAATAACGCCTAAATATTAATTGTGGTGTATAGTTGTGAGTTATATTTGAGATTCGTGTGTTATATTAAATAGCTGTAAGTTTTATTTGTGTTTTCGCTATTCCTAAGCGATAATCGCGTACATTAGCATCGGGCACTGTTGGGTGTGGTGTTTGTTTGGTTTGGTGTTATGTTCGCTAGTTTATTTGTTTAATGTTTGCTTTGTCACTGAATGGGCTGTAAAAATAAATATAGCCCCTGCCTCTAGAATCAAGAGTTTTATTGTTGTTCGGGTCGGTGCGAGTGTAGCAAGAGAGTGATCACACATCACAATATAATCATCATCATCATCTTCTCGCCCACCCTACCACAATTGTCTTGTTTGTCCTCATAATATATATTAAATATTACATTAATAATATGATATTATAGGCAATAATACACTTGTAATTTAATTTAATTAATTTTTTCTGATAATTAAGGTTAATATGGGACATTGCATAATTATGCAGTGATAGTCCAAGAAAGTAGCACTACAATTTATAATAGATGCCTAGGGCATAATAATATAATATATATATATTGACAAAATAAAATAATCTTATAGCTACCTTTGAGGTAATAGACCCATTGTATATTATTTAATATACTTTTCTGGTACTAAGAGAGTGACTTAGTACATTGAGCAATATAATTACTAGGAATTATACCCAACATTATTGGATATTGAGATTAATTGTGTGATATAATTACATTATATTTAACAGATATCATAACTATTTATGATATAGTATTATTTAGATACAATATTGTTACAAAATATTGTCTATTAGTTGAACTTAGACATTAAGTTCAGTACTATTGTGATTACTTATATTGAATATTTCTAAGTTGAGTAAGTATAATAATTACTCTGAAGCTACTATTGACTATTTTAATCAGTAATTATCAATAATTACTTACAGATAAAAGTCAAAATGCTTACTATAGACCATTTCGTTAAAATTGGTCGGGAATATGGTTATAAATCTCAAGAACTTCGTCAGTTTGCTGAATCAGAACTGGAAAAATATGAAAGAAAAGAAGAAGAGAAAAAAGCTGCATTAAAGAAAGAGGAAGAGGAACAAAAGGCCGCATTAAAGAAAGAGGAAGCAGAACGTGAGATGAAGCAAATTGACAAGGAAAATAGATTGAGAGAGATTGCTCAACGTGAAAGAGAAGAGCAAAGAACAATCGCCAGACAGGAAGAAGAGAATAAATTGAAACGAGAGGAAATTATTTTACAACAAGAAATGGAATTGGCGCGTATTAAATTGGAGACAGCAAGATTACAAGCACAAAGTGCTGATGCAAACCAGAATAATAACTCACAAAATGGATCATCATCCAACCAACCTAAACATTTCTACAACTTTAAATTACCCACTCTCAACTTGAATGTGGACGACCTTTCATCGTTCCTGTCACGTTTTGAACAGACTTGCAAAACAAACCATTTGCTGGAAGAGTCATGGGTACTCAAGTTAAATGAATTCTTGGTTGGAGAACCATTGACAGCTTCTCAAAATGCTGACCCATCAATAGCTAATAACTACGGTGCTATTAAGTCCTTGCTTTTACGAAGGTTTCACCTGGACGAGGAACACTGTAGGTTGAAATTTAAGGGAATTTTACCTGAATCTCCAAAAGATTTTGCAGGATTCATTGCGAATATACGCAATACATTTAATAGATGGGTTGAACTGGCAGAAGTCAACAAATCATACGACAAATTAGTTGATTTACTACTACGGGATAAGGTATTATCTTCGGTTAGCCAGCCATTTTTTTGCATATTTGCAGGAGCGTAAACCAGGTACCATGGACGAGTTAGAAAAAATTTCTTTAAACTACTGTTCGGCACACCCGAATGCAACCATTTCTAACTCCTCATTAAGAGAACCTCTACCTGTGGCGTCTAATATGGCCTACAATCACAATAACAAACAAAGACATCACAGTGTAGACAGAAGCAGGTTCCAAAGAAATCACAATGTTAACTTTCAGAAGGGACATAATAATGATTTCAACAATAAAAATGAGTTCAACAGAGGTAGATCACGAGATAGAAATTATTCACCTCAAACAAACTACCACAATGGTCAACATAACACTCATTATAATCGATCACATACTCCCAATAATAATAATAACTGGAATGGTGATAATCATGGCTCGAGACATCGAGATAATAGTTACTATAGAGGGCGACGAGATAATTTTAACAATTATACTCGGAATCGATCTCATTCTCGGGGATCATCTCATTACAACCATAATACAGGGGCGGCAGTTACAAATAATACTACCCCTATAGCTCAGGTCCCACTTGACAATAATACAACACAGTCTTCTGCTGCATGTTTTGCTATTAATTATAATGTGGCAAATAGTTGCCAGCAATGCAATCTTATTTTTCAGAAGGCGAAAGAAACAGTGCTTAACTGCGGACATATTACACCAGAGGTAGGTCTTGCAGTCAACGATGGAACAGGCCTACTAATTTTTAACAGGGGATTAGTTAATGGATCCGTCGTCTCAGTGTTGAGGGATTCGGGATCCACAACGATTGGTGTACGACAGTCGCTGGTACATCCTAGCTGTGCAACGGGGGAATATGTCCGTTGCATGACTTTTGGTGGAACAATAGAGTTCTACCCCACAGCTATTATTCATGTTAACACACACCTTTCTTCACAGGGAACGTAAAAGTATGTATGCTAAAAAAGCCTATAGCTGATTTGATGGTTGGTCGTA
Source organism: Oreohelix idahoensis (assembly GCA_024509875.1). Classification (NCBI taxonomy): domain Eukaryota; kingdom Metazoa; phylum Mollusca; class Gastropoda; order Stylommatophora; family Oreohelicidae; genus Oreohelix; species Oreohelix idahoensis. The sequence goes on from JAMPIV010013242.1 coordinate 3,625, forward strand.
TACACGGCAGTAAAGATTGTACTCCAGATGAGATTATAGAATGGGAGAAACATAACCTATGCACTGGAAACGCCGTGACGACTAGAGCGCAGACTCAACTCATGGAGAAAGTTGATGATAATAAAATGGATGCAGACAACCAAGAGGAATTTGTAGTCAATTCACCTATTGACAGGGAAACATTTGCAACCAAACAAAAAGAGGATAAATCTTTAAAAAAATTTTTTAAGTTGGTTGATAAAGTTGACAATCTATCCTCAGGTAATAATAACAAACATTGTTTTGTTATTAAAAATGACATATTGATTAGATGTTTTAATGACAAATCACAAATAAAACAACAAGTTATGGTCCCATATACTTTTAGACGGTACATTCTTCAACATGCACATGACTCACATTGTGCTGGACATATGGGATATACTCGAACACGATCTCGAGTACTGTCTTCATTCTTTTGGCCAGGAGTGTCAAGAGATATTTCGCAGTATGTACGTTCCTGTACTACATGCCAAGAAGTGAAAGCACGTGGAGCTTTTCACACGGCGCCTATTCAGGCTTGCGATATCTCGGTAAGACCTTTTGACAAGATGGCAATAGACATTATTGGTCCATTGCTACCATCGGCCAGAGGACATAGATTCGTCCTTACGTGCATTGATTTGTGCACACGATGGCCAGAAGCTATCCCATTAAAGACCACCACTACCACAGATGTAGCTGATGCACTACATCTCATCTTTTCTAGAATAGGGTTTCCTAGAAAACTTTTATCAGACCATGGGTCACAGTTTATATCTGACACCATGAAGGAAGTTATGAAAACTTGGAACATTGATAGGAATTTAAGTAGTATTTATCATCCGATGAGTAATGGTGCGGTTGAAAGACTTAACCGTACACTTAAACAACTACTACATAAGGTTACTGCTAAGCACCCTCATGACTGGGACAGAGCACTCCCAGCTGTTCTATTTGCTTATCGGGAGGTACCGCATGAACAAACTGGCTTCTCTCCCTTTGAATTAGTTTTTGGTGCTCCCCCAAGAGGTCCTATGGGACTAATAAAAGACTTATTAATTGACGAGGAGATGACTCAGGACACTCAGTCATCTTACGAGTACGTAATTAATCTTCGGAAGAACATTATTGAGTCTTGCCAGTTGGCAACAGCTTCTTCTGAGGCTGCAAAAGCTAAGGCTCGATCTCTACAAAATAGGTCTCGACGATTACGCCAATTATTCCCAGGCGACGAAGCTTATGTGTTACTTCCTCACAATAACAATAAATTACTGATATCTTGGAATGGTCCTTACAAAGTCATTGATAAAATTTCCGACGTTGATTACGTCTTAGATATCAAGGGACACAAAAAGATATTTCATATTAACATGCTCAAGCAATTTCATACACGTCCTGAACACTTACAGTCAATTTTTCATGAACTAGATGACAACACAGTATCCACTTGTCATTATTCTAACTTATCTGTCATCCAGGAAGAAGAATCTTCTTTTCCTGAGGTACAGTTACCGTTACCGGTACCAGTAGTTCAACCTACTGAATCTTGGCGGGATGTAACCATCTCTTCAACGGTTACACCGCAACAGCGTCTACAGATTGCTAATCTTTTACAATCTTATCCAGATGTGTTGACCGACGTCCCGGGTCGCACATCGGCTATCAGTCATGACATTACTCTCAATGATGATACACCTATTCGTGTACATCCCTATTCTGTTCCTTTACATTTCCTTGCTAAAACTACTAAGGAACTTGAACAGATGTTGTCTCTGGGAATCATTGAGACTAGTAATTCGCCATTCTCTTCTCCATTAGTGATTGTCCGGAAGAAGGACAATAACATCAGACTATGTGTTGATTATAGAAAATTAAATGCTAAGACTATAGTTGACAGCGAACCACATCCACTTATTGACGACTTACTACCACGTCTATCCAACGCAACTATATTTAGTAAGATAGACTTAACTAAAGGTTATTGGCAGATACCACTGACCGAAAAGGCTAAGTACTACACCGCATTTTCCACTCCACAAGGTCTATACCAGTGGAATGTGATGCCTTTTGGGCTTGTTAATGCGCCAGCTACCTTCATTCGCCTGATGCGACAAATTTTATCAGGTAGACCAGACGTTATTACATATATTGACGACATATGCTTGTTTAGTTCGTCGTTTGAGGAACATGTTTCGGGACTTAGATATGTTTTCGACACTCTAAGGAATTATCATCTAACTGCTAAACCTACAAAGGTGCAAATCGCGTGTAATGAGATAACCTTTTTGGGACATATCATTGGATCGGGATATATCCGAACGTTACCTAGTACAGTCTCCAAAATTCTAAACATAGCAGTTCCTCAGACGAAGAAACAGGTCAGGAGTTTGTTAGGACTTGTTCAATATTACAGTAGATTCATACCAAACTTGTCATCCATCACGGCTGTATTGTCTTCATTGTTAAAAAAAGATATGCCGGTGAAGGTGACATGGACTGGTACATGCAATGAAACTTTCAACAAAATTATAAATTTGTTCTCGCATGAACCAATTTTAAGACTTCCCGATGCTTCCAAAAGATTTTTCTTACGAACAGATGCTAGTAACTACGGCATTGGTGCATGCCTGCTCCAGAACCATGATGGCATTCTACATCCTACGTTATACATTTCAAGAAAGCTGAAGCCGGCAGAAACAAAGTATTCAACAGTCGACAAGGAACTTTTTATCTGTGATCTGGGCAATAACCAAACTTGAAAAGTTCTTGCTTGGTGCTCCCTTCACCATACAGACGGACCAACGTGCTGTAGCATCCTTGCGTCGATCGAATCATACAAGCCAGAAACTTGCCAGATATTCAATCATCCTACAGCCATTCGAGTTCTCCATTGAACACATACCTGGCACTGAAAATTGTGTGGCAGATGCATTGTCACGTAATCCTATTGACGACGAATAATCAACATTGACACTCTTAAACTATTTCAATCAGCACTACATTGGATTGAACGAAGTATCAACTATAAAGGAACTAACCTTGCCTTCAATTTAAACTTTATATACACTATATGCATCACAGAATTGAACTACAAGACAATCAAGGTATATATACTGACATTCGAACTTCGTCTAATGTCCATACACGATATACGAATATCATTGATCAATCATGGAACAATATCTGACGACAAGTCGAACTTATTATTCTATGTGCACTTAATTCTTGGATGCTGGGATAAATGACATTTCTTTCCAACGTAAACGTTTGAACATTTTTGCCTAAAAGAATTCATCAGGATCAAGACTACGGATGGATCATCATATCCTATACTAATTAATTAGTTAACTTAACTTCTTAATTGAATTATTATCAATAAAATGAAATGTGAGAAAAAAATGAAATGAAAGAACAAAAAAAAAAAGAGAACGAAATATAAAAAGAAGAAATTATGAAAAGAGAAAATAAATCTCACACAAGTATTAGATTAATATTTTTGTTAATGTACCTATACATTATTTAGTTAGTTAAATTAGATAGTTATTATTCACTAACACTTAACACACACAATTAAGTTAAAACTTATATTCGAATTTCTTTCTATTTCTTCTCACTTATTTTGTCTTTTTCTTCTCTCATAACATCGCGTTACATTAGAACCTTAATAATTTAACTCTTAGTTTAATTAATTAATTTAAATTTAATTAGTCAAATTAATTCCTATATGACATACTAATACGACAGACCTCACTTTAATTTAATTTTATCATTCACTATTAACATTGGACATTTATTTAGTTGATATAATAATATGTATAATATTGATATATAATGTGATTTATGTTAGATGACTATGACAAATAGTTAGTTGACATGACCGCAACACGGTTCTACTCAGAACATCGTCGGCCATATGTCACAATTGTGTTAAATTTTTTTGAAAAATTGTTAAGTCGGATAGATATTGAAAAAAAAATCTATCGATTTTTTTTTCCCCGGTGTACAGGGAATTGTTACGGTATATGATATTAACGCCGTCTGCTAAAGGTTACCAGACGTGCAATTGTAAAGGTTAAGACATTTAATATATTGCGATAGATGTTTCAATTACTGAACGCTTCATACACGATCGATTATGACGTGTATAGCGTTGTTTAGGACACAGTCGGTAACTAAGAAACGCTACCCTTTGTTACTTGACCGCCAAGCTGAATAGCTGCGTTTTTCTAACCTTCCAGTTCAATGGCATGATATAGCCATTTATATGTGTATTTTTGATGGACCAGGGTCAGTCCTAGAACTCAATATGAGAGGGAAATATATGGAGGTTAGTATTTAACTAGAATTCTCAGAAGGAGAAGAATAATCGTCAAATTCGTATGAATATATTCAGACTCGCAGTCTCACTGTCGGCAGGTAGCCATGTCTATCTGCTCGTGCATATAGCTGTGACGTTCTGACGACAATACTGCATTGTATCCTCATAACGGACATTGACACATAACCAGCAGTCTACGTTGTTGATTAATTTATGCATTACTTATATGGACTTACGCTCTACCCCTATTGGAATTGATCATCATGTATGTATCACTGTGAATAAATGTATGGACTCAATGAACCGACTTATCACGTCAATGGAATTACAAGTTCAATATAATTGCAACTTTCAAATGTTTGCCCACACGTTTTTCTACCCCACCCCGCATTCGCGTAAAGCAACACCAATTGACACGATGAAAATCTTGAATGAAACCATATAAGAACTCAACTAACATGGCCAGGATTTATAACCACTTTATTGACATTATATGGAACATTGTTGTCAAATTGAATGTTCCAGAACAACAGAGAAGTTCGCCTTCAACAGTGAGGAGTAATTTTACCTATGTGTATCGCTGGTTTTGGAACTTGCCATAGGCATGTTTTCAAGTGGGGAGATGTGTAGTGAAATTGACAGAGATACAACGGCAAAATACCTCCAAAGATAACATGTAAGGATAAAAACATAATGCGTAGGCTGCTGTAGTACATGATCGCCTAGACCGCGGGTCATCATCCTCCATAAAAATTGACTTGCTAGACAGGAGGGGAACGGCGGATCAAAAAAGGAAAAAAAATATGACTGGAAAGATTGCGTGAGACTGGAAAGGCTAAGGAGACGCAATTGGGGGGGAAACGGAGAAAAGTCACGTTTCCCAAGTTGACATAAAAAGTAAGCAATTCGACAGAAGGGACCTTAGATATAATACGCCACAGTCATTTATTGGACGCTTTTGCAATACCAAGCCCTTGATTTGAATTCAGCGGCTAAAACGCAGATGTTTGGAATATTACAAAAATTAAAAAGTACTTTTTTCTTAATATTAATGTTAGGAATATAAAAATTAGCTGGCCGGATGGCCCATTCTGAGCAGTGAACTAATATGTTCTTAATTTTACAGACGGATAGATAATATTGAAGATAATGACAAAAGACAGTGTTGTTCACATCATCGACAGACTGTATTGAATCTAAAAGTGTCGCTATTTGAAAAAAAAAAAAACACGACCTCGAGACGCAGGTGTTCAAATCTACTTAGTATGGAAGGGAAGGGATATTTGTGGTGGCTGTGTCTAAATATAACTTTTAACGACAAAATTTTGGAGGGGAGAGAAAGGTTGGTTCAAAAATCGAGTACATTTTTGTAGAAACACAAGTAGAGACGGACAGACTAACAGATAACCATCCATACTTGACTGAAGCATGACTGAAATGACTTTAGGGTAGGAAATTTGAATTTAAAATAAACCTAGGCAGTGATTGGCCACAGACAATCATATTATTAGTGCTCAGAGCGCATTTGGGGCCATTCTTCAATAGTTGTTCAGTGATAGACACAGATTTTAAAGTGTGGTGATTTCCATATGAAAGAAAGTGAAATAAATTTAGGGACGCCATACTATAGCCAGCAGCTCAGCTGAGTTTTGCTAGCAATTCTGTGTTATTTATTCATAATCTGAGCTGTGAGTTTCTGTTGTCAACAAAGCAGTGTCTATTCAGTTGGTGACTTTACTCGAGTGTATCTGTGCAGTACTTGTGACAGAGACCACCATTATTGCCCGCCAGCACGGAGAGGTGGGACCATCATATTTCAGCACCAGAGCTACAACTACAAGATGAGTGAGCCTCTGGTCTGCTGGACATTCACCAACGCTTTGTAGTTACTAATACCCCCATAAAAATTCCCACCATTTTCTGGACACTGTGTAGTCAATATAGACAGGTGTGATGAGGCCACCCCAACAGCACAAACATTAACTATCCTCCCAAGTAGATGACTACTAGAACATTTTAATAAAACTAACTAGTATAGTACATATATATGTACACTATTGAATTTATGATATAATATTCCATGCATTTTTTCATAATCTCTAAATCCTTTTAAGTTCTGGTCAATCTAAAAAATTGATCCAGAACAAAATAAATGTAATATAATTCTATCAAGAAATTTTACACACGTGAGTTAGTTCAGTGTATTTTAACATTTATTAATATTATTAGTCTTGTTAAATATCTGTGGGTATATCTATAACCTATTACACCACACTACATATCATAACCCTAGACACTTTACGTAGCCACATTCATTAAAAAAAATTAAGTGTGAGGTCGTAGTGGTAGCAAGAAAGGCCTTCTGACAATTCACAATTACATTTTATCTCAGGAGCCTTCACAGCTGGCCTCATACAATTACATTTAGTAATATCACCATCATACAATACCATCAAACACCACTACAATCGAATTAGCACTAAAATCACTACTGCTATAGCCGTCCTCATCTTCGCTGAAATTTTCTAGCAAACTAAGGGCCTGCTGAGCACTTAAACGAGCAGGTCGCTTTCGAGAAGATGAATTAGATGCCTTCGAAAATATGTATCGAAAATAGGTAACCCAAATTTCGTTAAAAAAACACGAGGTTGCAATCGAAACCGGCTAGAATTTACTCGAAAGAGTGACGCTATCACTCTCCCGCTTTAGAAATAATAATAAAAATGGCTATACTTCCGCTTCCCAGTCATCGAAAACTTCTAACTGTGATGAAACGAAACAAAAACTTAGTTCAAACATGTCGACCAAGATTCGGGGCTTCCCGTCATCTAAGGCTAGAAACGTCGACCAATATAACTGGCTCCTCGTCCTGTAAGAGTTAACGTCTTGGTTGCTGTTTTTGTTGTTCTCCATGTTTCACAGCCACACAATAGAAATGACTTGACACTGCAGTTGAAGATTCTTATTTTTTTTTTTTTTTATGTTGGACTTGATTACCAACAATATACCATTTTAAAATTATTTTATTGAAAGTTATTTTAGACATTTTGTATTAATATTTTTTTTTTGTATGCAGCAATGTTAGAATTTCAAGCCATGATAATAGGAATTATTGATGTGTAGGTTTGGATGATTTGTGTGTAAACAGGTAGATGACATAAGGTAATGTTGAGAGATGATGTGTGGGTTGGGGTAATGTGTGTGTAAACAGGTAGATGACTTAACTCTTTGCTTCCATAATTATTTTCCACCCTGTGCCATAATTTTTTTTTTCTGAAGAATTCTAAACAGTGAAGTGAACTATCTTTTAGCGTAAATCTTTTCTGTGAACATGTACATATTATATATCAAACTGTAGAGAAATAGATAGAGAATTATAATATATAATGTCTTTTGTAGCATTGATACAAGTAAGTTCGATGTACAGGTTGCTTGTAATTTGAAAAAAACACTAAAAAGTTCACAGTAGAATATGAGCTTTCCAAAGACAACTTACTGTTATAATAATAATAATCGCCCCTTCAGTCATAACTGACTATGGAATGCGCCCCTGAGATGACAGCCTCCAGCTGCTTATTTTCCTGATGCTCCTTTCGACATTTTCTCCTCTCTTCGGCTTGTTGTGTGAGCTTCTTTTTGCCCAATCTGAGGTGGCGCCGTAAATAACATCGCCACTTGGTGCGATCGGCAGCTTCATCCTCCCACGTTGCTTGATTTATGTCCAGTGCCCTCATATCTCTCTTGCACACATCTCTGAACCTCAGCTGCGGCTGCCCAACTGTTGCAAAATGCTTATAACCAGTAACTGCTACTTCCCGTGTTTTGCCGACACCTATAGGGTGAAGCTGGAGTGTCCTCTCCAGGGCGCGAGCTTAGGCACAGTTATATGGGATCAAGCTGTTGCCCATGCAGCATATTTCGCCTCTCCACGCAGCCGGTAGGTCCAAAGGAACGGCAGCTGCCGATACAGTTTGGTACCAGCCACGTCGCAGGAGTTGCCAGAATAATGTCGAATCAACATTAGACTGCCTTAGGTACTCAGACTCAAAATTTATAACAACTTACTGTTGCACGCAATAAAACTCTCTTTTTAGTCTTCAAACTTCACGGTAATCCATTTACAAAGTAAAAAAATATTGATTATGGCCACAGTTAGTACATTTAGTGTTATTCACACCAGTTTTTACTGTGGTCCCTTATAAGAATAAAATAAATTATGCAATATTGCGTTATGTAATTTTCAAACAAATAAAGAAGAATAACGTCATATAAAAACTTTTTAACACTTGTTTAATGTTTTAATAGTATCCCTAGCTTCATCTTCTACCTAGGACAAGTGATTAGATGTTACTGTATGTCTAGTTCTGTTAATGCTTTTCTATCGGCTAGAATAGGCCTACGCCCACTCATCAACTAAATCTAATGTATCTAGCCTTTCTGCACCGATTCCATTATTTGACAACAAACTGTGACTACCAAACAATCAACCCCATGTCAGCAATCTTTTTAAGTAGTTTGCCACAATTATTTGCTTAGGAGGCTTAGAAATTGTAAATATAAAGCTTTACATATTTCTGTAGCAATAACAACAACAAAAATAAACACGCGAATCGTCACACACATTGTAACAATAACATCAAAACACGCAAACATGCAGCTTCTTCTTCTTTGATCCTTAGCCGCAGACTGTCAAAGCAGTCAGTGGCCATCACACCTGGTGGTGTCTTGTAGGGCAGCAACAAATTGCTTCCACTTCGTTTGGTCGGCGGCCATCCTTCGTACAGTGCCCCAACTCTGGTTCATTCTTTGCATCTCAGCCTCCACAGTTCTCCGCCAAGTTGTTTTTGGTCAGCCTCTCTTTTGCTGTTTCCGTAAATGTTTAGATTTTTCTACATAGGCAGGGGTGTCGGCCCTGCACTAAAACCCCCAACCTGGAGGATCAGGGTACCAGCTTTTGTCTGACCCCTGATATGCTGCTTCACTACACTCAAATTAGTTATTTAAATAGTAGGATGTGTGTGTAAGCACCGTAGGTGACATAAGGTAATGTTGAGAGATGATGTGTGGGTTAGGATGATGTGTGTGTAAGCACGTAGGTGACATAAGGTAATGTTGAGAGATGATGTGTTAGTTGAGATGGTAGACTGGTGACATGAGATGATGTATACAATGGGCAGAAGTGCAGAGATGAGCAGGTGAAGTGACGAACTGATGTTGAGAAGAACAGGATATAAAATGTTCAATGAGGAACACAGGTGATATCTGTGGTGGTGACAAAAAAAAAAAGCACTGAGAGCTGATACATGAAACAGAAGGGACCAAACAAAAATAACAAAGAAATCAACAACGGCACCTTCTCCAGTAGGCAGCACAACCTTCTCCTCAGTCTGAGTGTGACGGAGGTCATCCTTGTGAAATGAGCCAATTCTGTTTCTCAGTTCAGTCTCCACCTTCTCATGTTGTATGTCTGGGGAAAATTCAGAGCCCATTAAGAGGGGGCTAGTTGAGGAGGTGGCTCCATGATTCATAAGGAGCGAATAGCAAAATGATAACAAATTGTATAACATTGTGCATGGCAAATACCCACCATCCAGTGCAGCCTTAGCTGTACTTTGTAACTGTTGTACTACACTTTGTTGTATTACAATGAACAGAAATATTTATAAAGGAATAAATAACTGTTCCCGCACTACACTTTGTATTAAAATGAACAGAAATTTCTATAAAGAACCACATAACTGTTACACTACACTCTGTTGTATTACAATGAACAGAAATATTTATAAAGGAACAAATAAATGTTCCCTCACTACACATTGTATTACAATGAACAGAAATATTTATAAAGGAACAAATAACGGTTGCACTACTGTTGCTGAGTTATTTGCCGGTTGAAGATCATGCACTGAGTATGGTTACTTTAGTGATCTTTTGTTCATCATGCTTTGTTATTATTATTATTATTATTATTATTACGCGAATTAGGGTGAAGGTGTTCATACAACTCAGTAGCATGGTATGAAGAAGTAATTCATGTAACTTGAACTCAGCAACATTAATGAAGTAATTAATGCCTTCAGGTTGAGTCCGTAATATTTAATCACATGTACACACAGGATGATCATTTCAAATAGGAGCAGAACATGAGTCCGTATAAGTCATGCATAAATTAATCAATAACGTAGACTGCTGGTTTACGTGTCAATGTCCGTTTAAGGATACAATGCAGTATTGTCGTCAGAACATCACAGCTATATGCACGCGCAGCTAGACATGGCTACCTGCCGACAGTGAGACTGCGAGTCTGAATATTCATACGAATTTGACGATTATTCTCCTCCTTCTGAGGATTCTAGTTAAACACTAACCTCCGTAAGTTTCCTCTCATATAGAGTTCTAGGACTGACCCTGGTCCATCATAAATGCACATATAAATGGCTATATCATGCCATTGAATTGGAAGGTTAGAAAAACGCAGCTATTCAGCTTGGCGGTCAAGTAACAAAGGGTAGCGTCTCCTAGTTACCGACTGTGACCCAAACAACGCTAGACACGTCATAATCGATCGTGTATGGAGCGTTCAATAATTGAAACATCTATCGCAATATATTAAATGTCTTAACCTTTACAATTGCACGTCTGCTAACCTTTAGCAGACGGCGTTAATAGCATATACCGTAACAATTCCCTGTACACCGGGGAAAAAAAAATCGATAGAATTTTTTTCAAGATCTATCCGACTTAACAATTTTTCAAAAAAATTTAACACAATTGTGACATATGGCCGACGATGTTCTGAGTAGAACCGTGTCGCGGTCATGTCAACTAACTATTTGTCATAGTCATCTAACATTAATCACATTATATATCAATATTATACATATTATTATATCAACTAAATAAAATGTCCAATGTTAATAGTGAATGATAGAATTAAATTAAAGTAAGGTCTGTCGTATTAGTATGTCATATAGGAATTAATTTGACTAATTAAAATTAAATTAATTAATTAAACTAAGAGTTAAATTATTAAGATTCTAATGTAACTCGATGTTATGAGAGAAGAAAAGACAAATAAGTGAGAAGAAATAGAAAGAAATTCGAATATAAGTTTAACTTAATTGTGTGTGTTAAGTGTTAGTGAATAATAACTATCTAATTTAACTAACTAAATATCGTATAGGTACATTAAAAAAAAATATTAATCTAATACTTGTGTGAGATTTATTTTCTCTTTTCATAATTTCTTCTTTTTATATTTCGTTCTCTTTTTTTTTTTGTTCTTTCATTTCATTTTTTTCTCACATTTCATTTTATTGATAATAATTCAATTAAGAAGTTAAGTTAACTAATTAATTAGTATAGGATATGATGATCCATCCGTAGTCCTGATCCTGATGAATTCTTTTAGACAAAGTGTTGAAACGTTTCCGTCGGACAGAAATGTCAATTATCCTAGGATCCAAGAATTAAGTGCACATAGGATAATAAGTTCGACTTGTCGTCAGATATTGTTCCATGATTGTTCAACGAATATTCATATATTGTGTATGGACGTTAGACGAAGTTTCAATGTCAATATGTATACCTTGATTGTCTTTAGTTCAATTCTGTGATGCATATAGTGTTTATAAATATTAAATTGAAGGCAAGGTTAGTTCCCTTATAGTTGATACTTCGTTCTATCCAATGTAGTGATGATTGACGTGTTTTAGGAATGTCAATGTTGATTATTCGTCGTCAATAGGATTACGTGACAACGCATCCGCCACAATATTTTCAGTGCCAGGAATATGTTCAATGGAGAATTCAAATGGCTGCAGGATGATCGCATATCTGGCGAGTTTTGGGCTCTTGTGGTTAGATCGACGCAAAGATGCTACAGCACGTTGGTCAGTTTGTATGGTGAATGGAGCACCAAGCAAGAACTTTCCAGTTTAGTTATTGCCCATATAACTGATAAAAGTTCCTTGTCCACTGTGGAATACTTTGTTTCTGCCGGCTTTAGCTTTCTTGAAATATATAAGGTAGGATGTAGAACGCCATCATGGTTCTGGAGCAGGCATGCACCAATGCCGTAGTTACTAGCATCTGTTCGTAAGAAAAATCTTTTGGAAGCATCGGGAAGTCTTAAAATTGGTTCATGCGAGAACAAATTTATAATTTTGTTGAAAGTTTCATTGCATATACCAGTCCATGTCACCTTCACCGGCATGTCTTTTTTTAACAATGAAGACAATACAGCCGTGATGGATGACAAGTTTGGTATGAATCTACTGTAATATTGAACAAGTCCTAACAAACTCCTGACCTGTTTCTTCGTCTGAGGAACTGCTATGTTTAGAATTTTGGAGACTGTACTAGGTAACGTTCGGATATATCCCGATCCAATGATATGTCCCAAAAAGGTTATCTCATTACACGCGATTTGAACCTTTGTAGGTTTAGCAGTTAGATGATAATTCCTTAGAGTGTCGAAAACATATCTAAGTCCCGAAACATGTTCCTCAAACGACGAACTAAACAAGCATATGTCGTCAATATATGTAATAACGTCTGGTCTACCTGATAAAATTTGTCGCATCAGGCGAATGAAGGTAGCTGGCGCATTAACAAGCCCAAAAGGCATCACATTCCACTGGTATAGACCTTGTGGAGTGGAAAATGCGGTGTAGTACTTAGCCTTTTCGGTCAGTGGTATCTGCCAATAACCTTTAGTTAAGTCTATCTTACTAAATATAGTTGCGTTGGATAGACGTGGCAGTAAGTCGTTGATAAGTGGATGTGGTTCGCTGTCAACTATAGTCTTAGCATTTAATTTTCTATAATCAACACATAGTCTGATGTTATTGTCCTTCTTCCGGACAATCACTAATGGAGAAGAGAATGGCGAATTACTAGTCTCAATGATTCCCAGAGACAACATCTGTTCAAGTTCCTTAGTAGTTTTAGCAAGGAAATGTAAAGGAACCGAATAGGGATGTACACGAATAGGTGTATCATCATTGAGAGTAATGTCATGACTGATAGCTGATGTGCGACCCGGGACGTCGGTCAACACATCTGGATAAGATTGTAATAGATTAGCAATCTGTAGACGCTGTTGCGGTGTAACCGTTGAAGAGATGGTTACATCCCGCCAAGATTCAGTAGGTTGAACTACTGGTACCGGTAACGGTAACTGTACCTCAGGAAAAGAAGATTCTTCTTCCTGGATGACGGATAAGTTGGAATAATAACAAGTAGATACTGTGTTGTCATCTAGTTCATGAAAAATTGACTGTAAGTGTTCAGGACGTGTATGAAATTGCTTGAGCATGTTAATATGAAATATCTTTTTGTGTCCCTTGATATCTAAGACGTAATCAACGTCAGAAATTTTATCAATGACTTTGTAAGGACCATTCCAAGATATCAATAATTTATTGTTATTGTGAGGAAGTAACACATAAGCCTCATCGCCTGGGAATAATTGGCGTAATCGTCGAGACCTATTTTGTAGAGATCGAGCCTTAGCTTTTGCAGCCTCAGAAGAAGCTGTTGCCAACTGGCAAGACTCAATAATGTTCTTCCGAAGATTAATCACATACTCGTAAGATGACTGAGTGTCCTGAGTCATCTCCGCGTCAATTAATAAGTCTTTTATTAGTCCCATAGGACCTCTTGGGGGAGCACCAAAAACTAATTCAAAGGGAGAGAAGCCAGTTTGTTCATGCGGTACCTCCCGATAAGCAAATAGAACAGCTGGGAGTGCTCTGTCCCAGTCATGAGGGTGCTTAACAGTAACCTTATGTAGTAGTTGTTTAAGTGTACGGTTAAGTCTTTCAACCGCACCATTACTCATAGGATGATAAATACTACTTAAATTCCTATCAATGTTCCAAGTTTTCATGACTTCCTTCATGGTGTCAGATATGAACTGTGACCCATGGTCTGATAAAAGTTTTCTAGGAAACCCTATTCTAGAAAAGATGAGATGTAGTGCATCAGCTACATCTGTGGTAGTGGTGGTCTTTAATGGGATAGCTTCTGGCCATCGTGTGCACAAATCAATGCACGTAAGGACGAATCTATGTCCTCTGGCCGATGGTAGCAATGGACCAATAATATCTATGGCCATCTTGTCAAAAGATCTTACTGAGATATCGCAAGCCTGAATAGGCGCCGTGTGAAAAGCTCCACGTGCTTTCACTTCTTGGCATGTAGTACAGGAACGTACATACTGCGAAATATCTCTTGACACTCCTGGCCAAAAGAATGAAGACAGTACTCGAGATCGTGTTCGAGTATATCCCATATGTCCAGCACAATGTGAGTCATGTGCATGTTGAAGAATGTACCGTCTAAAAGTATACGGGACCATAACTTGTTGTTTCATTTGTGATTTGTCATTAAAACATCTAATCAATATGTCATTTTTAATAACAAACCAATGTTTGTTATTATTACCTGAGGATACATTGTCAACTTTATCAACCAGCTTAAAAAATTTTTTTAAAGATTTATCCTCTTTTTGTTTGGTTGCAAATGTTTCCCTGTCAATAGGTGAATTGACTACAAACTCCTCTTGGTTGTCTGCATCCATTTTATTATCACTAAATTTCTCCATGAGTTGAGTCTGCGCTCTAGTCGTCACGGCGTTTCCAGTGCATAGGTTATGTTTCTCCCATTCTATGATCTCATCTGGAGTACAATCTTTACTACCGTGTATACGACCAACCATCAGATCAGCTATAGGCTTTTTTAGCATACATACTTTTACATTCCCTGTGAAAAAGGGTGTTCTAATATGAACAATAGCTGTGGGGTAAAACTCAATAGTTCCACCAAATGTCATGCAGCGTACATATTCTCCTGTCGCACAGCTAGGATGTACCAGCGACTGACGTACACCAATCGTTGTGGATCCTGAATCTCTCAGCACTGAGACGACGGATCCATTAACTAATCCCCTGTTAAAAATTAGTAAGCCTGTTCCATCGTTGACTGCAAGACCTACCTCTGGTGTAATATGTCCGCAGTTAAGCACTGTTTCTTTCGCCTTCTGAAAAATAAGATTGCATTGTTGGCAACTATTTGCCACATTATAATTAATAGCAAAACATGCAGCAGAAGACTGTGTTGTATTATTGTCAAGTGGGACCTGAGCTATAGGGGTAGTATTATTTGTAACTGCCGCCCCTGTATTATGGTTGTAATGAGATGATCCCCGAGAATGAGATCGATTCCGAGTATAATTGTTAGAATTATCTCATCGTCCTCTATAGTAACTATTATCTCGATGTCTCGAGCCATGATTATTACCATTACAGTTATTGTTATTTTTCGAGGTATGTGATCGATTATAATTAGTGTTATGTTGACTATTGTGGTAGTTTGTTTGAGGTGAATAATTTCTATCTCGTGATCTACCTCTGTTGAACTCATTTTTATTGTTGAAATCATTATTATGTCCCTTCTGAAAGTTAACATTGTGATTTCTTTGGAACCTACTTCTGTCTACACTGTGATGTCTTTGTTTGTTATTATGATTGTAGGCCATATTAGACGCCACAGGTAGAGGTTCTCTTAATGAAGAGTTAGAAATGTTCGCATTCGGATGTGCCGAACAGTAGTTTAAAGAAATTTTTTCCAACTCGTCGATAGTACCTGGTTTACGCTCCTGCAAATATGCAAAGAATGGCTGGCTAACCGAAGATAATACCTTATCCCGTAGTAGCAAATCAACTAATTTGTCGTACGATTTGTTGACTTCTGCCAGTTCAATCCATCTATTAAATGTATTGCGTATGTTCGCAATGAATCCTGCAAAATCTTTTGGAGATTCAGGTAAAATTCCCTTAAATTTCAACCTACAGTGTTCCTCGTCTAGGTGAAACCTTCGTAAAAGCAAGGACTTAATAGCACCGTAGTTATTTGCTATTGATGGGTCAGCATTTTGAGAAGCCGTCAATGGTTCTCCAACCAAGAATTCATTTAACTTGAGTACCCATGACTCTTCGGGCAAATGATTTGTTTTGCAAGTCTGTTCAAAACGTGACAGGAACGATGAAAGGTCGTCCACGTTTAAGTTGAAAGTGGGTAATTTAAAGTTGTAGAAATGTTTAGTTTGGCTGGATGACGATCCATTTTGTGCGTTATTATTCTGGTTTGCATCAGCACTTTGTGCTTGTAATCTTGCTGTCTCCAATTTAATACGCGCCAATTCCATTTCTTGTTGTAAAATAATTTCCTCTCGTTTCAATTTATTCTCTTCTTCCTGTTGAGCAATTTCTCTTAATCTATTTTCCTTGGCAATTTGCTTCATCTCACGTTCTGCTTCCTCTTTCTTTAATGCAGCCTTTTGTTCCTCCATTTCTGCTTTATGTTTTTCCAGTTCTGCCTCAGCAAACTGACGAAGTTCTTGGGATTTATAACCATATTCTTTACCAATTTTAACGAAATGGTCTATAGTAAGCATTTTGACTTTTATCCGTAAGTAATTATTGATAATTACTGATTAAAATAGTCAATAGTAGCTTCAGAGTAATTATTATACTTACTCAACTTAGGAATATTCAATATAAATAATCACAATAGTACTGAACTCTTATGTCTAAGTTCAACTAATAGACAATATTTTGTAACAATATTGTATCTAAGTACTAACTATATCATAAATAGTTATGATATCTGTTAACTATAATGTAATTACATCACACAATTAATCTTAATATCCAATAATGTTGGGTATGATTCCTAGTAATTATATTGTTCAATGTACTAAGTCACTCTCTTAGTACTAGAAAAGTATATTAAATAATATACAATGGGTCTGTCACCTCAAAGGTAGACTATAAGATTATTTTATTTGGTCAATATATATATTATATTATTATGCCCTAGGCATCTCTTATAAATTGTAGTGCTACTTTCTTGGACTATCACTGCATAATTATGCAATGTCCCATATTAACCTTAAATGTCAGAAAAAAATTAATTAAATTAAATTACAAGTGTATTATTGAATATAATGTTATATTATTAATGTAGTATTTAATATATATCATGAGTACAAACAAAACAATGATGCAACTAAAGGGTACAAACAATGTCAAGACGCAAACAAGACATTTTCACAATTAAAAATGAATTTATGAACTAAATAAAACAAGCGGAAGTGTCACAAGCCAAATGAAGTGTCAAAGACTGACCCGAGGACAACTTAATATTCAAAGTACACAAAAAAAAAAATGACTGCAAAAAATGATGACATCACAGGACTCATAACGAGGACTCATAACGGACGAACATTTAACAATCATAAAATAAATTGATAGTAAGAGTAGAATGGACGAAATAGTTAACGAACATGATACAAAACTGAATAAAAATAAGAACTTAGTACAAATAAAATACGCCAGTTATCTACGGAACGGTACAGCTAACACAAATCGTCAAACGACAGCAGATTTGGACAGGCAGTCCAATGGCAAACCTCAATGGGGCTTCCAAAAGTGCAATCGTTTAACTGCCCTAAGAAACGACCGAAATCAATTCAGGCATCGTGAGAGCCACAGAATCTAATTTCGGTTCATCCTACCTACCGCCCACTAATTAACAACACATTAAAACAACCCAAAATTACATGAAACACATTCAGAAAAGACATGCCTATGCAGGCAAAAGGCATGGACTCAGTATTACTGTTTGCAATGACGACAGTTTAAACAGCTAGACTTATCTTTTCCGTTGCTTAGATCAGTGCTAGAGGTCGTCAACAGCTAGGCTAATGCCCCTGACTGTCTGCTCCTGTAGTCCATATCGTGTGTTTGCTTCAATGCTTAGAGAACGACTTTGGTTTCTCCGACAGTTCACCTACACGACTTTCGGTGACGTCACGTTGTTAGGCATTATAATGAGTAAGACGTCATCTTCGACTGGATCATGTGATCGAAACTTGATCGTAAATATTGTGATTAATCTGTGCGTAAGGAACAGAAGTTTGTTTCTTTTTTCTGTCGTTCCCCGCATTCGGCCGCCACTTTGTTGCTGAGTTATTTGCCAGTTGAAGATCATGCACTGAGTATGGTTACTTTAGTGATCTTTTGTTCATCATGCTTTGTTATTATTATTATTATTATTACGCGAATTAGGGTGAAGGTGTTCATACAACTCAGTAGCATGGTATGAAGAAGTAATTCATGTAACTTGAACTCAGCAACATTAATGAAGTAATTAATGCCTTCCGGTTGAGTCCGTAATATTTAATCACATGTACACACAGGATGATCATTTCAAATAGGAGCAGAACATGAGTCCGTATAAGTCATGCATAAATTAATCAATAACGTAGACTGCTGGTTTACGTGTCAATGTCCGTTTAAGGATACAATGCAGTATTGTCGTCAGAACATCACAGCTATATGCACGCGCAGCTAGACATGGCTACCTGCCGACAGTGAGACTGCGAGTCTGAATATTCATACGAATTTGACGATTATTCTCCTCCTTCTGAGGATTCTAGTTAAACACTAACCTCCGTAAGTTTCCTCTCATATAGAGTTCTAGGACTGACCCTGGTCCATCATAAATGCACATATAAATGGCTATATCATGCCATTGAATTGGAAGGTTAGAAAAAACGCAGCTATTCAGCTTGGCGGTCAAGTAACAAAGGGTAGCGTCTCCTAGTTACCGACTGTGACCCAAACAACGCTAGACACGTCATAATCGATCGTGTATGGAGCGTTCAATAATTGAAACATCTATCGCAATATATTAAATGTCTTAACCTTTACAATTGCACGTCTGCTAACCTTTAGCAGACGGCGTTAATAGCATATACTGTAACAACTACACTCCGTTGTATTACAATGAACAGAAATATTTATAAAGGAACAAATAAATGTTCTCTCACTACACTTTGTATTAAAATGAACAGAAATATTTATAAAGGAACAAATGATACAGAAATAACAACAGAAACACGAGAATATACTGAGAAATAAACAGATAAGGAAACTCTGATATTCTTTAAAGGAATAAAGGTAAGGAAAACTACAAACATAAAGGTAAGGAAAATTACCACACACACAAAATTTTAACAGATATGGAAAATTCTACATGGTTAAGAAATACAAATGGTACGGACAACTCTATATATAAAATTTTTTTAAAAACATCGTCAAAAGAAAAAGTGCTTGATTAGGACAATTATGATATTCTTAAAAAAAAAAGGGGTAAAACCTAACTGGTAATGAAAACTACAATATGCTAAAAAAAGAACAATTTTTACCAGTAAGAAAAACCACAAAATACTATTAAAAAAAAATAAAAAATAAAAATTTACTGATAAGAAAAATTTTGATTTGCTTACAAAAAAATTAAAAAATGAATTGGTGCGGACAACTCTCTTTGCTAACGCACACAAAAAAAAAATAGTAGACTTAACTGGCAAGGACAACTCGGGAAATAAAAAAAATAACATGTGGTAAGGTAAACTCAATGATATACTATAATAAAGTGGAAAAAACTTAACTGACAAGAAAAACTCTATGCTAGGAAAGAAAACTTAACTGGCAATGGAAAACTATGATATGCTAAAAAAATTAAACGTGTAACGGAAAACTATTGTATGCTAAAATATGTCAGGACAACTCTCTGGCACGCTGGCAAATGATATACACAGAACATGATAAATCTGGCAAATCAGAAGTACAGTTTCCCACTGGTAATCATTTGGTAGATAGGGAGGTACATCACACTGGAATACCAAAACTGGGGGTAAGGTGGTGGTGATGGCTGGGGGTGTGCGTGCAGCCATGTGCTGGGGTGTGTTATGTGCATTGGTGCACGTATGCAAGTATGTGAGAACGAATCCCAGGTTATCATCTGTACGTTTAAGATAATCAGCACTTAATTCATTCACTCATCATTTATTTTCCTTGGAGCACCTTATGGAGCATAGAACCACCACTAACAGCTCATCTCCTTACAGGAAGCCTGCACCAAACATTCTCATGTTCTTGCAGCTGTGATTTCTGTAGCAATGAATTCTACAGGATGAGGTTGCCAGCCTCATATTAGTCTGATATTCCTGAGGGAACAGTGGTCATATTCTTTCTGTCTCATCAGACACTTCCAGGAACTACACTGGACAGTAAGCACATCATGCTCAAATTATCATTCTGGCTGTAAGAGGGGGGAACCAATCAGAACCAGATACTAATGATACTTTGGTGTTGAGATAAGAATATAACATGATCCAATTTATCAAGTCATTAAGTTTGTATAACAACAGAAATTATAACTACTATCTCAATTTATCAGTCAGGTTTAAAGACAATGGAAATAATCAGAATTTAATTACAATGTTCAATTCTACTTTTAATTTAAAGGCAATAGGAATAATGAATTTATGATGTTTCAGTAACTTTGAAATAATCTTATATTGTTTGAAATAAATTTCAGGGGTTACAGAATACTACAAACAATAGAACAGAAGAGATAGATAACAAGTCATCAGCACCGCCCTTTAGCTCCTGATGGAGCATATGCATTCAATATTTACCTTCCACGCCTTCCTGTCCTGCATCACCCACTCAAGATTTTCTGTCTTCCCCATCCCTTCCATCGTTGTCTCCAGTTCTCTTCTCCACATGCTATTTAGTCTCCTTCTACCTCTCTTACCCTGGGGACCATAGCACAGGATTGCCTTGTAATGCAATTAACAGGTTTCCTCCGGTGTATCTTATCCATCACCAGCATCTTCATCTCATCTCCTGTTGCACTGGTAATTGTTTGGTTCTTCTTATTAGTTCCTCATTCATGATCCTGCCGAACCATTTCAATCCTTTTCTATACAAGCACCTATTTATGAAAGCCTGTAATTTCTTGGTTAGATAACTAGTATGAATATTAAAATATGCCCACAGTAGTCGTAGTTGACCGGAGCTGCTGAGGAGGCCGGCAAAATAGAACAGAATTACTGAACCCTCAGGCACATCATAACAGGCAACTAATATGAAGTTGTGTAAGGGGGTGGCAACCTCACCATATAAAACAAATTGCTGTGTTCAATGCACAGCAGTTGTGCTACCAAAGTCCAGCAGTCATCTATATATTGCAAATAAGGGGGTAAAGGTTAAGGCAGTCACACAGCAGACACCGCCGTAGGGCAGTGAAGTGTTAGAGACTTCACTACCTTAGGGTCCAGCTTTATGAGGTACAGGGTCCAGTTCCTTCCTTACTGCCTTAGCCTTCCCCACCTAACTCAAGAGCAGAGTTGGGTACCCATTTATAGGGGAGTGGACTGGTGTGTTGAGCCACCTGGTTTTGAACCCAGTAACTTTGCCTTGAAAAGCAAACACTCTATCCCCTCTGCCACTCGACACTCTACTTGTGATCTAGCATCAACTAATGTCATTTTCTTCTATCTTAAAATACAACAGAACAAAGGTTAAAAGTTTTAAAAAAATTATCATTTTCAAATGCTTGTGAAGGGTGGGTTAAAAAAAATAAAAACAGGACAAAATACAAAATCCACGTATTACTACAGTCCTCCTTATTTGCTAAATACATGTGAACTAATTCACTGAGAATACCTACATCAAACAGGTTCTCTTCTTCACAAAAGGACAAATCTTTCTGGTCTGAATAGTTTTAGAACAACTATGCTAATGTACTACAGAACAGTGGTTCTCAACCATGGGGTATCTAGGGGGCATTGCATCCAAAATGGCAAATTTTCATGTGCTTAGTTTTTAGTAAATCATTTATCAGCCAATTGTGAAATCATTAAGATTCTAAGTGATATATGCATATTTACAGTATTTCTGTCACTGTTGTTATGTGGAGAAAGGGGGGTAGTAACTTCAGCAGTATTCAGTGTCAGTTATCAGATTTAAATTTCAAGACAATTGCTGAAAATCTGTCGCAGCAGGTCTTCTCACTGAGTAAGTCTAATCTTTTTTTAAATGTGGAGTCTTTATAACATCTACATATTTTTTACTTTCAAACTTTAAGAGTAGCAATTATGTTTTGTTTTTGGTACCATTATAATACAGTACATAAGTGTCAGTGGATCAAGAGATGAGAAGAAGACACTGAAGATGGATATGACACTGATAAAGACTGTTTTTGTGATATTGCTTGATGGAATGAATGTTTGTATGTACTCGTCTGCCTGATGAGAGTACGTGGTCAACTCAGACTCCGGCACAGTGTTGGTCATATAGGTCACCTTGTCCCGGAACGTAATGAGGCCCCGACAAGAATGTATTGTTGACAATGAGTGTTAATATGAGTGTCAATACGCGAATGCATGAATGGTTCTGTAGAGTTGACAAATTGGTAGCAATGCACTCATACCCTCACGGTTGGAAGTCAATGATAACTGGAACTACTGTAGACGTTTTAGACAGTTTAATGACACACACTCTGACAGCACGGTTGACAGTCATTGGAACAGGTTGACACAATAAATCATTGGATACTTGACAAATGGGTGGCAACAGCAATTTGGCAATCTCATAGCATGTAAATATAATCGGACGATAGGAGCAAATATATAGTTATGATAGTCTATCGTCTCATACCTCCACTGACTAGTAGCATCAGTTTGAGTTAACAATAATAATGGTCCTCACAATGTCCCCTTATAGACCCTCTGCTGACTATGTCTTTCAGGCTAAGTCTTTTAGGCTTTAAATTCAACAGGGTCTTTCTTTTAAGGGTGACAATCTCAAATAACAAGGAGTAGACTTCAATACATTGTAGGTCTTGGTATCACCATCAGGTAATAAGATATCTCCGTTCTCTGACTGACAATTCAAATAGACCAACAGTGGGATTCAAAATGGCGCCGGTCCCAGTGAGCGACGTTCATCCATAAGATATCCTCACTACAAATAAAAGTTCCGTTCATTTGCTCATCTAATGTCTTTGGGTTTTCCAT
Organism: Oreohelix idahoensis; assembly: GCA_024509875.1. Taxonomy (NCBI): domain Eukaryota; kingdom Metazoa; phylum Mollusca; class Gastropoda; order Stylommatophora; family Oreohelicidae; genus Oreohelix; species Oreohelix idahoensis. The sequence goes on from JAMPIV010013242.1 coordinate 26,901, forward strand.
ACCCATAAGGAATGTTACATATGTCCACTCACAGTGCTGCTAGTACAGGAATCGTCTACATACGATCCATCAAATATATAGATAGATGATATAACATCTATGGCGTCGTTAGGCCTAGGTAAAGTTTTAGAAAATGTTCCTTCTTTACCTTCAGTTCAGAAAATACTAGTAACTAGCACACTAACATATATATTCTGGGAGAAGTATCAACCATCATAGTATACTGAGAGAAAACTCCTCTCTTTCCCAGAATCAATCACAATGACGAAAAACTTCGGATGCTCATTTGTCCGACAGCCTTCAAGATCCGTCCATCCTCACGGAAGCGCCAACGACGAATAATCGTCTCATTGGGCATGCGCTAATGTTAACCTTTCAACTATATTCAAGTGGGGCGACTATATATTTACTTTCACTCGAAGCATAAAATGAGTATTCGCCCTTTGACTAGAGTTCTAATCTTAGACTCAAAATATTACCAAATATTTCCAAACATAACAAGTATACAAACTAATAAATATCTTCCTATATATTTATATCTATATATTCATTGCCACCAGTAATCTGTTGGTAACAGACACACACTGAGGAAACCTGCTGATAGCATTACCAGGTAGTCCTTGTTCTGGAATTCCCAGGGTAAGAGAGGAAGAAAAGACCAAAGAATACATGGCAAAGAGAACTGAAGAACGACATAAGGGGATGAAGAAGACATGTAAAGACCTTGAACCGATGGCATGGGACAGGAAGATTCGGCATATGTTTGTTGAAGGCGTATGCTCCTTGGGGAGCTGAAGGTTGGTGATGATGATGATAATACAGTACATACACAAATGCTAAAAAATAAACCTTTCTTAGCATTCTACGTCTATGATAATCTTAGGTGTACCTCAGAACCTTGCCAACCCACCACGGGGAACATCTATCAAATAGGTTGAGAACCACTGCTACAGCAGATAATTGAAAAAATTGGAATACACTAGCAAGGAATAAATATAGAATACTGGAAATGTTAATAAGCAAACAAGGGATAATTTCTGTGAATACAATCTGGCAATGTACCCTCGTCCGATGGCAAGACATTTTTCACCTCCACCTGTGTCTGATGAAGATCTCCTTTGTTGAATGACCCTATTCCCTGCCTTAGCTCCACCTCCACTTTTTCATGCTGAATGTCTGACATTTATAAGATCATGACTTGATAAATTTAAATCAGAAATAGCCAGCTTAATATCATCACACAATAACAGTAACTAGGGACAAAAAATATTTGTAACTGTTATTTCAGTGTTTGCCATAAAGTGTAGAGAGCATGTATCTTCTTTCTGCCTTCCTGGATCCTTAGCCGCCGACTGTCAAAGCAGTAAGTGGCCATCACACCTGGTAACGTCTTGTAGGGCAGCAACAAACTATCCTCATTTTGCTCGGCTATGAGAACATGATCCAATGTTACTGTCGATGGTGTTGTTTATCTAGGGCTGATGAACCTGTGGCTCTTTCACTGCCAAACGCTAAATTGATTTCCTTGGCAATGTCCATAGTGTCAATCAATCAATCAATCAATACCCTTTAGCTTCCCAAGAAGCTTAAGCCTTCACCAAACACATGTCAAGTCCTCCTGTCACGTTTCAAGTCCTCCTGTCACGTGTCAAGTCCTCCTGTCACATGTCAAGTCCCCCTGTCACATGTCAAGTCCTCCTGTCATGTGTCAATTCCTCCTGTCACATGTCAAGTCCTCCTGTCACATGTCAAGTCCTCCTGTCACGTGTCATCAGCTCAAGTTCTTTCCACGTCTTCATCATTTTCACTTCTCTCTTCAGTTCTCTTCTCCGTGTGTTTTTAAGTCTACGTCTGCTTTCCCTGGAGATTCCAGAACAAGGACTGCCTTGTAATGCTATCAACAGGTTTCCTCAATGTGTGTCCTATGCATTACCAGTGTCTTCTCATCTCTTGCTCCACTGACACCTGTCTAGTTCTTGTCACCAGTTCCACATTAGTGATCTTGTCATACTACTTCAATCCTTCTATTCTACGCAAGCACCCATTTATGAATGTCTGTAACTTTTTGGTTGTTGTTTTTCTTGTTCTCCATGTTTGAGGAAAAAAACCAAAAGCAACAGAATGTTCAGACTTCAGAACAATCAGCCTGATGAGTCATGCAATTAAGATACTGCTCAAAATCATACAGGAAAGAATAAAAAGTAAAGTAGACAGCGAAATCCAAGAAGAACAGTTTGGTTTTAGACGGAACAGTGGAACAAGAGAGGCAATATTTTGCCTAAGAAGATTAGCAGAAAAATATACAGAGGTCCAAAAAAGTATGTATATGTGCTTCATTGACTATGAAAAGGCTTTTGACAGAATCCATCATGAGAAAATAATTGAATGCCTCAAAGACATAGGTATTGATGGAAAAGATATAAGAATACTCAGTAACCTTTATTGGGAGCAAACTGTCACAGTAAGATCGGGAAGGAATTATTCACCATACATAGACATAAAAAGAGGCGTCAGACAAGGTTGTGTGCTGTCCCCCTGCCTATTTAATTTATATACCAAAAAAATTTTCAAACAGATACAGGAAATACCAGGACTGAACATCAGTGGAAGATCAATAAACAACCTTAGATATGCAGATGATACCGTGTTGTTAGCTGAAAGCGAACAGGAGTTACAAGAACTAGTGAAGCAAGTGAACAGTATAAGTCATGAATATGGACTCGACATTAATATTGAGAAAACTAAAACTATGATAATTAGCAAAACAGACGATAAACCCACATTGAAGATAAGCGTAAATGGGAAAATCCTGGAACAAGTCAAGAGCTACGTATATCTTGGTCATATAATAACAGAAGATGGCAGATGTGAAACAGAAATCAAGAAGAGAATAGGAATGGCCAAAGCTACATTCAACAACATGAAACATATACTGACATCCAAACAGTTATCTCATAAATTAAAACTGAGAATCATAAAGTGTTATATATATTCTGCTTTTCTGTATGGTGCAGAAACATGGACGATGAATAAGCATTTGGAAGAAAGAATTGAGGCTCTTGAAATGTGGATATATAGAAGAATGGGGCGTATCTCATGGAAAGAGATGAAAACAAATAAGGAGGTCCTAGAAAATCTAGGTATGAAAAGAGAACTAATGAGAGAGGTCAAAGTTCGGCAGCTAAGATACTTTGGCCACATAAAAAGGCATAACACCTTGCAGAAGACCATAACAGAAGGGAGAGTTGAAGGCAAACGTGCAAGGGGAAGACAGCGCTATAAGTGGGAAGATAACATCAAGAGATGGACGGGAAAGAGTCTATCAGAGTGCACCACCAAGACAAGAGACAGAAGACGTTGGAGATCCATTACAGCCAACCTTCGTTGTGGAGATGGCAACTGATGATGATGATGATGATGTTTGAGGGCCATACAATAGGACTGACTTGACATTTGAGTTAAAGATTCTTATTCCACAGTATAGATCAAGATCTTTTTCTGGTGGCTTTTCTGCCATTCCACAAATTGTTAAGCTGTAAGTCATGAGTACCATCTTCTTTCCAGTGTGCTCCATCCTGGCCAGGCATGCAGTTAAAGAATCCTTACATATGGTTTTACGCTAGCATGGGGACACAGGTTAGGGGCAGTATATTATGCATTCCTCACCATTCTGGGGGCTCTCCAAATATCTTCTTCTTATTCACTCCCTATGGAGCATGGAACCACGAACGTAGCTGGTTCCCTTACAGGAAGCCTGCATCAAAGCATTCATGTTCTCTTACAGCAATGGTTTCTTCTATAGCAAGTAATTTTACATGAAGAGGCTGCCAACCTCATGCACATCCTTATATTAGTCACCTATTATGACACGTCTGCTCCCCACATATGCGAGGATAAAAATACTGTGCCTTGGTTCTGAGCTCTCCCAAGAAATTGTCTCGTCCTGCACAGAGCCACTTCCAACTCCCCTCACCTGTCATTTACCCACTGTGGCACCCTCCTGCATGCAGTGAAGCAGGTAAAAGCCAGAGTTAAGCCTGGAGCTCGAGTGATTCCCCAGAGCTTAGTGAGCAGTGTGCTGAGTTCGCAACATGATGCACCACTGCTGGAATAAGATCCAATGTAATTTCCTATACACACACACACACACAGCAAGGTCTGTCACAGTTGGCTCCTGCATGAGGAGTGAACCCTGGTCTACTGGTGTGAAAGAATAACATAGTCAACAACAAAAAACTTAGATGGACAGAAACAGACCGTTTCATAAACTAAGAAAAAAAGAAGGAACATTGTAACTTTTTTCTTTTTGGTAGCTTTAATGTCTGTCTCATGTTGGTGTGAAACTGTTTTTTGGTCATTCCAATTTTCTTCTTGACTTCTGTACAAACACCCTCTACTACCGTATAATAATAATAGTAAACTTACTGTCTTTTTAGGCGTTTTTTTCTTGCTCATCTCTTTTTTGTTCATCTATTTTGCCAGGTTTTTTAGTGTCCCTTGTCTTTTTCTCTTAACATATCTATATTCCTTAGTTTTGTCTCCTGTGTGTCCATGTGGCTGGCAAACCATTTTTACAGTGTTTTGTGTGAATCATATCTATCGTTCAATTGTAAAACTGACTAAATACCCATTTTTTTTTTTATTTGCTCAATACTATATGCTCTGAGTAAAAGATACTTTAGCTTTTACTAGTATCTCTCCCTTTACAATTTTTTTTTATTTACATAAAAAATCTCTCTCTCTGATAGACATAAGTGAGTAACAGAGACGATGGGATCTCAAAAATGGAGATCTGAGACACTGCTTAATATGAGTCTATGAACTCACAAAGGCTAGTCAAGGAACTAAAAAATAAAAGAGAGAGAGACAAGTCAATGAATATTAAAAGAATAAAATTCAGTGAACTAAACACTAAATTTAAAAAAACGCAACAACAAACTCAAAATATGCCATTCAATGAACAAGACAAGCTGCAGTCAACTCACAAAAAAACAACGACAAGTTCACGTTGACACCTACCATCAGGAGTTGGCAAGACCGTCTTCTCCTCGGTGGCAGTCGGCTTCAATTGTTCCTTGTTGAAGTTGCCTATCCCGTGTCTGAGTTCAGCCTCGTTCTTCTCCTGCTTGATCACTGAAATAAAAAATTTCCAAACACTTATGTTAATTTTTACAGTAGGCATAAGCTATACCGATGGACAGGAGACACACGGAGGAAACTTGCAGATAGCATTACACGGCAGCTTTTTTTTTGTGATACTGACGGACAGGCGACACAAGGAGGAAACTTGCAGATAGCATTACACGGCAGCATTTTATTTGGAATCCACAAGGCAAGAGAGGTAGATTCAGTCTGAAGAACACATGGAGAAGAGAACTGGAGATAGAAATGAAAATGATGAGGACATAGGAAGACTCTGAGCTGATGGTACAGGAAAAGAAGACTTGTCATGTGTTTGTTGAAGATCCAAAAACAGCCGTGGTAATGAATGAAATTAATTTAAAATGACCTACTATGACACCATTTTTGACACATGTTCTTACTTGGGACTAAATAAGCAGAGTTGTGGTCAAGTCTTTCCTAATAAATCTCAAGTCGAGTCGAATCGTTAATAAAAATTCTTGAGTTGTCGGTGTGACGACTTAAGTCTGACTCAATCTTGAGTTAATCAGCTCAAGCTGAAAGCACTGAAATAGTCAAGTCCCAATAAAAAAAATTTCTCAAATCAAGTCACCCTGGTGACTTAAGGCTGACTTTATTTCAAGTTGATAAGCTTGACTTAGGACCTGACTATTTCAATGTAGTCACTAATTAAAAAAAAACTCACGTCGTGTCGCCGTTGTGACTTAAGTCTGATTCGAGTTTGAGTCAATCATCTCGGGTCGACAACACTGTAAATAAATGTTCTATTTTGTCCTTCTCACCAGGTTTTCTTGTGTCTACTTGCCTCAAACTACCAATACGTTGAAATGAATTGTATGTTTCAAGACTAGTATTTAACTAACTTTTTTTTCAGTTATTTAACATCACCAAACATAAACTATTACTACCTTCTGGACTAATAACAATCATACACACACCAAAACAAATGTTGGGTTTTAACAAAAGCAGACACTTCTGTTGCACAAATAGATTTGCTGTATAAAGGCTAATAAACTTTTATGCAAATAAACAAAACAAATACGCTTGCCTACAAAATTAAAGATACAGAAAAGTAAAGATGCAGAAAAGTAAAGGTGCAGACAAGTAAAGGTGAAGACAAGTAAAGGTGCAGACAAGTAATGGTGCAGACAAGTAAAGGTGCAGACAAGTAATGGTGCAGACAAGTAAAGGTGCAAAAAAGTAAACGTAAAGGTGCAGAAAAGTAAAGATGCAGAAAAGTAAAAGTGTAGAAAAGTAAAGGTGCAGAAAAGTAAAGGTGCAGAAAAGTAAAGGTGCAGAAAAGTAAATGTCAAAGCTTGAACAAATATGTCATCATCATTTTCTCTTTTGCTCCTTATGGAGCATGGAGCCACCACCATTGTAGCTGGTCCCCTTGCAGGAACCTGCACCAAGTAGTCACATGCTCCTGCAGCAGTTAGTGCATATGCAATTGTTTTACATGATAAAGTTCCCATTGCCAGCCTTATATACAATCTCATGTTAGTGGCCAGGTATGACATGCCTGAGAGATCAGTAGTCCCATTCTTTCTTTGTTTCATCACAGAACCCTATGGGTGCACTGCACATATACATGGTGTCCATCAATTATTCACTCCATTATAAACCTTAACAAATTCATTGCTATAGGAACTATCTTAAAACAGTTCTTAGTACATAATAACTCTACTCAAGACATTAAGTACTGACTTAACTATGGTAACAGGTATTGGTAGTCCCATAGCAGATACTGCCGTAGGGGAGTGAAGTGTTAGAGATTTCTCCATACTAGGTCCAGCATCGAGAGGTGGGATGATGACAGTTCCCTTCCCTCGCTGCCTTTTCCTTCCCTAACTCAAGAGCAAAGTCAGGTTCCCGTTTACAGCTGGGTAGACTGGAGTGTGTCGGTACCGTCATTTGAACCCAGCATCTATGGTAATCTACTTTAATTAAAACAAATATTTCTTGAGTTCTGTTATTAAGTGCCGAAAACAGTTTTACAATAGCTCCTAAAATAAAGAATTTATTTAAGGCTTTTGTTGTTAATGTTTAACTAGGGCTGATGAGCTTTTCCGCTCTTTTGCAGCCAATACCACATTGAAGACTCCTTGGTATTATCCACACTGTAGATCCAGACTTTTCTGCTGGTTTTCTGCCATTCCAAAAACATGCTAAGTTGAAGTCATGAGACCCAGTTTCTCCCGCTTGGCTTGCATGTAAAGGATAACCACATCTGGCCCCAAGCTAAGAGGAAGAAGTGCATGGCATACTGTGCATTCTCCACCTTCCAAGGGGGCTCTCCAAATAGGCAGAGATAAAATATGGTGCTCTGGTTTTGGATCATCCCAAAGAATTTTCACGTTCTACACAGAACCACTTCTCAGCTCCCCTGCCCATCTATGGGTCCACAGTGAGGTCCCCTGCATGCAGCCAACCAGGTAAAAGCCAGAGTTACATTTAGGGCTCAAGAGACTCCTTGAAGCATAATGTGCAATGCTGGGTTCTCAACATATTTTCACCACAGGGAAGTGTGTGGATGATTTAAAGAGTCAATGAAGGTGTAATTATCCTCACAGATGGGTTCACTTTCACATCTGACTACTGCAGAATTGCGCTTATCTGGTGGTCATATAAGGATGACTCCAGATATGCCTCCATGCATTTACTAACGCTTGTAATGGGGTGAATAATTTATACGAGGGGGCGAGGGGACACCCTGAACACTTGCAGCATAAAGACAAATATATTTTTTTCTGCAAATTAAACAAAACAAATATGCTTGGAGTACAACAGTGAAGATACAGTGATGCACAAAAATAAATGCCACAGCTTGAATAAACACAAGCCATACTTACTGGCCTTGACATTTGAAAATTAATCTTGTAAACAACAGAACACGTTGCAGTAAAACCACATGGCTCACTCACTGGCACGACCATGCATAAAGACTATATTATACGGCCTCCAAACAAATGGCTTTTCAGATATTAGCAAAGTGGATACTGCACGAAGGTGTGCCAATAAACTAACAAACAGAAATACCAGCAGGAATTTACAAATGATTCACTATAAGCCTCAACAAAGCAAGGGCTGTGGCTACCAGAGTAAATATTCCTTGTGCAAAAATGATTACTGAGTTCTTGGTGTGAGGAAGAATTGGTTGGCGTGACATCTAAAATAAAATATCTTCTGCTAGACGTGTGCTTTGTGAAATTCCTTATGCAGCAAAATATATAATGTCACAATTTGAGTAAATTATTTTTTTTATATACACAAACCAGTTCCACTCATAACATTAGAGGTTTATGTGTACACATACTAGTTCCACTCATAACATTAGAGGTTTATGTGTACACAAATTAGTTCCACTCATATCATTTGAGTTTTATGTGTACATAAACTAGTTCCATTCATAACAATAGAGGTTTATGCATAAACAAATTAGTTCCACTCATAATATTTGAGGTTTATGTGTACACAAACTAATTCCATTCATAACATTAGAGGTTTTATGTGTATACAAACTAATTCCATTCATAACATTAGAGGTTTATGTGTACACCAATACCTTGACTTTCGTCGCTTCGACTTTCGTCGCTTCGCTCTTTCGTCGGTTTTCAATTCTAACCACGTTTCCAAATTTCGTCGGTCGCTCGCTTCGCTCTTTCGTCGCATTTGGTTACAACTGCGCGTCATCTTGATTCTTTCGTCGTTCAATCTTTGAATAGAAGTCGTTCGGTGTGCACTGTTTTTTTTTTAAGTTGTCCGCATTGAATCTCTTATATTTGTCATTAAACATATTAATACTACTTATTTTTGTGATTAAAATAACAAAATTATTCATACTATATTATTTTTGTGATTATACTGTAAACAGTTCATAGTTATTTTTTTGCTTTAATATATTCATAATGGGTCCTAAGTGTAGTGACAAAGTTAAAAGAACCCATAAGGTTCTCAATTTGCAAGAAAAGCTTAAGCTAATCAAGCTTAATGAACAAGGCATCTTAAATGCTGAAATAGGCTGCAGGCTAGGTGTACCAAGCACTACAGTTAGCACAATTGTAAAGAACAGAGCTAAAGTGTTAGAGGAAATTAAAAACGCTACGCCAGTGCATACCAAACTTATTAGAAAGCGGCACAATTTAATTGGTGAGATGGAGAAAGTGTTAAATGTGTGTATTGAAGACCATGTCAGCCACAACATTCCTCTAAGCCAAGATCTTATCCAGGCTAAAGCACAAACTTTATTTAATGCAATGAAGGCTGAACAAGGAGAGACATCAACTGAAGAGACATTTGGAGCTAGCAGGGGCTGGTTTGAGAAATTTAAGAAAAGGTCAAATTTGCATAATATAGCAGTGAACGGAGAATCAGCTAGCGCAGATACCGCAGCTGCAGGAGCTTTTCAAGTGAAGCTTGAAAAATTTATAGAAGTTGGCTACACAAAGCAGCAGATCTTCAACGTAGAATAAATTTCGACAGAAGTTCAAAAGTAAATAGTGGGCTAGAACACCAAATAGCCTGTTACAGAGAACTTCTTAGGGAAAGGAAGAAGACATCAATGAGGTAAACGTCTTTGCTCTCCTTTTTCAAGACGCAACCGCCACAACCAACTTCAGTCACCCCTCCCTCTAACCCTTCAGATTCCGAGCCATCAACATCAGCCCCAGTTAGATCTCCTTCAAAGTGCCCTTCTCCTAAAAGAATTAGATTGAAATCCTCCAGTTCTGAAGATGAGCCACCTCAATTTTCTCCATCTGGTTTTCTAAGTCTAGAATCCCCCTAAATCACCAACATTCAAAACTGTACATACTGTATATATTCATCGTCTACTTGCTCAAGAATGATTTTAAGGTAAGATGCTATTTACGTATTTTTTATTTATTACTGTATTTTCTTTACTCTTATGTTTATTTCTGTTTATCTAGGTGTTGCACGCATTCGCAAGTGTTATATAGTTAGTTATTTTCGTTTTTTTTGGCGCCCCTAATGCATTTGTAAGCTAAATAAAGGCTATGCTTCGACTTTCGTCGATTTTCGACTTTCGTCATAGCGCTGGTCCCTAACCTGTCGAAATAGCGAGGTATTGGTGTACACATACTAGTTCCACTCATAACATTAGATTTATGTGTAAAAAAACTAGTTCCACTCATAACATTAGAGGTTTATGAGTACACAAACTAGTTCCACTCATAATATTTGGGGTTCATGTGTACACAAACTAGTTCCATTGTGGCTGATATCAAGTACTGAGTATTGCACAAGCAAAAAGTGATGTCTGGTAAGAAAAACAAGGCCAAACTAAACTGTATGCAAGTATAACAATAAACAAGTTGGGCTCTGTAAAATTCATTATAAAGTGGAGTATACAACTCAAAACATTAGAAGTAAAAGTTTCTGCGTATAGAAATCCCTCTAAAGCAGAAAACTGCATTGAGTACAGGCAAAAGCTGATATACGGTATATGAAAAATACAGCTAAACCAAAATTTGCGATAGGAAATCAATTTTTTGTTTTCTAATGAGCTAACATTAACTATATGGCAAAAGCATATAATTTGTAATAAGTATACGTATTTCTTTGCAAAAAACTAGACTTTTAATGGACGAGAGAAAATAATGAATACTTTCTTCTTCTTTGATCCATAGCCGCCGACCGCCAAAGCAGTCAGTGGCCATCACGCCTGGTGGCATCTTGTAGGGCAACAACAAATTGATTCCACTTTGTTCGGTCGGTGGCCATCCTTCGTACAGTGCCCCAACTCTGGTTCATTCTTTGCATCTCGGCTTCCATAGTTCTCCGCTAGGTTGTTTTTGGTCGGCCTCTCTTTCGCTTTCATTCGGGGGTCCATAGTATAGCTGTTCTTGTAATGGTATTAGGGTCCCTTCTGAGGACGTGGCCAACCCAACTCCAGCGTCTGCCAGCTATGATGGTGTGCATGTCCTCCTGGTTGCTCCGAATGAGTAGTTCTTGGTTGCTGATGGTATTCGGCCAAACGATTCAGAGAATTTTCCTTAGGCAGATTGTGTGGAAGGAGGACAACTTCTACATTTCCATCTGTTACTCTCCAGCACTCCGCACCATAGAGAAGCACAGAAAGTACACAGCTCTCATAGTCTTAATTTGGTGTTTGTGCTGTACTGGGAAGACATCCAGATGTTGCTGAGACCAGCAAAGGCTGTTCTCGCTTTGATCATTCTGTTGTTAATGTCTTTGCTTGTTCCGCCGTCTGGTGTTAACTATGCATCCGAGGTAAGTAAATGTGTCTGTCTGTTCTAACTCTGGTTCCTTATTGTTATTGGCTCAGGATTGCCCACATTGAGTGTCATGACCTCTGCCTTCTTCAGACTGATGTTCAGACCAACCTGCTGGCTATACTTATTCAGTCTATCGGTTTCTTCTTGGATGTGTTGATGTGAATGTGCGAGTAGTGCAATGTCAACTGAATATTCCAGGTCTTCCAGTGTAGAAAACGTTGTCCATCTAATTCCTCTTGGACTGCCCTCTGTTGTCTGGCACATCACCCAATCTATGGCTGTCAAAAATAATGATGTTGATAATGGGCATCCCTGTCGTACTCCTGTTTCCACTTTGAAATTACTCAATCCAACACTGCATGTAAAGTTAGAATATTGGCTTTTTATAATGGAAACAATGCAGCTGGGAATTCCATAAGTCCTCAGTATTTTCCATAGGCTGTCCCTGTGTATGCTGTCAAAAGCCTTTTTAAAAATCAACAAAGTTAATGTACAGCTGTCTCTGCCATTCTGAGAGCTGCTCTATGATGTTCCTGAGGGTGAATATATGATCTGCACATCTTCTGTTCTTTCTAAAACCTGCTTGTTCTTTCCTCACTTTATGGTCAACTGCTTTTGAAATTCTCTGGATGATTATCCTGCCTAGTATTTTACTGGGAACTGAGAGGAGAGTAATTCCTCTCCAGTTGTTGCAGTCTGCAAGGTCGCCCTTCTTGGGCAATTTGACGATTAGTCCTTTTCTCCACTCTGTTGAAGTTGTCTCAGTTTCCCAGACTTGTGCAAATAGTGGTTCTACTAGTTCTGCTGCTAGTTCGGGGTCTGTCTTGAATAACTCGGCATTTATTGTGGCCAGGAGCTTTTCCATTCTTTAACCCACAGATTGCCATGATGATTTCTTCCTTTAGTGGAATGTCTGTATTAACATCTAGATCATTTTCAGCCTCAGCAACATTAAGCTGCATCTCTGATGGTTCCTTGTTCAGAGCTTCTCTGAAATGCTCTGCCCATCTTGTTTCCTGTCCCTGTGCTGTCGTGATGAGATTTCCTTGCTTGTCTCTTCTTCTTCTTCTTTGATCCTTAGCCGCCGACCGTCAAAGCAGTCAGTGGCCATCACGCCTGGTGGCGTCTTGTATGGCAACAACAAATTGATTCCACTGTGCTTGATTGGTGGTCATCCTTCGTGCAGTGCCCCAACTCTGGTTCATTCTTTGCATCTCAGCCTCCACAGTTCTCTGCCAAGTTGTTTTTGGTTGGCTTCTCTTTTGTTTTCCTTCAGGGGTCCATAGCATAGCTGTTCTTGTGATGGCTTCGGGGTCTCTTCTGAGGACATGGCCAAACCAGCTCCAGCGTCTGCCAGCTATGATGGTGTGCATGTCCTCTTGCTTGCTCCGAGTAAGCAGATCTTGGTTGGTGATGGTATTCGGCCAAAAGATTCAGAGAATTTTTCTTAGGCATGTTGTGTGAAAAGAGGACAATTTTGACATTTGATTCTCTGTAACTCTCCAGCATTCCGCACCATAAAGAAGCACAGAAAGCACACAACTCTGACATAATCTTAATTGTGTGCTTGTGCTGTACTGCGAGGACTTCCAGATGTTGTTTAGACTAAAAAAGGCTGTTCTTGCTTTTGTTCATTCTGTTGTTGATGTCTTTGCCTGCCCCGCCGTCTGGTGTTACTATGCATCCTAGGTATGTGAAGGTGTCTGTCTGTTCCAGTTGCTGATTCCTTACTGATATGGGCTCAGGGTTGCTCACATTGAGCGTCATGATCTCTGTCTTCTTTAGATTGATGTTCAAGCCCACTTGCTGGCGATACTTATTAAGTCTATCCGTTTTTTCCTGGATGTGTTGATGTGAATGTGCCAGTAGTGCAATGTCATCTGCATATTCCAGATCTTCCAATGTAGAAAATGTCATCCATCTTATTCCTCTTGGACTGCCCTCTATTGTCTGGCGCATCACCCAGTCTATGACTGTTAGAAATAGAGTGGTTGATAAGGGGCATCCCTGTCGTACTCCTGTCTTCACCTCAAAGGTTAGGTTGCTCTGCCCAACGCTACACATAAAGTTGGCATAGAGGCTTTTTATGATTGACACTATGCAGCTTGGAATTCCATAAGCCCTCAGTATTTTCCATAAACTGTCCCTATGTATACTGTCAAAAGCCTTTTCAAAATCAACGAAATTAATGTACAGCTGTCTTTGCCATTCTGAGCACTGCTCTATAATGTTCCTGAGGGTAAATATATGATCTACACATCTTCTGTTCTTTCTAAATCCTGCTTGTTCTTTCCTCAGTTTGTGGTCTACTGTTTTTGAAAAACTCTGTATAATTATCCTGCCTAGTATTTTGCTGGGAACTGAGAGAAGAGTTATTCCTCTCCAATTATTGCAGTCTGCAAGATCTCCCTTCTTGGGCAATTGGACAATTATTCCTTTGTTCCACTCCGTTGGTGTTGTCCCTGCTTTCCAGACTTGTGCAAATAGTGGTTCTAATAGTTCTGCTGCTAGCTCAGGGTCTGTCTTAAATAGCTCTGCATTCAAGTTATCATGGCCAGGAGCTTTTCCATTCTTTAACCCTTTGATTGCTGTGATGATTTCTTCTTTTCGTGGAATGTCTGTATTAACATCTAGATCATTATCAGCCTCAGGAACATTCAATTGTGTCTCTTGTGGTTCCTTGTTCAGGCTTGTCTCTTACTAACGTTATATTGTTTGCACCTCGTTTTCCATTGAGTTTTAGTTATTTTATAAACTGTGCTTTGTTCATTTCTCAGTGTTGCCTCTTCTGGCTGTCTTGCAAAGTCATCCAGAAATGTCTTTTTGTTGGCACGAATTTGATGTTTTACTTCCTTGTCCAGCTGACTGAACTGTTCACTATATATTTCCTTTAACCTGGGGGACTTAGCTTCTGTGTTCTTTCTTTTCATTTCCTTCCTCTTCGCTATGGTGTTCAACGTTTCTGGTGTTATCCAATCTTGTCTCTTTTTTGCTGGAATCTCAAGCATGACTCACTGATTTCCTTGTATATTGTTGAGATGGTGTTGAATATCTGGTCGACATCATCAGTCGCTGTTGTTTCCTGGCTTTTGGCGATTTGATATCGCCTCTTTACATAAACCACGAAAGCTTTTCTGGTGAGGGGGTCCTTAAGTTTCGTGATGTTATATCTTTTCTGTTTAACTGCAACTGGTTCAGCAGCTCTGAGTTTCAACTTCAGTCTTGCTACTACTAAGTGATGATCACTTTCCACATCTGCGCCTCTTCTTACTTTCACGTCTTGTAGTGCATGTCTCCATCTGCCATTGATCATTATGTGATCTATCTGGTTTCTGTCTCGTTCGTTTGGTGATTCCTATGTTAACTTGTGCACTTCTTTGTGTGGAAAAAGTGTTCCTCCAATGATCAGGTTGTTAATACTGCAGAAGCTTATTAATTTGTCCCCATTCTCATTTACTGTTCCACTGCCGCATTTCCCCATTTCTCTTTCGTTATAAGTATTGTGTGTTCCAACTTTCGCATTGAGGTCTCCCATTACTATAATAAGATCGTACCTAGGTGCAGTTTCCATTTCCTTTTGTAGCTGTTGATAGAACTCGTCCTTGACCTCTTCATCTGTGTCATTTGTTGGTGCATAGCATTGTATAATTGTGGTGTTGGTGAATCTCCCTCTGTCTTGTTCGTATCAGTCTGTTGTTGATGGGTTTCCATTCGAGTAAAGACCTTTCCATTCCTTTTTTCAGGATAATGGCTACACCTTCATTATGCTGACAATCCTCTCTACCACAGTAAAGTACTGTTTCCTCTGTAGCTGTTTTTATTCTCCCCGTCCTGGTCCAACTGCTCTCGCTTATTCCCAGGATATGCAATTTGTAGTTCCTCATCTCTGCTGTGATCTGCCTCAGCTTTCCTGCCTCATTCATAGTTCTGACATTCCAAAATCCAATTCTAGTTTCGTGTTTAGCGGTCAGGGCATCCGTTTTCATGCCAATGGCTTCCTTTCAGCTTTCAACACTGACAGTCATACGAGCCTGAGATTCCAGATGTCCGTCCCGCATCAAAGTTTTTCCATTTGTTACCATTTCCGTAACATGTGTGATTTTTTTCCATTGACAGGGGTGTCGGTCCTGCGCTAAAACCCCCAACCTGGAGGACCAAATTACCAGCTTTTGTCTGACCCCTACCCACGCAGACCAGTCCAGTTTGGTTAAACCTACCAGGAGTAAAAACTCCCACTGGCATAGCTCTGGGGGTTATCAGGGTACACAAGCTGCCACACCGATACAAGGTATAGGTAGGTACCACTGATGGCAGAATGAATACTTTACTATTGTCCGTTCGGAAATTCGTGCCCACACATTGAACGTTCTAACTTTGCAACCCCTTGACGGATGTTATTCAAATTTGCTACGTGCCCTACTGATATCAATGCAGTTATTAATATATTTTTTGCCCTTACAAAACTCATGTCATGTTCGAATTTTCTTCTTTAAGTTATATAAAAAACTCTTACCGTTGTCTGGGTTAATTTTTATTAGTTCTACTTACAAGATCTGTTCAAAAATTGCGCACTTAATTTTTGTTACAGCACAGCACAAGCGATGAAATGTGCTATTCAATATTTTTTTTTTTAAATTGGTGTAGTGACTACATGTCCGCACGTGTGCGCACCTATTGTACACAGTCGTGAGTAATTATTTCAGCGGCGTATGCTAATTGCAATGAGTTGGCTGCAATGAAACAAAACGACACCAGCGTATAATATATTAATAAACTAAACTGCATAATTATGAAAAGCGCAATGAATCTGAAATGCAAATTTATCACTTTGCAGAAGGTAACTGTTATATTGTACAGGCATTTTCGCAGAGAGGCTAAGATGGGTTGTTTATACCACGACATCCAAGAACCAGGTTTGCAGAAGAAGATCTTTTCGACGTTGGATACAACAGGACGGTGATTGTACAGAGGCTGCAGTTAAGCAAGGAAGGAAGAAAAAAATTGATGATTTTGACAAGGATGTCATTAGACGTTTGATTTTGAAGATGTTTAATGCCAATCAACTTGTTACTCTCCGCATGCTGAAAAGTCGACTGCAAGCAGAATGCGATATTAACGTCTCAAAAACAACTCTTTGGCAACTTGTCAGAAATGTCGGCTTCACTTTTAGAAAAACTTCACTTTTAGAAAAACGTCTGGCAGAAGGAATTTTTTTATTTGAAAAACCACATCTGGTTGCAGCTCGAAGCAAATACCTTAGGCAGATTCGTGAGAGAAGGCAAGACGGCTATGATATAGTGTATTTGGACGAATCTTGGGTTAATGCTCATCATACAAACGAGAAAGAATGCAATCTGTTGACGGAGACCATAGAAGGAAAATTCCCAGCAGCAAAGGTCAACACATTATATCACCACATGCTGGCAGTTAGACAGAATGGGCTTGTCCGTGATGCAGAGCTTATTTTTCAATCAAAGTCTGTAGATGGTAGAGACTACCACAGTGAAATGAATGGGCAAATTTTTCGAGATTGGATAGTGAATACACTCCTCCCGACTCTAGATAGGCCGTCTTGCCTGGTGATGGATAATGCGTCCTATCATAATGTTCTAGCGCAGGAGGATAAAGCTCCCACTTCGGCAAGCACAAAAGACGAAATCAGGAGGTGGCTTGTGAATGAAAATATCTTCGCTGACAACAGCTATTTAAAACCAGAGTTGTTGCAGCTTGTGAGACAGAGGAATAAGACAAAAGTGTATCTGATTGATAAAATCATCCAAGAGCAGGGTCATGTTTCTCTTCGACTCCCACCTTACCATTCTCACCTTAACCCAATAGAGCTGGTTTGGGCTAGAGTTAAAGGGCAAGTGGCTGCCCACAACACCACTTTTAAAATGTGCGATGTTAAAAACATGACTCGTGAGGCCCTTTCACGAATAGACACAGAGTACTGGGCTAAATATGAAGAACACGTGCTACAGGAAGAAGATTACTGGCAGCGAGATGGCTTGCAGTTTATCCAATAACTGTTGTGAACTTATTGGAGTCGTCCGATTCAGAATGAGGCACGTCGATCGCATTCCTTCATTTGTGATAAACTAATTTCATATGCCAATCTATAATAACACATAAACAGTTACGATTTGTCATAGCTTCCTGATGATTTACTGCTATCATGGTTCATTATCAGAACATCATTCCTCGTATCAAAATCACGTGAACAACCAATCACAATTTTAGGACACGCCTTTGAACCATCTTGTCGCAGAAATGTTGTGATTTACTGTAAGAATTAATGTTACGGGCAGATTTAGGCAAATGTTCCAAGAAGATCAAAGAAAATCGCTGTTTTGCAAATTTCGCGACAGCTGTGGATGTAATGATCGCAAAATCTTAACTGCATGGAAAATCTAAGACTGCATGCAAAAATTCATGTCCATACAACAAACAGTTTTGGAGAAAATTGACGCTTTCTGTGGGCACGAATTTCCGAACGGACTATAGCAACAATTTGTACACCAAAAGAAAGCAAGACCAAACTTAACATTTTTGCTGGCAAGTCAGTAACATAAGCCTGGCAAAATTCATTATGCCCCGTGAAGTTGAGGGGGATCTCTGAGCAGACAATAAGAATGGGATTACTGCTCCATCAGGCAGGTCATACAAGGTGACTAATACGAGGTTGTACATCGGCCTGGCAACCTCATCGTGTACAACAAAGGGCTACAGAAACCACTGTTGCTAGAGCATGTGAATGTTTGGTGCAGGCCTCCTGTGATGAGAGCAGCTGTAGTGGTGGCTCAAAGCTCCACAGGGAGCACCAAGGAAAATTACAAAAAACATTAATTATACAAGTGTATATACATAGCAACTTAAGGAGTATAGATACCAGATGCTGAATACTGTTTCTCATATATAGAGACAACTTATATACAATTATACAACAGTGTATGTACATAGCAACTTTAGGAGTATAGATGCCAGATGCTGAATACTGTTTCTCATATATATAGACAACTTATATACAATTATACAACAGTGTATGTACATAGCAACTTTAGGAGTATAGATGCCAGATGCTGAATACTGTTTCTCATATATAGAGACAACTTATATACAATTATACAACAGTGTATGTACATAGCAACTTTAGGAGTATAGATGCCAGATGCTGAATACTGTTTCTCATATATATAGACAACTTATATACAATTATACAACAGTGTATGTACATAGCAACTTTAGGAGTATAGATGCCAGATGCTGAATACTGTTTCTCATATATATATAGACAACTTATATACAATTATACAACAGTGTATGTACATAGCAACTTTAGGAGTATAGATGCCAGATGCTGAATACTGTTTCTCATATATATAGACAACTTATATACAATTATACAACAGTGTATGTACATAGCAACTTTAGGAGTATAGATGCCAGATGCTGAATACTGTTTCTCATATATAGAGACAACTTATATACAATTATACAACAGTGTATGTACATAGCAACTTTAGGAGTATAGATGCCAGATGCTGAATACTGTTTCTCATATATATAGACAACTTATATATACAATTATACAACAGTGTATGTACATAGCAACTTTAGGAGTATAGATGCCAGATGCTGAATACTGTTTCTCATATATATAGACAACTTATATACAATTATACAACAGTGTATGTACATGGCAACTTTAGGAGTATAGATGCCAGATGCTGAATACTGTTTCTCATATATAGAGACAACTTATATACAATTATACAACAGTGTATGTACATAGCAACTTTAGGAGTATAGATGCCAGATGCTGAATACTGTTTCTCATATATATAGACAACTTATATACAATTATACAACAGTGTATGTACATAGCAACTTTAGGAGTATAGATGCCAGATGCTGAATACTGTTTTCTCATATATATAGACAACTTATATACAATTATACAACAGTGTATGTACATAGCAACTTTAGGAGTATAGATGCCAGATGCTGAATACTGTTTCTCATATATAGAGACAACTTATATACAATTATACAACAGTGTATGTACATAGCAACTTTAGGAGTATAGATGCCAGATGCTGAATACTGTTTCTCATATATATAGACAACTTATATACAATTATACAACAGTGTATGTACATAGCAACTTTAGGAGTATAGATGCCAGATGCTGAATACTGTTTCTCATATATATAGACAACTTATATACAATTATACAACAGTGTATGTACATGGCAACTTTAGGAGTATAGATGCCAGATGCTGAATACTGTTTCTCATATATAGAGACAACTTATATACAATTATACAACAGTGTATGTACATGGCAACTTTAGGAGTATAGATGCCAGATGCTGAATACTGTTTCTCATATATAGAGACAACTTATATACAATTATACAACAGTGTATGTACATAGCAACTTTAGGAGTATAGATGCCAGATGCTGAATACTGTTTTCTCATATATATAGACAACTTATATACAATTATACAACAGTGTATGTACATAGCAACTTTAGGAGTATAGATGCCAGATGCTGAATACTGTTTCTCATATATATAGACAACTTATATACAATTATACAACAGTGTATGTACATAGCAACTTTAGGAGTATAGATGCCAGATGCTGAATACTGTTTCTCATATATATAGACAACTTATATACAATTATACAACAGTGTATGTACATGGCAACTTTAGGAGTATAGATGCCAGATGCTGAATACTGTTTCTCATATATATAGACAACTTATATACAATTATACAACAGTGTATGTACATAGCAACTTTAGGAGTATAGATGCCAGATGCTGAATACAGTTTCTCATATATATAGACAACTTATATACAATTATACAACAGTGTATGTACATAGCAACTTTAGGAGTATAGATGCCAGATGCTGAATACTGTTTCTCATATATATAGACAACTTATATACAATTATACAACAGTGTATGTACATAGCAACTTTAGGAGTATAGATGCCAGATGCTGAATACTGTTTCTCATATATAGAGACAACTTATATACAATTATACAACAGTGTATGTACATAGCAACTTTAGGAGTATAGATGCCAGATGCTGAATACTGTTTCTCATATATAGAGACAACTTATATACAATTATACAACAGTGTATGTACATAGCAACTTTAGGAGTATAGATGCCAGATGCTGAATACTGTTTCTCATATATATAGACAACTTATATACAATTATACAACAGTGTATGTACATAGCAACTTTAGGAGTATAGATGCCAGATGCTGAATACTGTTTCTCATATATAGAGACAACTTATATACAATTATACAACAGTGTATGTACATAGCAACTTTAGGAGTATAGATGCCAGATGCTGAATACTGTTTCTCATATATAGAGACAACTTATATACAATTATACAACAGTGTATGTACATAGCAACTTTAGGAGTATAGATGCCAGATGCTGAATACTGTTTCTCATATATAGAGACAACTTATATACAATTATACAACAGTGTATGTACATAGCAACTTTAGGAGTATAGATGCCAGATGCTGAATACTGTTTCTCATATATATAGACAACTTATATACAATTATACAACAGTGTATGTACATAGCAACTTTAGGAGTATAGATGCCAGATGCTGAATACTGTTTCTCATATATAGAGACAACTTATATACTTCTTCTTCTTCGTTCGCCCTGAAAAGGACGTTGGTTGCGTTGTGTCTGTTTACAGCGGAGCTGTGATATCTGCACCTTTCGGTCGACACATCCGACTTCAGCACGGCATTTTTTGGAACCGGGTTTGCCTTCCCTCTGCGATCCCTACTCTCTCAGCCAGACTGCAGTGATGCAGCCTGTTTCCAGGACCACCACGTGGAGGTGGAGTAGCGTCTTGGTCAGCTCTGGTTCGCTGACCCTGATGCAAGCAGTCAAGCTATGGGTCGCTGACTGCATTCTCTATTGCTGCACCTTTGGGTTCCCAACTTATATACAATTATACAACAGTGTTTGTACATGGCAACTTTAGGAGTATGAGATGCCAGAAGCTGAATACTGCTTCTCATATATAGAGACAACTTATGAAATGGCAAAAACTACTATAAATATTTTCATGTCCAAATGGGAAAGAGAGTACCCAGGCCATTTAAAAAATGATGCATATCATCAGCTATCTAGGTGAGAACAGGTCACTATTTTTCGGCTACACACTGGAAACAGCAGACTGAGATACCAGCTATACCACAAGTACAAAATTGGTGCAACAAATCTCTGCACCTGTGCAACCAGCCCAATGACAGTTGAACACCTGCTGCAGTCCTGCCCAACCTACAGCAATGAAAGGAGCAGCAACCTACTTCTGTCAACAATAAACTGTTTGGAGATGTTAGGAACCTTGAGCTGACTACTACCTTTATTAGAGTCATTAATGTAGAGGTCTGAAGGCGAACGAGGAAGATATGAGAAGCAGCCTGAATGTCCTGACATACCATCTTTTGAGGGTAGACAACCTTTCTCTTGAGATTTAGTCAGTTTGAGGACTGTTCTCTTAAAGTGCGTGATGTTTTCTATGTGCATGGTGCTTCTTCTCTCTTGCAATGACTACGCACAAAACATCCTTGCTGATATTTTTAAGATGACTTTACAGTCATAGGCACACATTTTATTAGTTTAACATTTTTTTTTTTTTTTTTTTTTTCGTTCGCCCGCTAATACTCGAGGCGAAATCTCAGGTTATTATTTTTTATGTCTAACCTGACATTGATTTTACGTGAGTATCCCTTTATTTCTTGTACAGAGACAGGTGTCCCTCGCCATTCAGGCAAATACTCGCCGATTTCGGAGGTACCCATTGCAGCTGGGTCGGCTCAGGAGCCGCCAGTCCCTGGTCGACGACACTCCTTCAAATGTTCTCGCCAGGTCTCGAGTTAATCCAGTCCAAATCCCGATCGACGAAAAATCCTCAAATGCCGTCGCCCGGGTTTGATCCTGTATCACCCGGTCGCCAGAGCGGTGTTGTAACCACTACGCTAGCGCGGCTCCCTAGTTTAACATTTGTTACCAATCAAGAATTTAACAGTTTCCATAAAGCAGAGGCCTAGGTACTTTACCAACAATTCTTTCCTCCACGGCAGCATCTGCTATGGGACTGCCTTTAACTTGTACATCTGTTATTGATCATGACTTTAACTGTCCTACATTTGTTACTGATTATGAATTTAACTGTTCTACATTTGTTATTGATCATGAATCTAACTGTTCTACATTTGTTACTTATAATGAATTTAAATTTCTAAATTTGTTACTAATCATGAATTTAACTATTCTACATTTGTTAGTGATAATGAATTTACTGGTCCAACATTTGTTAATGATAATGAATTTAACTGTCCCACTTTTGTTACTAATCATTAATTTAACTATTCTTCATTTGTTACTAATCATGAATTTTAACTGTTCTTCATTTGTTACTGATCATGAATGTAACTGTTCTACGTTTCGTTACTAATCATGAATTTAACTTTCCTACAGTTGTTTACTGATAATGAAGCTAACAGTCCTCTGAAACTCAAAAACAGACATGACTTTATCAAGGTTGAATCTTTAGAGAGCTCAGTGTTTCTAAAGCAGGTCCCCACAGCTCCTGTAGCTGATCTTATTCCTTAGTTTTGGAGGTGGCGTCCAAATCACAGAGAGTGTTGTTTTACAATTATTATTATTAGTATTATTATTATTATTATTATGGCCCTGAATAGTTTGCGGGGATCTCTGGTGGGACAAAGACAGAACAGAACTACTGCTCTATCTGGCCAGTCGTACAAGCCGACTAATATGAGGTTGTGTGAGGTTGGCAACCTCATCATATAAAACACATTGCTACAGAAACCACCGCTGGGAGTATGTGAATGTTTGGTGCAGGCTTCCTGCAATGGGCCAGCTGAAGTGGTAGCTCCATGCTACAGAACAAGCGATTGGAAGATGATGACTATTATTCTTACTATCATTATTTCTTATAATTATTATATGATGACAATGAAGACCAAACTGACCAAACCATTCATCTCACTGTAGCTCAACTTACAATGTATGGTAATACCATCAAACACCTGTGTCGACTTTATTCTCTTTCATGTCGCACGTGCACGTGCACGAGGAATCAAATAGGTTCTGCATTTTTGTTTGTGTACTCATTACAAGTGGTTCATGTAGCACAGCTGTTATTTGTTGTTCAAATGCTGTTCACAGCACACAGATTAGATTTCATTTCTATAAGCTTGAAGGCAAGGGGATTACAAATGTAGTCCCGCAGCAAAATACTGCCGTAGGAGAGTAGTGTTAGAGACATCACTATACTAGGTCACACTTATGAGGCAGGGTAACTGGTTCCCTTCCATGCTAAATTTGTCCCTTTCCTACCTCAACAGCAGAGTCAAGTACCAAATCAATGGGTGGTTAGACTGGAGCTAGCAGATTTTGAACCCGATAACCTTGCCTCAGAAAGCAAGCATTCTAACCACTTGACACTCCAGCTTTACTCAGACTGTTGTATTTTCTCACTTTGGTTGTCTTCCTTTTTTTCCCCCAGCGATTGGGGGGGGGGGGGGGGAGATCAGATCAGCTGCCTTCTCCCCATTGAAGGTTGGCTGCAGTGGATGTCCAACGTCTTCTTGTTCCTTCTTCTTCTTCTTCCGTCCTTAGCCAAAGACCGACCAAGCAGTCAGAGGCCATCACGCCTTGTGGCGTCTTAAGGGCAACAGCAGATTGATTTTCTCTGTTGTAGTTTCCCATCACGCCTAGCGGCGTCTTAAGGGTAACAACAAATAGATCCATCTGCCGTTGTTTCCGTAATCTGTGTGACAAGCCAACGGGTGATCAGCCCATTGGGCCTTCTTGTTCCTGCCTGGATGATATACTCTGATAGGCTATTTCCTGTCCATCTCTTGATGTTACCTTTTCACTCATAGCATTGTCTTCCTCTTGCACGTTTGTCTTCAAAAAAGTGTTATCTGTCTAACATGGTATGTCTTATGACAACCACGACGTCTTTATGCTCCACACGTGGCCAAAGATCCATTTTTGGACTGGCCAGGGTGGACCCGTTGACATCATTGGAATTTTATCTTCTTATTTCTGCAAGTTGATGGCTACATGATTTTGTCAACTGATTCTTCTTCTTCTTCCTCGTTCGTCCTGAAAAGGACGTTTGTTGCGTTGTGTCTGTTTACGCCGTAGTTGCGATATCTGCGCCTTTCGGCCGACACATCCAACTTCAGCACAGCATTTTTTGGGACCGGGTTTGCCTTCCCTCTTCGATCCCTACTCTCTCAGCCAGACTGCAGTGATGCAGACTGTTTCTAGGACCATCACGTGGAGGTGGAGTAGGGTCTTGGTCAGCTCTGGTTTGCTGACCCTGATGCAAGCAGTCAAGCTATGGGTCGCTGACTGCATTCTCTATTGCTGCATCTTTGGGTCCGTGTCAATTGATTAACTTTATTGCAACTAGCTTTGTATTAGCACCAAGTGATAGGATTAAGGATTTATTGTCAGTTATTGATATAAGCCCAGTTAAGCTCACTCATTATTGTTAAGCGAGTCATTTGTAGGTAAAGATAAAGGATCCTGCAACATGCCCATTGAGGCATATTGGGAATATGGTGTTAGGCCCATATTTTCTTGACCATCAGCACACTAGGGGGAAATGTGGCCAGCATCAAACTGGCTGTGTTAACCTTCCCAGAGTTGCTCTGGTACCCAATTCATGAGGCTGGATCAACCCCAGAGACATTTGCGGTCTAACAAACCCACTTCAACTGGGGATCGAACCATGGACCACCAAGTTAGGAAGACAGTGCTCTAACCACTGCACTACCCGAGTCATTAGTATTCTGTTAATATTCCTTTTAGACCTGTTATGGCTTGTATTGTTATGTATTGCGAATAAAGGATCAGGGAGATTGAATAAATTGTTTCCCATTCTGTGGACAGTTTGTGACACTAGGGTGTGTCTCTTTCATGTCACACATGCACGATGAATCAAAAGGTTACTGCATTTTTTGTGTGTGTTCACTTAGACTTATTTCGAGTCTTGTGTATATGCGTTCCACTATACACACAGACTCTAGAAGGGGTATCGGAGTGGCTAAGATGGATGGCGTCCGCCTAAAAATTCTAAATGTACCGGGTTCGATTCTCTGTACCGCTCAAAACTAACGGCCAGTATTGTAAAAGAGAGGATATGGCTGAGATTGAATGCAAGCGACAACATATGATTATAACATGTAACAACAACACCACTATAATTGACTGAACAAGTCAACTTAATATTGTATCAACACTCACCTTCTTTGGAAGGCAGAGGTTTCTTTCTTTTTCTCCTCCTTGGGGTTAACATGAATGGAGACTGCTGGTGTCAGACTTGTTGATCTCGTCCAGAAGTTGGGTGGGTGCTTTGTTTGGCATGTTTGTTACAGTTAAGAAGGTGTCTTTGTCTCACGTCTGGTATGCTTCACAGATCAAACACTGGCAGGTACTGGGTATCTGAAAGAGAACAGATACATGAAGTTAATCACAAAGTTATTATGACAGGATAAGTGTCCGACTGGCTATAAGTTTGTCGGAGTGTTTTCTCTTGTGGCGAAACAAACTTATGCCAAGTCTTCCTGTCACGTGACACATCAGCTCAAGGTCTTTCCATGTTTGTCTTATTCATCCCCTTCATGTCTCTCTCCAGTTCTCTTTTCCGTGTGTTCTTTGGTCTTTTCTTCCTCTACGCTACCGCTCTTACCCTGGGGATTCTAGAACAAGGATTGCCTTGTAATGCTATCTACAGGTTTCCTTAATGTGTGTCTTAAATCCCATCTCCAGTGTCTTCTCACCTCTTGTTCCACTGGCGCTTGTCTGGTTTTAACAGACAGCTACAGTGACAGACAATGGTCTAGACAATTATACTTAGATGGATTCTCTTCGAATAACTGGAATTCTCGTGTGTTTTTCTTTCTCTTCTGTTGTCTAATATATTGTATCATTTTTTTATTCATTCATTCATTACCCTTCAA
This sequence comes from Oreohelix idahoensis, assembly GCA_024509875.1. Taxonomy (NCBI): domain Eukaryota; kingdom Metazoa; phylum Mollusca; class Gastropoda; order Stylommatophora; family Oreohelicidae; genus Oreohelix; species Oreohelix idahoensis. Next base: position 53,376 of record JAMPIV010013242.1, read on the forward strand.
CTCTGCTAAGAGTATAGACTGTCAACTAATTCACATCAAGTCCTCCAGTCCTGTGCTGTCTACTCAAACTATTTACATGTCTTCTTTATATTTTTCATTTAGGTTTCTGGTTCTCTTCTTCATGAGTTGTTTTTAGTTTCTCTCTACCTCTCTCGTCCTGGGGATTCTGGAATAAGGAATGCCTCGTAATGCTCATCACCATGTTTCCTCAGTGTGTGTCCTATCTTTCCCCAGCATCATCTTCTCATCTCTTGTTCCACTGGCACGTGTCTGGTTCTTGTCATCAGTTCAGTGGCGAAATTACATTATGGGGAGCCCTGAAGTTTTAACTTTTGGAGGGGCCCCTTTTAAAAAAAGGTTGGTTGAACCACATCACCCCTAGTGTGCCAATTGTCAAGAAAATATGGGCCTAACATCATATTCCCAAAATGCCTCACATGGGCATCCTTTACCTCCCTTTACCTTGTTGGTTGATGGGAAAGAAAACTATTATAGAGAAAAACTGGAAACTTCATTAACAGAAAAGCAACAAAAAGACAAACAATATAATCTGTTTATTACCCTTAGGCCTATTCTAATAAATGATTTGCGAGCCCTGAAGCTCAAGCTTCATAGTAGATCCACTTCTGCATCAGTTCAACACTAGTGATCTTCTCACAAAACCATTTTCAATCCTATTTGTTTAACATATTTACATAACAATATAATACCAAAAAGCAGTCAGTTTTTATTTCATGTGGAATATAAGCCTGCATCTGTTGCAAGTAAAAAAGTTGTATTTTTAACTACCATCCCCTCAAAAATAGAAAAATAAAGCAGTGAGGAAAAACCAAAAGTACAACTGGTCAACTAACTGACTGTTAGAAACAGATGAGATTTAAAAAATACTGCAGATCAGATAGTGCTGATGTGGCAACCTTTAGATGATGTCATGAGATAAATATTGTTGGTATTTTGTTAAGTTTCACTTTCTGCCTAAGACTGGCACACAAGGAAGGAAATACAAACAGGCAATCCATTGTGAACAATCATGGCATCCTTGCCCAGTGATGAAAGGGGAAGGGGGGAGAAGAGGAAAGAGAAGAGTACTGTATCTCTGAGACACAAAAACTGAGTAATCTGAGGTTGTGAATGGGGCTGACAACCTCACCATGTAAAATAAATATCTACAGAAAGCACAACTTTAAGAACACATGTATGTTATGTACAAGTTCCCTATAAGGGGGGACCAGCTCAGAACACATGTATGTTATGTACAAGTTCCCTATAAGGAGACCAGCTCAGAACACATGTATGTTATGTACAAGTTCCCTATAAGGGAACCTGCTCTACAGAAAGCACAACTGTAAGAACACATGTATGTTATGTACGTTCCCTATAAGGAGACCAGCTCATAACATGTAGTTTCTAATATTTATTTTTTACTGGCACAGTATCCTAAAGAGGGTTGATTCTTACAACTTGATTAGGTCACAAGCTCTCAACTTCATCCAGTTATTACCTCTCAATTTGATTCAGCTACAGCCTCTCAACTTAATTCAGCTATAATCTCTCAATATGATTCAGCTATAACCTCTCAACTTAATTCAGCTATAATCTCTCAATCTGATTCAGCTACACGTGATTCCTATGACTTTTAAAAAAATCTTTTGACCAACTGTTACAATTTTCATTTTCAATATATTTTAAAGGGAAATCCAATCCAACACAAAAAAACAGAATATTCAAATCAGATTTCAAGTCAGTCATATTGTATGGCCGTGGAGCATGGAGAATATAAACAACATTTATAACAACGTTAATACTGTATGCTGGTTGTGTGACAGGTGGACTAACAGGGTGGGGGAGAAACCAAAGGTCAGGAGGAAAATTTACGTTATATGGGGGGAGTGTGGAATAGGCAGTGTGATTACAGCAAAGTCAGCTGGTTCAGGGATTGAAACCTGGTGTCTACCCAGCTGTAAATGGGTACCTGACAGCTCTTGAGTTAGGGAAGGCAACGGTGACGAGTAAGGGAACTGGTCACCTCATACAAAAAGCTGGACCGTATAGTGAAGTCTCTACCGCTTCACTTCCCTAAGGCAGTATCTGCTATGAGACTACCTTACCTTACCCTTTGGTAAATAAATCTGACACGCGTTTTCTCCGTGCTTCACAGACTGCGTTGCCATTCCGATGTCTAGTTTATTTTCAAAATTCAGAGTGGTAACGCTGGTCACAGTTCTTCCATACGCAGATCCGCAGGCGTCTTTGTTCCGCTCATCTCCGGGTAGGCCTGCCTTCGCCTCCGACTATTCAATGCTCAGGATCATCTTACACAGCTATTTAAAGTTTGCCTTCAATTCAAAGGAGCTATGTGTGCTGAAGTGTGTTAAAAGCTCATCCCACTCAGACAAAGTCGTACTTCAGCAGAGTCACGACACACTTAGGCCAGTAACCGCCCACTAAGACACAGTCGTACTTACTTCAGTGGGAAACGCAACACGCTAAGGGCAATAAAAGCTTCACGACTCGGTTTATGGAGATGGGAAGTTGGTTAATTAAGCAGAAGTGGTGTGTGCAGAAACCATGAATGGCGTGCTACTGTAAAAATGCTTACGAATTACGCTTTCACACTTCAAATATTTTCTCCACATACTAAAAGATTCATTAAACTTCTGATTGTACATGTTGGGTGGCAGCGCTAGACATGAGTTAATACCGTCTGTCGATATTTCATTTCATTTTACAGAATAAATAAGCATTACACAAATAATTGAGTACATAAAGATGCAGAAAATAAGGTGGTTCGGCCATCTCTCAAGACTTGGGCCCGTTCATTTAACACTACTGGTCTACATAAGAATACCATCTGTTTTTAGAGAATGAGGCAGATCATTTTCATTTGCTACAACTGCAGCTTCCCCTCCCCCTTTCCCCTGCCCCCGCCGGAAGCCTGCGCCAAGCATTCACATGCTCCTTCATCAGTGATTTATGTGGCAATTTGATTGACATGATGAGACCAAGATGGGACAAGCAAGCAATACTGCAGAAATCATACGAGACCACGGGCTCACAACAGCCAATACGACATTCTTGGCTCAAGGACGAAAACGTGTAGCTCCCTGCGACACTTGTCATGGGTGAAAGAGCATGTCATCATCATATTCCATTGTGCTCCCTAAGGTGCACAGAGCCCACCACTGTAGCTGGTAGCCTTGAAAGAGACCAGCCCCAAGTCTTCACATGCTCCTACAGCTGTGGTTTGTGTGGCGATACGTCTGCCATGATGAGGTTACCAGCGCCATACACAACCTCATATTAGTGGCATTGACAGCCATGTATGACGGTACTGTAGTCCTGGTTGTCACGTAGGTCTTTATATCATTAAATTGCCTACATCTTCTTCCTATTCTCTCACCCGCATCCTTTATTTTATTATCTTTCCTTACTTGTGTTTTTCTGTATTTTTCGCATCACTCGGTTGCGAAAAATATTTTCTCAGTATTCTCAAACTTTACCTTTTCTCATACTGGGATAGTGATTCTATGTTTCATACCCAGACTAAGAGCAGACTTTTGGTCTACAATTTTCACCTGACACTAGCGTAGGTGTCAAACCCGGCATCCTCACAGTGCAGGAACGAGATAGCTGTCTACAGTTTGCAGAACGCATGAGGTTTTTTCGTTAGAAAAACCTGGCGTAGCGTGAAAAATCGTTCCGCACCGCAGACAAGCTGTCTGGGATTTGAAGCTGACACGCGTACATCTCGGTCAGTAGGTGGCAGTTACGACACGCGTTAAGCTGACGTAAATGTTGGGAGTAGGGGAGATAATTTCGCTTGGCGAAATAAGTTTGGGCCATTTGTCTGATTTTAAGATATTGGCCCGCGTTTGAAACTATTTCATTTCACTCAGTAACTTTGCAGTTAGACTAGAACAGCCTTCGTTCGATTTCTAAATAATCTCTGTAAATAGAGATGGCCTTTAGTTTGGTCGAAGTGGTTTAAAGTTCTTAGTACTTCTGTGTTTGAGGTAAATATTATATATAATAGATCTTTAGTATTTTGTGAAGTGATTTAGTGTTAACTCGCCGATTTCATTTTAAACTAGTTCTGTGTGCAGAGTGAATATTTTGATATTTTGTTATTTCTTTAATCGACGAGTTGCAGTGGAAATACAAAATAAATTATATTTTTAGCTTACTAAACAAGTAGCTGAAATGAGTTTAATTTAACTGTTAAATACTCAGTCGAAACTGTTTTAATAACTAACTTATAAATGCTAGATGCGACATCAGTGAATATTGACGGAATACGAAGATATTCCTAATTCCTGATGATTGATTTTATATAACTTATTTCACGGGAAGTTTTAAATATAAGTCAAGCTGTAGGCTTGTCGTGTAAAATGTAAGTTATATTGAGTACCTATATGTAAATTATTTGATATGTGATCTTTCCATTTTATGTAGTGAAACGGTGGTACCCAACTTGCCAGCGTTTAGTAAAGAGACATATTTGTGTGAAGCATAGACAGTTCCTATCTTTAACCACGTGGGTTTTTTTTGTTTCAAGTAACACTGGTCTGACAGTGCATATGCCATCAGAGAGAGACAGTAATAGCAATCCCACTAACGGTTTCTAAAGACTAGAAATATATATTGGGCTTTTGAGCCAGTTCATATTGCTCCACAAATTTAAATGTACATGCTGCCTGGCGGCGAGAATATTACAAGAATAACATTAACATTCCGACAGAGATTGTGACTAGTATTGTGGTGACCAAATATAGTACCTTCCTGAAAGAAGACACCGATCTGACATTCTTAAATCCTAGAATCCAAAGCTAATGACATTGTGCTCTGCTAACTTTCGTGCCTGGACGAATTTTATGTGACTTAATCAGACATTCGGAAAAAAATTAGAACACCCAAGGAATCGTTCCCGGAGACAGAAAGTTCAGTACGTCTTTTGGAACTGGGGATTTCTTGGTCGATGACTGCAATTTTTCGGGGTCTGTGCGAAGGTCCTAGAATTATTATGTTCCCAGAGGCAGCGAGCAAAGTTGTGAGTATATATGTGTGAGCAAGGCCATGGCTGAATGAATGAGAGTACACAGGTCAGAGTGTTATTTTACAGGTGTATTATTGTCACCCATTTGCGGTCTTATTTTTTTTTAATCTGCAGAATTTGTAACAAATGCTAGAGTTTCTTTTTCTTAGGCTAAATCAGATTATCCAACTCTGTTCATACATTTACGAGAAAGAAAGAAACCTCTTAGACTCAACCCTATGTATCTATAACTCTTTGGGCCATCATCTGTTCTCTTAACGGGGCTGTGGGCTAAACCTAGAGTAAGATTCTAACGGGTTATCATCCTTGTAGCATTTTCTTAAAACTTTATAACTATTTGTATATGTTTCTCCTTGATGTATTTCTTTGGTGTTGTGAGAAGATTTTTTTTTTTTGATGATAATAATAAAAATCTCTCTTGAACTAATCAGTGCGTTGGTCAGCTCGTTCTAAAAATATATATATATCCATTGTTATAGATTTCCCACGTCTGTGTGTTTAACTGTCGTCACGTGTATGTGCGTGCCCGTGATTAGATAGAAATATATGTAATATATATATATATATCTGTGTTTAGACTGTCTGACTACTTTAAAACTGTCGTAGAAGATAGGTGAGAGAGAGAGAGAGAAGATTTTCTCACATCTCAAAGACAGCCTCTATCACGATTCTATCATCTCACTCGTGGAAGTCTATTTCATTTTACTACCTCACACTGGGACTCTCACTCATTCCAACCTATTCAGAAGGGACCAACCCAAGTCTTAATTCTCCTATCTAAAAACTACGACACTGGTATTCATTCGTCTCTTCACAGACGTAAGGGAACTACACGTGTGGTGATACGGGGTGTGCTTCGGGGTGAAAGAGACAGCTATAGGGGACAAATAGATCAAGCAAAGCTATTCAAAAAGATACGGGAAAAGTCCTCAACTTTCATTTGACATGTGACGAGAAGAGGGCACTCGATGATACGGCGAAAACGTGGCGAAAACGTGACGAATACAGGGCAAGAGACGTTGTGAACGACAGAAGGAAAAGATAGTCACTGCATGAAAAAGAAGTCAGCGTAACTGAACATTCAGGGTCAAGAGCCATGGACAGACATGATCGCCTGCACCTAGTGGCCTGCCCGAAGAGGAAGAGGGTGATAAGAGAATGAATAACAGGCCTTAGAAAGATAACAGCACGGGCCAGACATCGTGATATAAAAGCGCAGGTAAGATCCCTTTGTGGGGATAAGGAATTCTTCTTTTTGTCATTTTCTCCAGCGTTGGTGTAGCTGGCGAGTCCTTTTTTAGGGCAAGTCCTTTTCAGGGCTTCAGGCTAGCAGATGGATAATGTTAGGCATTTTCAGAACTCAGTATCTATCAACGCTGGACAGGCTAGCAATCTATTTAGATTGCTTAAGAGTTCACCACAACCGGTGTTCGCTGAACACTGAGGAAGTACGGGCAGCGTTGGCGTAGCTGGCGAGTCCTTTTTAGGGCAAGTCCTTGTCAGGGCTTCAGGGTAGCAGATGGACAATGTTAATCCTTTTCAGGACTTAGTATCTACCAACGCTGATAGGGCAAGAAGTCCTTTTCATGCTAGCTGATAGATGCTAGTAGTCCTTTTCAGGGCTTATAATTTATCAACACATCGCTTCAGTTAACAGAGTTCACTTATTTTTTACTGGTAATTTGCGCTCTGATATAACCAAAGAGGTTGAAAAGAACGCGCCTCGCCACAAGGCAAAACCCACAAACTATAAAAAAAAATCTGTGGGGATAAAGGAAAAGATTACAAGACAGAACTGTCCCAAAGAATTTTTTTTTTTAATTTATAAGAATGGGGGAGAATGCAGAAGGACGTTATGATCAATCCACAAAGATAGTACGTTTGGATTAGTTCTGTTACAGCCACGCAACCTTTAACATTATAAATGGAAAGGCTTTCCTGCCTAGTACAAACTGTCAACATGTGGTTATCATCCCGGGCATTTTGTTTATCCTGTAACCTGTGCTCAAATAAAGTTGAATCAGTATGGGCTTTAGTTAAACAACGAAATACGACGGGATGGCGACATTAGTACAAAACATGATAGATTTATTTGTGTGAATTTGTGGGGGCGACATAGGAGTAAGAACCCCGTGTAGGTCATGGGCGTCTCTGAACAGGCAAAGAAAGAACAGAACTGAGGCCTGCTGTAACAAGGTGACTAATATGAGGTTGTCAATGGTGCTGGTAAACTCATGTAAGACAAGGTGACTAATATGAGGTTGTCAATGGTGCTGGTAAACTCATGTAAGACAAGGTGACTAATATGAGGTTGTCAATGGTGCTGGTAAACTCATCATGTAAGACAAGGTGACTAATATGAGGTTGTCAATGGTGCTGGTAAACTCATCATGTAAGACAAATTACTACAGAAACCACAGCAACAAGAGTATGCGACTGCTTGGTGCAGAGTTCCCGCGGGACCAGCTACAACGGTGGCTCATTTCTCCGTAAGGATGGCTGTTATAATCAGAACTGCAATTTGCTAAACAAGTACTGCAGGACATCATTGCCCATCTGGCCGCCACACTGGATGAAATAACAAAATATCATCACCATAATCCTTCACCTCCCCCCCCCATAAGACCAGGCCTTCAACTAATTCATGCAAAGTCCTCCTTGTCCTGTGCCGTCCATCTTGCTCCAGGTCTTTCCGTGCCATCTCTTTGTCCATGTCTCCATGTTCTCTTCTTATGTTTTTCCGGTCTCCCTCCATTTCTCTTCTTCATGTGTTTTTCCGGTCTCCCTCCATTTCTCTTCTTCATGTGTTTTTCCGGTCTCCCTCCATTTCTCTTCTTCTTGTGTTTTTCCGGTCTCCCTCCCTTTCCCTTCTTCATGCGTTTTTCGGTCTCCTCCCTCCATTTCTCTTCTTCATGTGTTTTTTCCGGTCTCCCTCCGTTTCTCTACTTCATGTGTTTTTCCGGTCTCCCTCCATTTCTCTTCTTCATGTGTTTTTCCGGTCTCCCTCCATTTCTCTTATTAACGAGGATTCCAGACCAAGAACTGCTTTGTAATGCTATCAACAGGTTTCCTCAGTGTATGTGCTATCCATCGCCAGCGTCGTCTGCTCTTCTCCTGTTCTACTAGCTCAGTGCTTCTTAATCAGGCGTGCATACACCCCATGAGGGTGCGAGATCCACCTTCGGCGGTGCGAGACATGGCAGATACGTTAAAGGGGAAATCATCATAAACACAATTTAATACTTGCTTACTTAGTCATTCTTATTCTACCGTGCGGCGTAGATGTTCGCCAGTGAAAGCGCCATACTATCGTATCGGCGTAGATGTTCGCCAGTGAAAGCGCCATACTATCGTATCGGCGTAGATGTTTGCCAGTGAAAGCGCCATACTATCGTATCGGCGTAGATGTTTGCCAGTGAAAGCGCCATACTTATCGTATCGGCGTAGATGTTCGCCAGTGAAAGCGCCATACTATCGTATCGGCGTAAATGTTCGCCAGTGAAAGCGCCATACTATCGTATCGGCGTAGATGTTCGCCAGTGAAAGCGCCATACTATCGTATCGGCGAAAATGTTCGCCAGTGAAAGCGCCATACTATCGTATCGGCTGTATTCCTCCTGGCCTGGTTCCAATCTAGTTCTCGGTCCTTCAGAAACTGCCTTATGGTCGTCCTGGAGGTCTGGATCCCTGGTTTTTGGTTTCCCATACAATATAATACACATAACTCAAATATATCTTTATACAAAATAGAACACTGACAACGTGAATTAGATATCGAACCTTAGTCACATTCTGTAAATAACATTGTCTCAAGACACACTTTTATCTATTATCTGAAAATGCCTTAACGAGGCGTGAGGCTTCATAGGATGTTGGAAATGGGCGTTTGACCTTTAAATGTTTAAGAACCAGTGCACTAGCTCATGTCTGGTTCTTGGCATCAGTTCCATATTACCATGTCATACCATTTCAATCCGTATAATCTATGCAAACACCAATTTTTAAACGTCTGAATTGGAGCCGCGCTAGTGCAGTGGTTACCACAATGCGCTGGCGATCGGGAGATCCTAGGTTCAAGCCCGGGCGAGGACATTTGATGGAGTTTCGTCGACCGGGACTGAACTGGAATAATTCGAGCCTGGCGAAGACATTTGAAGGAGTGTCGTCGACCAGGGACTGGAATAACCCTAAACGGCTCGCCTGAGCCGACCCAGCTCTAATGGTACACCTCCAAAGACGGCGAGTATCTGCCTGAATGGCGAGAGGGCCTCTGTCAGCGTACAGGGAAAAGAGATACTCACGTAAAAATCAGTCTCAGGTTAGACATACTAACCGGAGAGATTTCGCCTCGAGTAATAGCGGGCGTACGATAATTAAAAAAAAAAAGAACGTCCTGTGAAACTTCTAGGCTGTTATTGTTGTTCTCCGTGTTTCAGAAACATACAATACCAACAAATATATCAAGTAATAAACCATCTTATTGCGTATACTGATTTAGTAGAACATTTTGACAAAGTTGCGGGGATACAACAGTTGTTGTTGTTTTAAAGTTTTGCCTCGTTTTGGCGAGGCGCGTCCCGTTCAACCTAGTCGGTTATATTAGGGCGCATGTCCAAATATAAAAGACTCTTAGGTTATAATTTTTTTAACAACAGAAAAAGTCATGTCCTATTTATAGGACACCGAATACGAGTCTAGTGGTTAGGATTCCTGGCTTTCACTTTCACACAACATGCCTAAGAAAAATTCTCCAAATCTTTTGGCCGAATACCATCACCAACCAAGATCTGCTTACTCGTAGCAAGCAAGAGGACATGCACACCATCATAGCTGGCAGACGCTGGAGCGGCCATGTCCTCAGAAGAGACCCCGATGCCATCACAAGAACAGCTATGCTTTGGACCCCTGAAGGAAAACGAAAGAGAGGCCGACCAAAAATAACCTGGCGGAGGACTGTGGAGGCTGAGATGCAAAGAATGAACCAGAGCTGGGGCACTGTACGAAGGATGGCCACCGACCGAGCAAAGTGGAATCAATTTGATGTTGCCCTACAAGACGCCACTAGGCGTGATGGCCACTGACTGCTTTGACGGTCGGTGGCTAAGGATCAAAGAAAGAAAAGAAAGAAAGAATACGAGGCACACAAAAAGTAGTCACAACCGAGATCAAAGAGAGCACGCAGAAACTGTTTACGTTGACAAAAGACCCGACTGTAAAAAACTATATACGAACTTAGACGGCATGTGGGCGGAGCGATACGACCGGCCTACGGAAGTCCGTACTTGAGAGACGGTTACAGCAAAGCTTTTTTTTTTTTTCCTTTCGCTAGGCAGAACTTGGAAGAGTTGTCAACTGGCTTACTCAGCAATAACACAGCCTGTTATGTTTTAGCAACATACGGATATCTCCTACAGCAAGGGTCTCCTAAATTGTTCGTTTCCTGTAACCAACTTGGCTTTAAGGACACCCCCCAATACCCCTATTAATGCATGTAGGCATAGCACCCTTATACGACCACCAGCTACGCACAATGCTACAGTTTTGTAGATTTGGATGTGAACGTGTCTGTGAGGCTAGTAATTAGACTCTCACTGCGGTGAAACATGTTGAGAACCCAGCATTGCACACTAGGCCTGGAGGAGTCACTTAACCCCAGACGTTTTTTTCTGGCTTTTTCTTGATTGCCTGCATGCAATGGGATCTTACTATGGACCCCATGAAAGGTAGGCGGGAGGGGTGGGGTGTGGGACGTGACGATTCCTTGCGAGAGCCCAGAACCAGAGCACAGTATTTTGCTTGCATATTTGGAGAGCCCTTTGGATGGCGGGAATGCACAGTATGCCACACGCTTCTTTCTCCCAGCATGAGACCAGATGTGCTACAAGCCAAGCTGGAGAAACTGGAGCTCATGACTTCAACTTAGCACGGAAATGGCAGAAAAGCCACAGAAAAAAACCTAGATCTACAGGACTTGTAGATAATACCAAGGAGTCTTCAATGTTGTGTTGGTAGCAAAAGAGTGAGAAGCTCGGCAGCCATATTTAAACAACAACCTCCTATAAAATATGACAGGGAAATAAATGCTAAAGTATGTAAAAATAATTAGCTGATTAGTTTTTCTTGAAGAAAACGTTATTTCAGTACATAAATTTTTTTTTTTAGCATTATAAAGTTGTTAATACGTTTATTGAACACAGTCAAATAAATTTGTGAGATCCTTGACTCATTTTCTTGTTAACCAACAGTGCTATTCTTGGTACAGTTTTTACAGAGATACCCATCAGTTAATCCTCTATTTTGTTTTATGGTCTTGAAATTAAATTATTTTCACCACGTATCACAAGAATCAGGAGGCCAGTAGACGTAATCCCCTCTTGAAAAAAAAATAATCACTGTTTCTGCAAGAGGAATTTAAGTTGCTAATATTTCTTCTTGAAACTCACCATGTTAGGAAAACCTTCACCCATTATTACGAGCCATATTTCAATGGTTCAGTCAAGAGAAGATTTGTTACGTCCTTTAATTCGCTATTATATCTACCTTCATCTTATTTCTTGAAACGACCAGCCACAACAATATAGTCTTCTGAGTGGAAGTACAAAGTGACAAATGTCCAGGTGCTGTCCACGTGCTGGCCTTCAAAGCATGTATACAAACACTGCTTAGACAGCGCAGCCTATGCTGGCTTGGTCATGTCCGCCGCATGGGAAGGTGGTCGCATCCCGAAAATATCTTCTATGGACAACTGGCAGATGGCAAACGAATAGTTGGGCGACCCGCAGCAGAGGCTCAAAGATGTGTGCAAGAGAGAGATGAAGGCACTAGAGATAAATTCAGAAACCAGGGAGGATGAAGCTGCCGATCGCACCATGTGGCTCATATACGGCGCCACCTCAGACTGGGCGAAAAAAAGCTCTCACAAGCAGAAGAGAAAACGACACGCAGAAAAAGAACACAAGGCAAAAAAGCCAGCTGAGGGATATCACCTCAGGGTCGCATTCCCCATAGTTAGTTATGACTGACAGGGACTACAGCTTTTACTACTAGTCTTCTAAGTATCATTTAGAACAGCAGTCGACAATCCAGGAGCTGTGGATCCAAACTTTAACCCTTTAGATCACTTTAGAACCACTGAGCTCTCTAAAGATCTACTTTGGAACCACTGAGCTCTCTAAATATCTACTTTAGAACCACTGAGCTCTCTAAAGATCTACTTTGGAACCACTGAGCTCTCTAAAATATCTACTTTAGAAACCACTGGAGCTCTCTAAATATCTACTTTGGAACCACTGAGCTCTCTAAATATCTACTTTAGAACCACTGGGCTCTCTAAAGATCTACTTTGGAACTACTGAGCTCTCTAAATATCTACTTTAGAACCACTGAGCTCTCTACGATCTACTTTAGAACCACTGAGCTCTCTAAAGATCTACTTTAGAACCACTAAGCTCTCTAAAGATCTAAACTGTCATAAAAAGCATGACTGCTTTCAGTTTTGACAGGAAGTAGACCAATTAACAAGAATTTGTATGAAGTACAGCCAAGCTGGTAACTTTTATCTCTGCCGGACATCTGTTTCCTTAATTCCTCAACTGCCGGAAACACAAATCAAAAGATAATTTACATAAGTTGACTTCACATCACACAAAAACATCACTTCCTGTCTATGTAGTCACAAAGAGTGAGGTAAGTAAGCCACTTGCGTTTTCACTGGGAATGTTGCAAAGAGCGGCAACCTAGCGAGATACCAGCACTTTTAATGCCGGAAAGATGATGGCTAGACCGCAATTTAATATAGGAGACAAATTCTTTCCCTCCTCAGGCCACCTACAGATCGGACCAAAGATCCGCTGTGATCTACCTGTAGATCAAGATCAACCGGTTTCTCACCCTTGATTTAAACGTCCTTACACATTACAGCAAAAGGGGAAGGGTGGTGTGTCGTAAAATTTATTTTGAGCAGAAAAGAGTCGTAAGAAAGTAGTGGCCGTTTTAGAGTGGAAAATGATGATGGAAAGCTCAGTGATAGAAAATGTAGAGATTTAATAGTTACTTCACAGCGTGCTGGAGGAGAGTAAAGACAGACTTATTTACGACAAATCGTGTCTCTCAAACTTCTCTTTCACTCTCCTGGTCAAACAATTATTTGCCAGTTTTCCAGACTCGCATCTGCGCGCACACCGATTCGGTGTTTTCAAACACACACACGACGTTGATACAAACTATATTAAACGAATAGGGGAAATGTTGGGCTTTGGGTATATCCAACACACAGAACTAAATGAGTTTAGGTGATTTTATTCACTTTAAACATCAACTACTAAAAATATCAGATATTACATAAATTATCATAAGTACACAAATGCAAATAACAAGTTTGGGAGGGGGTGAAGAAGATTGGTATCGACTAAGCCCTTCCCGCTCATTAGACAAAGACAAAACCTAGTCCAGAGAAGTTGATTATATCAGGAACACGGGTAAAAGTTAACTCTAACAGTAAAGTTAATTACTCTGAAGAGAGGGATGTTACCAAGTTACGGTATATAGTGATTAGAAAAAAAAAACCTGTTCTTCCCAGGCTGTTATTCCCTTTACTATGCAAACGGTAAGGAGTGTGTGATATTTAAATACAGTGTTAACAAATTATCAACTAATCCCACGTGAAGGAACAAATGTAGGGGTATACAGAATAGATAAATGTTTACCATGTAAGCAAAGTTAGACAAAATGGTCCAGGTAAGTCCACACAAGAAGAATTAATTTCCTGGTCATTCATACACGCGCTAAGCATAGGCCTTCCACTCATCATGCTCACACGTACCGAGTGTGAAAAAATCTTGCACTCCATAGATTAACACAAACAGCAGTTAAACCTTCAACTAAATGTTATGAGTGTTTTGTTCAAGTTCCTTAGCCCCAGATTATCGGGTAGGCGGTCCCGCACATTAAAAGGATCCCGTAATCGCTGGAAAATGAATTCTCGTAAGTTGTGTCTCTTTTCTTGAATAACAGTTTCTATGGTGAGGGCGACGGTCTCTGATACCGGGGTGAGGATGGTGTGGTCTATTTGACTATGCCGCTGATAATAACATTCTTACGCGTGCTGGTACACTTTATCCGTGAGGTATGGTTTAAGTCCAGTGAGAAAACTAGTCACATCACTGTTCAGGAAATTATGAATTATCTCTCTGTGTCAGTAAACTAACAAAGCTCGGGCCAGTGTTCTTCTTCCCGTTACGACTTTTGTTTGATGGTGCGTTAAATTTGTCTTTGGGTGTGCTTTCTTTGCTATAAGTTAGATAGCGGAATTCCAAACATAGAATCGCCTCAAAGATTAAAAATTTACACAGTCTCAACAAGTTCTGCGTCAGGGGAACTCTACACACTGTTTATGCTTTGCTTTGCTTAGATTGATTTCTTTATTGCTTTCTTAATGCTGGGATCGCACAGGTTACGATCACTCTGTATGAAAGAAAAAAAAGACATGTAATATACCGAAAACAAATAACCTTCTAAAGCGCGATGAATTTCCCGTTAAGCCTATTATATATATGCTCGCGTATTTAATTATGTATTTAATAAACACTGCGCAAATTCTAGTGGTTAAAAACCCACATCTATAAAACTAGGACTTAACTGAATTTATTAATTATAAATTCCTTCGCGACTTTAAAAGTTAATTTAAGCATCTATTATCTTTTGAAATAATATAATAGATAGATCATTATATTTAAAACTGGAACTCTTGAGATAGTTTAATTAAATAGATTTAAATTAACACAAAATCCCTTGAAATAGAATGACTAGACCACTGATCACTTTACACAATATATATTTTACCGCTTTGCACAGAATTAGAAATCACTGCAAATATATATAAAATCCAGGGGAAAATCTATAACAAGATTTCAATAAAGCTAGTGCTTCTGTAAAAGGTCTGGCACAGCGAGTGATAACGTGTCTAGTTCTTCATGGTCTATTTAGCTAAAATGAAATGTAAGTTGAGTGGGACATGATAAACTTGACAACTTATTTGATCTCACGAACTTTTGGGGATCTGACCGCCAAATCAAGAGATGAAGCCGTCCCCTGGTCTTCGTATCCGCTCGCTGCTGCCCGTTTCGCTTTCCCCCGTTCGCTCGGTTCCTCGATTGACACCGAGTCGCGTAAATTAGCGGCAAGCAACTGCGTCTCGTATCAGGGAAAACTACTGTCTTTGATAGCGCCGATAGTCTCCCCTAAGATCCCTCGGTCTGTCTCTTTGATCTCGTGCCGCCTACTAAATGAGTCCCGGTGGAATGAGTTCTGGCAAACGAAAAGTTACAACAAATGTTCAGGGGTTCTAATGTTATGAAAAGCTAAAAGTCCCTTTAAATCATCCATCATATCAGGGAGAATTCACTTGTCAAACTAGACGTACGTCACAGTGTGCAACAAAGACAAAGCCCCACCACCACCCCCTGATTTTTTTTGAAACAGTCATCTTATCACAAATACAGGACTGATTCAACAGATCTCTGCTCCAGTGGTACCAGACCCATGCATAACTGTCTTTGTTGTAGGCACTCGGAAGACAATTTGTTTTTTAAATGTAAAGGCCTAGAAAACAGACACAGAAAAGTAATTGAAATGATAGGCTTAATGCAATAGTAATGTGGTAGTGTACCATATCATTACAAGTGTGTAGGGTTCAGTGGTGGTTCATGTCAAGCGACTTAAACTTAACATGATTAGGGCTAACAACATAGGTTTTCGAGAAAGGTTGCCGTCAGAACTTCAGCTCGTAGATATTAATTATAGCCAACATTTGAAGCGGAAACGGCACTTATAAACGACTCATAGCAGATACTGTCGTTAGGGGAGCGATGTGTTGCAGACTTCACTATATTAAATCTCAACCTATTGGGGGGAAAGGGGGGGGGGGGGAAGGAGATACTGTTCCCCTTCCTCGTTGCCTTTCCTAACTCAAGAGCAAAGTCAGATACCTAATTACAGCTAGGTAGAAACCGGAAGTCAGTAACGCAAAGTCAGATACCTAATTACAGCTAGGTAGAAACCGGAAGTCAGTAGGCTAACTCATGCAAGCGCTCCAACCACTATGCCAATCGGATACAACACGCGTCACAAAGGGAGGGGGTGGGGAACCAGAAACATTTTTTGTCTGGGCAATTATTTAAAAAAAACCTTGCTGTCGATACAGCTTTCAATTTTTTCCCCTCCATAACAAAACGAAAAAAATGTGATGTCTCCTTAATATAAATTAAACCATTTCCTACGTAGGCTAATGCATTCTTTTGATTTTTGTTTTGTATCATTTATTTTCTCATGTCTCTTACTATTAGCCCTCGCTTTCTTTCCTTTCCCCGATGAAGGCCCTCGTTATGTACAAGTATGCCCCTACCAGTTGAACGCGCTCTAGCCTACAGCCAGTATTTTGAAAAAAAGGCAAAATGGCCTGACCCATTTCTGAGGTCACATGCGGGGCGAATCGTGTGTAGAAGGTGTGCATCAAACCAACCAACCAGCAACTTGGGAACATATTGCGTGGTTCCGTATATTCATTCCATAAAAGGGAACCGTTCTCTTGCTTGGTGATGGGGAAAGGCTCAAGGGCATTTGCTACACAAATAAAACGCGCAGATCTGTGTAACACACTACTATAATTCCAAGACAAAGCTTCATGAAGCCATTATAGCAGCAAGTACAATAGAGCAGGTTTTCAGCAATAATCATTTGCTTGTATGGCTTATCAGCACATAAGCTGCCAAAGACAGGAGATTTGCCAGTAGCGTTCGATCACATACAACCGCTGAACACTGAGGTAGTACGGGCAGCGTTGGCGTAGCTGGCGAGTCCTTTTTAGGGCAAGTCCTTTTCAGGGCTTCAGGCTAGCAGATGGATAATGTTAGTCCTTTTCAGGATTTAGTATTTATCGACGCTGATCGGGCTAGCAGTCCTTTTCAGGGCTAGCAGTCCTTTTCAGTGCTTTTTCATGCTAACTGATAGATGCTAGTAGTCCTTTTCAGGGCTTAGAGTTTATCAACACATCGCCTCAGTTAACAGAGTTCACTTATTTTTGAATGACCAGTTGCGCTCTGATATAACCAAATGATTTATTAAGTCTAGGTTGAAAGGAACATGCCTCGCCACAAGAAGGTAAAACCCGCAAACAAAAAAGGATTAATGTTCCTACTAGTAAAATATTACACGGGATCATCCTTAAGATTAAAGGATCCCACAGTTACACACATGAGGGAAGAAACAAGCAGGTGTTCGACAAAGCAGATTATGTACGGACCAGACTGCAACACTGCGCACCATCACCAAAAAGAAAATAGAATTTTTAGCTCATTCACCATTTTACGTTGGGTTAGTTGACAATGAAAAGATCTTTGGCAGTTTAAAAACAGATATCACTGTGGAATCTCCTGACGTATTGAGTCCTCTATCCGTTCATTTGAGAAGAAGGTCCTCTAGTAAAGAGGCTTAGAGGTCGTCCATATATGTCACGCAATTATTGCCATTTTATCCCCACCACATTTTTTCTCCTTTGGCACTTCTCGTCACAATAACCCAATCGCCCCGTTGTGTGACGTTACAAATCTCTTAAAATACCCACCCCCTCCCCATTTTGACTCAAATAATGTTTCATTCAGCAGGCTTTTATAGACCTCTTTCCTTTCATGTGCTGAGTCTCAGCACGAGACAGGGCCTAACCCTTGCCCTACCCAACTAAATGCTTTTGCATTCTTTTCCACGCGCACACACACACACACACACACACACACACACACACGCACAATTTAAACGTTCACGTCAGCCTGAATACTTTTAACTAGCTAAACGTTTGTGTATTTGATCTCATCGGACTATTGTCGAGATGGTCAATTACGTGTTGTATTCTTTAAAATATAATTGTAATGAACAGTACGGTTTATTGAGTCTACACTTTACACTGTCTTTGCTTTTAAAATGTGTATTACATAATATTTAAAAACGGCGCCATCGCCTTGCTCATCTGTTGTTCATTTTCTTCTACACATTAACATACACAAGTATTTCGGCCTTTATTTGGTTTATACAAGCTGGCAGAAAATAAGAGTGAATTTGAAAGCTGCAACCAAGGTGGAGTGGGTTCAATTCTCTGCATTAGACAACAGGAGGCTGACATTTGGGAGTCATGACCTATGTGGGTCTAACACAACAGGTGTCTAGTTTTCTACTTCTTTATTTCTTACGAGTGCCTGAAAACACACCTTTATGTTTGTCTAATATTTATTTAGGCTACTGTTTACAGGCCTCGGGTTTCCCTTCCTTATATGTTATAAATGTTTATACAATATCAAAACCTACCCTCTGTCCTGTACTTACTGTTCTTAGTCTTCTATCATGTACTAGACACAGTATTAAGGTATTTGTCTTGTGTAAGTCTGACCTATACTGTATAATAGGGGAACAACAGAAGTGATTGCGTCATTAATAAGCTGGACCCCATGGTAAATTTCCGGTGTTATGTCTTGCGGTTCGCACTAATGACCCGTCATCGAAGCATCATTTGTTGGTGATGCCCAGATGGCAGGGAGGATAGTGTGATTCGCTTGAACAGCTAGTCGGGGTTGTCGCACGGAAGGTCCTGGGTAAGCCACTCACGTCTGTTGTTTTTCTGTTGTCTAGTTTTCTACTTCTTTATTTCTTACGAGTGCCTGAAAACATACCTTTATGTTTGTCTAATATCTATTTACTGTCTTTGGTCTGCCTTTCTTTCGGCGACCTTCTGGGGTCCACAGCATAGCAGTTCTGGTGATAATGTTTCCATGAGATGCACTCCATTCTTCTACGTATTCGCATACCAAGGCTTCATCATCCAACAATTTCTAAACCAGCAGAGCGAAAGATTAGTATACAGACGTGTAGCTTCGGTACTGTCCAGCTACGATCTACAGCAATACTGCTACGAGAAATGGCTCGGTAAATCTGTTAATTGTCATCATCGTTAATATAAAAACCCAAAGAAATGTAATGCCCCCCCCCCCCCCCCCCCACCTTTTCCAGCGGGGATAGACAGGTTTGTGATAAAGTGAATGTAATAATTTACTTATAGAAAAAAAAAAGAAAGATAAAACATACAGGGAAGAGAACTGGAGGCAGAAATGCGTGGATCGCACGGGACAGGAGCACTTTGCATGAGTTTGTTAAAGGGCTGTAATCTACTCGGGCATGGTGATGATGATGGTGCAACATCGTTCTCTTCTTTCGTCTTGGATCCATGGTCGCTGGCTGTCAAAGCAGTCAGTGACCGCCACGCCTAGTGGCGTCTTGTAGGGCAGCAACAAACTGCTGCCACTTTGTTCGCTCCGTGGCCATCCTTCGTGCAGTGTCCCAGCTCTAGTTCATTCTTTGCATCTCGGCCTCCGCGGTTCTACGCTACGGTCAAATATTAAACAATCAGACTGTGACGGCAACTAGAATCTGCAGTCGCTGAAACGCCGTTAACAAACTCCAAATGTTGAAAACCACTGACTCTGGTCACATACTACACGCACAGTATTAAACGAAAGTATGAATAACACACTATGTAATCAGGCCGCCTCCGCCCCCTTTGACCTTTGACATTACCTGTCATAGAACAACACGCATGATTTGTTCTTTATATCTTGGTTAGATACAGTTTTTTTTCTTTGCTCTGTTCCCCCTCTTCCTCCCCATCATCCACTGTGTGAAACGTCATGAATAGAATAGTGTAACTATAACGCACAGTTGCCACTTATTCCTTCCACTGTTCCTGGCATCTAGTATCCTTGTTTACGTATGTACATTATATTTTAAAACGTGCAAGTTCCAACATACGTGCTTTATTGAGTTTTAATGCTTGGCTTCCGTAATGCAGGCAAGGTATGCTCTTACTATTAGCCATCTACTGTTTTGTTGCCACAGAGTCTAAAAGACTAGTTAAAAGAAGTGGTCATTTCATTCTTTTGTGGACAAAACACTTAGAACTGCTGCATTGTTGGACATTTTACTTTCATTTTCGCTTCCAATAGTTTTTCCTGCAAAAAGGCTGCATCAAAGCCCCATTATAGAAAGCCCATCTTATTCGCCTTCTACGACATGCCAGAGGAAAGCAGCAGACGTGGTCTTCCTGTCTTTTATTCACAGACCCCCGGGGACTCCATGACCCACGGGATTATTATCATCATTTTCCTGTGCTCTCATCCCGTCACCACATCAGCTGGTCCCACCGGAAGTCTGCACAAAGCAGTTGCGCCCTCTTGTGGTGGTTTATGTGGCAATTTGTTTAGTATAATGAGGTTGCCAGCCTCATACAAACACAAAAACTCGTATTAGTCGCAAACACAAAAACTCGTATTAGTCGCAAACACAAAAACTCATATTAGTCGCAAACACAAAAACTCATATTAGTCGCAAACACAAAAACTCGTATTAGTCGCAAACACAAAAACTCATATTAGTCGCAAACACAAAAATTCATATTAGTCGCAAACACAAAAACTCATATTAGTCGCAAACACAAAAACTCATATTAGTCGCAAACACAAAAACTCATATTAGTCGCAAACACAAAAACTCGTATTAGTCGCAAACACAAAAATTCATATTAGCCGCAAAAACATTCTACTGTAGGCCGAGATAAGTACTTCACTGCGTCAAATATCTGGGATGAATAAAGGAAGGAAAAAAAGGGGGGGGGGTGTAGATTTAAAGGTATGTGGAGCAGAGTTGGTAGTTAACGTTTGCAGTACGTGTCTGATGGTATTTGTCGCTGTCGTAAATCAATCGTGGCAATGACAGCTAACCATAAATTCCTTGTTTGTTTTTTTTTTTAAACGGATCGACATAAATAATCCATAATAAAAACTATACAACGTTGCTCTATGGCAAATATTCGACGATTCATTGGCGGACATGCGTAGCACATTAACATAATGACAACTTTTTTTATTGTAGTGACAAGACGATGTGAAGAGACATTATCACCTACGCCATTCGGTGCAATACTTTATGACCCTATACTCTGTGATCAGGCGGTTCTGACTTCTCGTATCTCGTGGCGACTAGCAGACTGGGTAGAGCACTTGCTCTCGAGTCAAAAATACCGGGTTTGAAATGTAGTATCACGTTCTAGTCTACCTAGATGTGAATGGGTACCTGACTGTGCTTCTGAGTAAGGGAGGGCAAAAGCAGCGAGGAATGGAATTGTTTAACCCACCTCATAAAGCTCAGGCCTAGTTTAGTAAAGTGATAAGCACTTCACTCCCCTACGACAGAATCCATTATGAGATCACCTTTTTATAATCTCGCGGACAAGATGTTGTCAATATGTTAATAACGTACTGTTGTCAGCATACTGTAAGTCTTCAGCAGCCGAAGATCTGTTGTCACGGCAGGATTTCACCCGAGAGGAACTAATGAACGAACGAGCGAAATCAATTCATCACGGTGAAGATTATTACCTTGTTACTTTTGTGACCAGCACTAACGCAACTCTTACAAGTGTTTTCAAATTAAAACATTCTTAACTTGAACGGTATGTAAACCTGTAGTTACAATTAACACTGCATTCACTAATTAACACACATACATACACACAGAGAGTGGCAGTGCTAGAGTGACAGTGCTAGATGAGACAAGAGAAAGTGTAATCAATGATGCAATTACATATTTCAAATGAAAGTTAAAGCTATAACATTTAAAAGCAAATGCTAAAGAAAACAATGTAATTACTAACACAGAGATGTGACAATTAGGTGCATTCTCAAGTTGTCATAACTTTGACATGTGAATGTAGATTTCTCCTGAATGTGGTGTAGTTTTTAGTTTTGACAGATCTCGGTAAAGCATCCGGTAAAGGAAGGTGCTTTGACAATGATAATTAAATAATGGAGAAACACGGAATGTCGCTGGCCAAAATCTGATACAAACCTTAAAGCCAAATAATGACAGAAGAGATAAACGTTAAGTACGTGTAGAACAGTTGGACTCCAGAGGTATGACAAGATGACTAATGTGGAACTGATGACAAGATCACTAATGTGGAACTGACAAGATCACTAATGTGGAACTGATGACAAGATCACTAATGTGGAACTGACAAGATCACTAATGTGGAACTGATGACAAGATCACTAATGTGGAACTGATGACAAGATCACTAATGTGGAACTGATGACAAGATCACTAATGTGGAACTGACAAGATCACTAATGTGGAACTGATGACAAGATCACTAATGTTGAACTGATGACAAGATCACTAATGTGGAACTGATGACAAGATCACTAATGTGGAACTGATGACAAGATCACTAATGTTGAACTGATGACAAGATCACTAATGTTGAACTGATGACAAGATCACTAATGTTGAACTGATGACAAGATCACTAATGTGGAACTGACAAGATCACTAATGTGGAACTGATGACAAGATCACTAATGTGGAACTGATGACAAGATCACTAATGTGGAACTGATGACAAGAAATAGACAAGCGCCAGTGGAACAAATAATGAGAAGAAGACGATGGAGATGCATAAGACACACACTGAGAAAACCTGTCCATATCATTACCAGGCAGTCGTTGCTCTGATTCATTAGGGTAGGGGAAGTAGGGGAGACCAAGGAACACACGTAGACAGAACTGGAGACAGGCATGAAGAGCATAATGAAGACCATGACCTGATAGCACGTGACAGACAGACCTGGCATAAGTTTCTTGAAGGCCTATGCTCCTCTGAAGGGTCATGATGACATGCGGGACGTGTACTTTTTTTCTCTACTTGTTCTTCATGACCTGCAATGCAAGGTTTCTTGGTGGGTTTTTTCCCCACGTCAGCCTGACCTGGGTTCATAGTCCAAGAAGTGGCAAGACTCCTAGTCTTGACTTGTCCAGAAAACACTTGGTCTTTGGGGCACCTGAGACGATGCAGCGTGTGACTAATAGTCGCCACGTATCGATATTAGTTTCCTGACTTGTAGACGTATCCGTCTCCCCCTCCCCCCTTTTTTTAAAAAATCAAACCATTTCTTTTATTGTATGTCCTGTCTTCTTTTGCCTGGTAGTGTGCCTTGAAGGAGTGTCTTTGGAAACTGACAGTGAGATCACAGGCTTACAGGACTCTGGCGCTCAAGAGAGGGATGGACTCCGCCAAGTAAGAAAACGCCCAAGACAAAGCACAAAACAGCCATATAAACAAGACGAACATTTGTTATTATCTATTTTGTTTCACTTGTAGGAGAGGTATGTGTGGCTGAAAATATGGAAAGGGACAGGGGCTGTATAAATAAGGAGCAAAAACCAAGGTGGACATTCATCTGTACCTTAAAACTTGCAACTGTCCTTCATCTGTACCTTAAAACTTGCAACTGTCCTTCATCTGTACCTTAAAACTAGCAACTGTCCTTCATCTGTACCTTAAAACTTGCAACTGTCCTTCATCTGTACCTTAAAACTTGCAACTGTCCTTCATCTGTACCTTAAAACTTGCAACTGTCCTTCATCTGTACCTTAAAACTTGCAACTGTCCTTCATCTGTACCTTAAAACTTGCAACTGTCCTTCATCTGTACCTTAAAACTTGCAACTGTCCTTCATTGTCATAAAATTAACAGTGATACAACGTAAAAATATCTCCAAAGGATAAAATGTAGGGATAAAAAGAATGCGTAAGTTACTAGAAGGCATGATCGCCCACGCCGCGGGTCATCACCCGCCATGGAAATTAAATTGCTAGAACGTTTACCCTTGGAACGGAATGAGAACGAAGATCAAAAGGAAAAATCTGACTGAACATGTGCTTGAAACTAGCAAGGCTAAAAAGATGCAATTGGGGGGAAAGGGGGGGGGGGGGGGGGGGGGACGGGGACGGAGGAAAAGTCACGTCCCCAAGTTGACACAAGGTAAAGAAATCGACAAAAGGGACCATAGTTCTTATACGCAACAGTCATTTCTTGGACGCTTTTGCGATATTTTGTCCTTTATTTGAATGCAGCGGCAAACGCAGTACAGAAGATTCTAGAAAATATTTCGAAAAAAAACCAACTAACCTTGAAAAGTAACTTTTCTTAATAATGATGTTAGGAATATAAAACCTAGCTGGCCGGATGGCCCATCTTGAGCAGTGAAATAATATGCTTTCATTTATACAGTCGGATAGATAATAAGAAAGATATTGACAAAAGACTGTGTTGTTCATATCAACGAACGACTGCATTGAGACAATAATGTCACTAATTTTCAAAAAAAGTGTGGCCTTGAAGACGCCAGTGCTAAAATCTAGTTAGAATGAAAGAGAGAGGGTGTTAAGGAGAATTGTGGCTAAAAATAACTTTACAGGCAAAATTGTGTAGGGGAGGGCAGAGTTGGTTCAAAAAAACAAGTGTGTTTTTTGTGAGAACGCAAGTAGAGACGGACGGACCAACAGACAAATATGCATGCTTGACTGAGGTATGACTGAATTGACTTTTTGGTAGGATGTTTGAATTTGAAAAAAGAAAAGGCGGTGATTGGCCATAGATGAATATATTATCGGCGCTCAGACGCGCATTTTTGCCATTCGTCATAAGTTGTCCTAGTAGACACAGTAAAATATTAAGTGGTGATTTCCCAGAAGCAAATTGAAGTAGTTAGAGGGACGCCATCCTAAAGCCAGCAGCTCAGCTGAGTTTTGCTAGCATATACTGTGTTCTATGTTCATAATTCTGACCTGTGAGTTTTTATTTGACACCAATGTGGTGTCAAATGAGGTGTTGAATATTACAAGAGGGACCCGTGCAGTAACATTTTGTCAGAGCAGCCTGTTATAGCCCCCAAGCACGGAGAGCACGACTTCTGAGAAGCACGGAGAGGTGGGGCCACCAGACTTCTGTTATAGCCCCCAAGCACGGAGAGGTGGGGCCACCAGCCTTCTGATATTGCCCCCAAGCACGGAGAGGTGGGGCCACCTGATTCCAGCACCAGACTTACTCCTTCAAGTTACGTGAGAGTCTGGCCTGCTGAAATCTCACCAACTTGATTTCTAACACCCCAATTATAATACCCTCAATAAATGGGCAATGTGTAGTCGCTATAGATCGGGAGTGATGAGGCCACCCCAACAGCACATCCATAAATAGTTCTTTCCCATAAAGTACAACTATAAACAGTAGTAATATTAACTAGTCTTGTAACATACCTATGTACACGCTTTTCATTTATTATGCCATATATTCATGCATATCATTAATACTTTCATAACCTTTCATATGTTCTGACCAAAATAAAACCTTGGTTCAGAACAAATAAATTTAAAGAACATTTACTATCAAAATTTTACACAGCTTGAGTTAGTTCAGTGTGTTTTAAATTTTATTAATATTATTAGACTTATTAAATATCTGTGTGTGTGTGTTTGTATATATTAATACAACACCTTACATTCAGTACCCTAGATTTTTTAACGTAGCCACATTCATTAGAAAAAAAAAGATAGGTGTGAGGTCGTAGTGGTAGCAAGAAGGGCCTTCTGAAAATTCACAGCTATTTTTATATCAGGAGCCTTCACAGCTGACCTCATGCATCACACTAAGTAATATCACCATCATACATACCATCAAATCCACTACATATATTGGGGGCTCGTCCGGGATTTAAATTAATCACATATATTAGGATCTCCTGGGGGGAGAAATAAATTAAGGGAACACTTGATAAAAATTAAAAGTGTCCCTGAAAATAAAAGTTGGTGAATCTTCACAGCCAGTGGTAGTTAATTGATTAATTAATTAGAATTATTTTTAGACTAGAGTAATTAGAATTACTTTAGTGGTTGGAAATTTTACTTTGCTCATTACTGGAATTGTTAAAAAGTATGGCAGAGCTAGCCACATTCAGATCAGCTGCTGTGCTGACGGCAAAGGATATGGGAATGGATGGTCAGATTTTAATTCAATACGTAACGGCTGAATGTGATAAGTATATTGAACGGGAAGAAAGAAGATTAGAAAAAGAGGCTGAAAGAAAATTAAAGTCTGAAAGGTTGGCTGAAGAGAAGAGGTTAGAGGCTGAGACTAAGAGGCTGCAGATTGAGGCAGAAGAAAAACGACAGCAAAGGGAGGCAGAAGATAAAAAGGCCGAAAGGGAGGCAGAAGATAGAAGGTTGCAAAGGGAGCACGAATTACGACTAAGGGAGCTGGAGCTACAAGGCCAGGCTCCTGAAAATGGTGCCAGCCCTTTTGCCTCAGATGCTACGCCCAGTCTGGGAGCCTCAACATCAGCTATGGGGTTTCATTTAGACCATTTTGTTGAAAAAGACGATGACATAGAGGGGTACCTAGGACGTTTTGAGTTATTAGCTACTACATATGGGTTAGAGAGAGAGAGAGGTGGAGTTTAAAGCTATCACAAGGACTGAGAGGTACTTCTTATGAAGTCTTCGCAAAAATGAACAGAGAAGACCAGGACAATTATGATATGTTAAAGCAGGCTTTGTTATTGAGGTACGAAAAAAATTGTGAATTTTATCGTAAGAAATTTAGAAATGCCAAACTGTTGTCTGGGGAGACATACCACCAATTCTCTGCCAGACTGGAAACCTATTTGGAGAAATGGACTGCTCTGGGGAAGACCCAAGATCTTAAAGAAATGATCATGATTGAGCAATTGAGAGAGTCCATGGCTCCAGACATGAGAAAATTCCTCATGGAACAAGGTGCAGAGAAGTTGGGGGAGGTTTTAAATGTCGCTGAGAGGTATCAGGCAGCCCAGGCAGAGGTAAGTGGTGCTAAAAAGAAGCACATAGACAATTTTAAAGCTCCACAGCAATTTAATAAATTTGATAATAGAGAGCAGGGAAATAAAGGTAGGACAAACTTTGAACGGCCAAGAAATGACTACCGAGAGAGAAACTCACAGTTCAATTACCAAAAATTCAATGAAAGAAAACCGTTGAACCAAGGAAAAAGATGGTGTAAATAGTGCAAGAGAGATAACCATAACACCGAATTTTGTAGAAGGAAACCTTCAAACATTGCTGCAATGAAGTCGGGGACGCAAAGATTAAAGGTTAATCCTAATGGACAGCAGGAACCTTATCACCCCCCAGTTTGTGAGGATGTTATTTGTAATGGGGTCACCATAAGGTGCCTTTATGATACAGGTTTGGATTATGATTCAGTTGTGAAGTCTAGCCTAGTGGACCCAAGTCAGTATACCACAGAAACAGTGGAAATACAAGAGGCAACTAAGGACATACCACTCATGACACTTCCCATCGCAAGGATAACGGTGAAAACTCGCTATGTGGAAGGAGAAATCAGAGCAGCAGTGATAGATGAACCAATCTACCCTCTGATATTGGGGTGTAGATACGTCTTCTTGGGGAATCCCGAGAGGCCTGTGATCATGGCGACAGTGCAGACCAGGTCACAGAAGAAGGAGGAAGAAGGTGAACCTATAAATGCTCATCCAGAGGAGATGAGGAAGGCGCAGGCTGAGGATAGGACACTCACGCCATGTTTTAAAAAATTGCCCAAATGCCACACACCTCCGAGCAAGGGGGAATATTTTATGAAGAACAAACTATTATACAGGAAGGCCGGAACTGGAACAAATGGTCACAACCAGCTGGTTCTTCCCACTTCATATAGAGATAAAGTGATGGAACTCGGGCATGCGATTCCCTTCAGTGGTCACATGGGGATCAGCGCCACAGGACAGCGTATAGCTTGTCATTACTTCTGGCCAGGGATAACGGAGGATATAAAAAGATATGTCAAATCCTGCCCAGAATGTCAAAGGGTAGCTCCAAAGCATTGGACTGCTCCTGCAACTCTAGGGGAATGCCCATAGTGGGAACACCTTTTGAGAGGGTTGCAGTGGATATTGTGGGACCTCTCACTCGGACCAAGAGGAGGAACAGTTACATCCTTACTCTGGTGGACACATGTTCTATGTGGGGAGAGGCGGTAGCCCTGCCATCAATTGATTCAAAACATGTAGCAGAGGCACTACTTACAATATTTACCCGATTAGGATTCCCGCATCAAATCTTGACGGATAATGGTTCTCAGTTCAAGGGGAAACTAACGGAAGAAGTTTTTAAGCTATTTCAAGCCAGACACTTTCATTGTAGTCCGTACCATCCGCAAGGGAACGGCCAGGTAGAGAGGTTCAACGGGACTCTCATTTCTATCCTGAGAAAGCTGGCACACGAAAAACCGGATCTGTGGGATCAATTCCTGCCCGCCGCATTGTTTGCGTATCGGGAGGTACCACATAGTTCAACCGGGATGGCTCCCGCAACTCTGCTATTTGGGAGGCCAATAAATGGTCCATTAGAAGCCTTATTAAGGACCTGGACAGATGAGAAGGCGGAAGAGACTGTTACCTCATCTTATCAATACGTGAACGAACTGACCACTCGTTTGAAAGCTGGATGGAAACTGGCAAATGATAATTTGAAACAAGCCAGGAAGAAACATGCAGCATATTTTAATAGGAAGGCAAAGGACAGAGAACTAGCTGTGGGAGAGAAGGTGCTGCTTCTACTACCCGGCAGCCAGAATAAATTACAAATTGGATGGCAAGGTCCATATACGGTTCTAGAGAAGGTGTCTAGAACAAACTATAAAATTGACAAAAAGGGGGAAGGAGAAAGTTTATCACGTAAACCTGTTAAAGAAGTATCTGGACAGACCACTCCAGGAAAGCACCCCCTTACTGACCTTAGCTATCGCAACTCAAATGCAAAAGGAACCACTCACCTCACATGAATACCCATTACATCCTTGTGAAACAGCAGCACAGGTAAAAGTCAGTAAGCACCTGACTAAAAACCAGAGGGAGAGAGTTCAACAGGTTCTGGAGGAACATACAGATGTATTAACAGATAAACCAGGACATACAAATTTGCTACAGTATGACATGAAACTGGTAGACTCAAACCCAATCTGTATGAGAGCCTATTCTATTCCGTTCACGAAGGAGAAGGCATTGAAGGAAGAAATAGATTATTTGTTGAAGGAGGGGATTATTTCACACAGTGAATCATCTTTTAGTTCTAGTGTCGTTTTGTTGAGAAAACCGTCTGGGGAACACAGACTGTGCATAGATTACAGGAAACTGAATGCTGTCACAGAAGGACAAGTGGATCCATTACCAGACACAAAACAGTTATTTCCCAGACTGAACAAGGCAAAATACTTTTCAAAGGTGGATCTTAGTAAAGGCTATTACCAGATTCCAGTGAAGCCTGAAGTGAGACCTTATTTGGCTTTTAGCACTTCGGATGGACATTATGAATTCAACATGCTACCATTCGGACTGAAAAATGCTCCGAGTGTATTTTCAAGGATGATGCGCAAATTGTTGGATCCCCTGAATAACCCATGTATCACGAATTTCATGGATGATATTCTCGTCGCCACAGAGACATTTGAAGAACACATTGACGCTCTAGAAATGTTATTTAATAGGCTTAGGGAGGCGAACTTAACTGCTAGGCCGACCAAATGTTGTATTGGATGCAAAGAGTTGGAATTCTTGGGACACACTGTTTATCAGGGTAACATGACCCCTGACCCCAAGAACTTGGAAAAACTGCAGAGAGCACCTAGACCACAAACAAAAAAGGACGTGCGATCATTCGTGTCATTATGCGGATTTTATCAAAAATATATCAAAGATTTTAACTCTATTTGTGCTCCTCTGACTGATCTGACTCGCAAGGGACTTCCAGATAAAATTATTTGGACTGCGCAAAGTGAATTAGCGTTCCAAGACTTAAAGGAAAAACTCACTAGCAAGCCTATTCTCAAATGCCTGATTTGACACAGGACTTTGTCTTAAGAACCGATGCAAGTAATGTAGGACTCGGAGCGGCTTTGTTGCAAAGATCATCTTCACCTGATGGGGAACTGAAACCAGTCGCTTATGCAAGCCGCAAATTGAATAAGGCGGAACAAGGATACTCCACAAGCGAAAAAGAATGTTTAGCGTTAATCTGGGCAATAAAGAAGTTTCAAATCTATCTGTATGGTAGGACTTTTGTGGTCGAGACGGATCATCAGCCTCTCGTATTCTTATCTCAGGCTAAGCATGAAAACGCAAGATTGCTGAGGTGGTCTTTATTGCTTCAACCTTATCAGTTTAGTATCCAATATATCCCAGGCAAATTGAATGTCGGTGCAGATTTCCTCAGTCGGCACCCCTGTGATCAAAATTAGAGTAATGGCAGGCGTGAGGAGAGATTTTATCTATGTGTATCACTGGTTTTAGAACTTGCCGTAGGCATGTTTTCAAGTGGGGAGATGTGTCATAAAATTAACAGTGATACAACGTAAAAATATCTCCAAAGGATAAAATGTAGGGATAAAAAGAATGCGTAAGCTCCACCATGCAAAGGCACAACAGGCCAATCACCTGTTTGTCTAAAACTATGATTACAAGCAAATATGGATGCGAGTCATGGGCAATGACTACAACCCACAAAAGCCAGATCCAAACCTCAGAAATGAGGTATCTGAGGAAGGTGGTTGAAGTAACAAGAAGAGACATGGTCCGCAACCAGACGATACGTCAAGGCCTAAAATCCCACCCGCAGCAGACCCAAATAGAACGTCCAAATAAGATGGTTTTGGCCCAAGTC
>JAMPIV010013243.1:0-106665 GCA_024509875.1 Oreohelix idahoensis
GAATGGTATACATATATAAATTTCGATTGCCATATTTGAATGTTCAAATTTTTCATACTACGTCGACTATCTTTATGAAATATGACATGGTCCTACTTCTGGGACGAAATTTAAGCGTAATTATTGGTATTATGTAAGTAGTGTGTCGTATGCCGCAAACTTTGTGGATGCGACTTCATTTTGTTGTTTAATGAATTATCAAAATTATGACACACATTTTAAGATATGAACTTAGTGCATTCTATTTGCGCCAGTCACAAAATTTTTAAAGATTGATTTTGCACCATATGTTTTCAATTGAGACTTTATCACAGATCTTAATAATTGTTCTTGCTTTTCTCGTTACAATTTTATTTTCTGATTAATTTCACGTCTTCAGTAAAGAGATCTTTTCAAGCAGTCTCCGTTTAATTTGAATTAGAATTTAAATTTTTTAAAATAAATTTCATATTCATTTTTGAATTCGTCGTTTATTTATATTTATTTTATGTTGATACTCTCTTCATTATTACAATACCAGATCAGAAGCTGAATCAGTATTCTTAACAACCACGGATAACTACTACTAGGCAGTGGCGTATACAATTTTGTAGTTTGTGGGTTAAAGACAAATATATATATATATATATATATATATATATATATATATATATATATATATATATATATATATAAGCTAATAATAATGCAGTTAATGACAATGATGAAACCTAGACATCTACTGTTGCTGAATGCGCCAGGTAGAATTAAACCGTGCTATCTTACATCCCGCCCCTTGTATCTTCCAGGGGTCTATATGGGGGGGGGGGGGGGGAGAAAATAGGGCTACTGCTTCCTCAGGCATGTCGTAAGAGGCTGCCAACCAAATCATGTAACACAAGTAGCTGCAGAAACCACTGCTTTAGGAGCCCATGAGTTGTTTGGTGCACTCTTGAAATTTGGCTCGAGGGAATAAGTATAAGTTCCGCAGGAAGAAAATAGAGTGAGAATCACTGGCAGATCTATTTATAGGGATACTAAATTAACTGTCTGTTAGCAGGTAGACTAAGTCCTCTGAGTAGACTAATAGCTAGTACGCATCCAGGCCACTTTTCCCTAAGGTACTGAATTATTAGAAAGAGCCCCCGTTAATTAAATACAAATATGAAAACAGAATCTTACAGTATTAGACATCACTCTAACACCAAAGAAGAGTCAAAAACTAATCTTGATTTTAGAAAATTACAATGAAACTTTATTGATGAAAATAAAAAAAATCTGTCATATATATTTCGAATCAGGATTTAAGAAAGTAATAATAATAATAATCACTTCACTCGTATATTCTTATCTCAGCTGGTGGAAACATGATATTTTCTTCATCTAGTTCAAACTCAATCAAGACCAAGTACAAAATGCTATATTCTCTACTATAATCAAAATAGTGTTATCTTAGCAATATTGTTCTTTCAAAACTAATGCAATGATGAGCTCTGGCTAACAATGTCGAGCATTGCTACGCTGATGATGGTCCTACAATCCTATCTCATAGCTTAGCTAAAAGCAGATGCAGGAGAAGAAAAAAATTACTTGCTTGGGAGCCGCGCTGGTGTAATGGTTACCACACTGCGCTAGCGATCGGGTAATCCAGGTTCGAGCCCTGGCGAGGACATGTGAAGTAGTGTCTTCGGCCGGGACTTGGACTGGAATAATTCGAGTCCAGGCGAAGACATTTGAAGCAGTGCATTCGACCCGGGACTGAAACTACCTGAACGGCTCCTGAGCCAACCCAACTCTAATGGGTACCTCCGAAATAGGCGAGTATCTGCCTAAACGGCGAGAGGAGACCTGTTAGTATACAGGGAAAAAGGAATACTCACGTAAAATCAGTTTGAAGTTAGATATTAATCTGAGATTTGCCTCGAGTAATAGCGGGCGCACGAAAAAAAAAAATTAATAAAAACTAAACTTCCACAATGGTCATGAGAATAAATTGGTCATATTAAGTGCTGACTGCACTTAGAGATAAATCCCAATGTGATGCAGACTCAAGATTTCTCAGCACAGACTCTACTTAGAGATAAACCGCGACATGATGTAGATTCAAGATTTTGCATCACAGACTCTACTTAGAGATGAACCCCGACATAATATAGACTCAAGATTTTGCATCACAGACTCTACATAAAGATAAACCCCCGGCATGATGCAGACTCAAGATTTTTCAGCACACACTGTACTTAGATATAAACCCCGACATGATGTAGACTCAAAAGTTTGCATCACAGACGGTACTTAGAGATAAACCCTAACATTAGGCAGACTCAAGATTTTGCGGCACAGCTACACAAAGAAATTTGGATGAACAGACAACGATGTTAACATTAAGGATACTGAGGGCAAGATGTTTTCTATTGCTTTGTGAACTAAATGGAAATAGATAAAGCTGGAACCTGTACATTGTAATATCTCATTGTAACATCCCCGGCAATGATGAGGCTGAAAGATTGGCAAAGGAAGGTGGACAGCTACTTCAGCCTGATGCAAGCATAACTTTCGAGGAGGCAAACAATTTTATCATAATCAGATACATAAACAAATGGGATGTAGAGCATCTAGGTCACACACAAAATGATGCATACTACCAGCTCAATAGAAGAGAACAAGCTTTTATTTTTATTTTTAAATAAAATTTAGCCTCGTTTTGGCGAGGCGCGTCCCATTCAATCTAGTCGATTATATTGGGGCGGATGTCCAAATATAAAAGAACTTTAGATCTGATTTATTCTTAGAGAACAATTGATAATCTTCAGACTCCGCACGGGCCACAACAGATTGAGATACCATCTATTCAACAAGCTAAAGACAGGAACTGCCGATGAGTGTGACTGTGGCACTGATAAAATGACTGCTGAACATCTGCTTCAAAGATGCCCAACATATGTAGAACATAGAAAGCGCAATTGGCCATCACCAGTACCATTCCTGGAAAAGCTCTATGGAGATAGAAATAGCCTCAAGCTGACTACTGCTGTCTTTGAATGCATTCAAATTGACGTCTGAGAGTGTACGAAGAAGAAGAAGAAAAAGAAGAAGAAGAAGTAACCTACACAACAACAAGAATTTTCCCTCAAATGTCAAGGTAGTGCCCGGTGTAGGCTACGGGAGTCTCTGAAGAGACAAAGATAGAGTATGATTATTGTTCCCTCAGGCATGTCATACAAGACGACTAATATGAGGTTGGCAACCTCATCATGTAAAACATATTGGTACAGAAACAACAGCTGGAAGAGCATGCGACTGCTTTGTGCAGGAGTCCTGCAAAGGGGCCAGCTGCAATGGTGGCTCAATGTTTCATAGGGAGGAGAAGGAAGGAGCGAAATGGAAAATAAATGAATATCAAGGTTGTAGTATTGTGTGGCTGTGAAACATGGAGAATACAGAAAAATTACCACATAAAACACATACTTTCATATGTGAATGCTGGCGTCGAAAAGAAGGATGTCAATGACAAGACAAGATCAGCAATGTGGAAATTGATAGAAATAGCCAAATAAGAACAGATGCAACAAGAAGTAAGGAAAATATGTTGCTGTTTGATCGAACACATACTCAGGAGACCAACTTATAGTATCACCTAGCAGGTTTTGTTCAGGAAGCTGCAGGGTATACGAAATAAAGGAAGACAGAAGAACACATGGAGAAGACAGATGGAGACAAACCTGAAACAGACCTGGAGATATACAGAAGACGGATGTAGAAGACTTAGAATGAGTTTGAATTTATATCGGTGGACAGAAGGACTGTCATGGCCTAACTGTTAGCCTATGATCGACATGGACCCACGTGTTGAAGTAGAAATGCTATATCTGTAGTATATTTGAGCGTCCGATTGGCAGAATGGTTAGAGCGCTGGTCTTTCGCGGCAAAGATGCATGGTTCGAAACACTACGGCGTCATGCTCCCCTCTACTGTGTTCTTGATTTAGGGAATGTAAAAGGCAGGAAGGAGGGGAACTGGTGAACCCATCTCTCGAAGCTGGACCAAATATAGTGAAGTCTCTAACACTTTACTTCCTTACGGCAGTATCTGTTGTAGATAATATCTTTACCTTTCTAGCATATTTAATAAGGAAGTAAAATGTCAGTTCACAATTTACTTTTAATATACTTACTTTTTTTTCTAATGTGTTAATTTTTAACAGAATCGATACTCTTGGTTCAGGCAGCGATTACGCACCTATACTCCAGAGAGCGGGGATTACTTCTGTGAATTTCAAATACGGATTTGATTCAGTAAGTGTATATCATTTTAGCATATGCTCATGTACTTTATATGTGAGGGTGATTTGAAAAGCTTACTACATTTTTATCGTTAAGTAAAATCTGTAGTGACTTGGCGGTAGTTGAACGTTAGTACAATTTAAGTGGGGGTTTGTCATAAAATCTCAGTTGATCATTGATAATGAAACACCACAACAAGTGACTGGATTGAAAGTTTCCTATTATCAGCTTTGCAATTTTGTTAAATGCTGGAGAGTAACCGAGAAGGAAATGTCTAAAGTGTCCTCTATCCAATTAATCAGAATGCTCTACATCCCATTTGTTTCGGTATCTGATTCTGGTAAAACTCTTTGCCTCCTCGAAAGTTATGCTTGCATCACGCTGAGGTAGATTTCCACCTCTCTTTGCCAATCTCGGAGCAACCAAGAGGACATGCACACCATCATAGCTGGCAGACGCTGAATTGCGTTGGCCACGTCCCCAGAAGAGATCCTGATGCCATCACAAAAACAGCTAAGCTATGGACCCCTGAAGGAAAGCGAAAGAGAGGCCCACCAAAAACAACTTGGTGGAGAACTGTAGAAGCCGAGATGCAAAGAATGAACCAGAGCTGGGGCACTGCACGAAGGACGGTCGGCGACCGAGCAAAGTGGAAGCCGTTTGTTGCTGCCCTACAAGACGCCACCAGGCATGATGGCCACTGGCTGCTTTAACAGTCGGCAGCTAAGGGTCAAAGAAGAAGAAGAAGAAGAATTTTGTTAAAATAGTCAGTTAAATAAATTACGTGCACATTCCTTTAAACATGCGTGAATGAATTCACGCTGAAGTACCTATACGCCAAAATACGCTCTCGAGCTCACAAACGCATATATATATATATATATATATATATATATATATATATATATATATATATATATATATATATATATATATATATATATATATATATATATATATATATATATATATATATGATGAATAAGTTCCATACTGTTATAAATGGGTTCTTGCGTAGAATAGAAGGGCCAAAATAGTATAACAAGATCACCAACGGATATGTCAGAAACCAGACAAGTGCCAATGGAACAAGAGATGAGAAGAGAACGCTGGCGTTGGATAGGACGCCGGTTAAGGAAACATATTCAAAAGGTACAGAGAAAGTGCATATGGCCGACGCCAGCTCCTTTCGTTGAAAAGCTTTACAGGAATTCAAATAGCCTCAAACGGACTACTGCTTTCTTTGAAAACATTCAAGTGGACGTCTGAGAGTGTACGAAGAAGAAGAAGGACTGCCCAAGGGTAAGAGAGGGTGGAGGAAGGCAGAGGAAACACAAGGAAAAAAGAACTGGGGACATAAATGAAAGGGATGAAGAAGACATGGAACACCTTGAGCGGATGGTACGGGACAGGAACACTTGGTATGCGTTTGCTGAAGGTGTATGCTTTGGAGGACCTGAAATGTTAGGACGATGATGATAGTAATACATGCACACATGTGGTGAAGTGGGATGTTATAAATATTTATAAGGGACTTAGTGTACTGACTGAGATCAGCTGTGAAGGTATATATATATCTAATAAGAGTAGTATATTATATATATAACCTTACTTGCTACCACATATCTATATATCTCAGTCAGAATTATTCTGGAATAGTGTGATGCTACGTTATGTGTCTAGGGTATGAGTATGGTGAAGTGTAAGTCACAACAACAGACAGATAAACAATTTAATTTAATCCACTACTCTTGACAACACGGTGACACTCACATACATATAACACTCTACAAAGATATCTTAAAAGAGTCACTAATAAACTTTCAAATAACAATATGTATTCATTACTGGCATGAATGAATATGTGTCCTGATTCAACTACAAGGGAACCAGGAATCACAATCAATTTAAATTACAAGTTATGTACAGAATGTATTTAATATGAATATTGTAGTGACATATATTATTACAAATGTTCTATGTGTGTCAGTTGTGTAGTAGTAAAATGAGGTAATACTGGTTTTGTTTTGTTCAAGCTCTGTTGGTATTTGTCATCATGACTTCAATAGTTTGTCTTTAGGGACTATTATTGGAGATGTTCACAGTTCCTGATTTTAAGACAAGTAAATTCCCCTCTTAATGTTGATTTTTATAAAGTTATTTCAAGATGAGGGGACATAATGTTGATTTTTATAAAGTTATTTCAAGATGAGGGGACATAATGTTGATTTTTATAAAGTTATTTCAAGATGAGGGGACATAATGTTGAGCTCAGCTGGCCAACTCTGCTTATCTTTAGTGATGGCGGCAGGAAAGGACTCCTCTGCTCGAATTCTCCTCTGGGCTCAGGAGACACCTCACTGATAGCTAAAAAGACCAAGGAGTATGCTGTCCGACTCTGGATTCAGCAAATCTCTGACCAGGTGCTGCTCACTACCATCAAGACCACTGTCCCTGAAATCAAGAAGGATGTACCTTCTACTTCATAACTAATTTATATTCTCTTTTACACTGATCACAATACAGCACAAACATTGCGTTCAGAGCGTTAGGCCAACAGTCAGCTTCATTTGAAATACTTTATTCCAGTATTACCCTTCTTAATGGTTACTACGCCTCTGCACTTCCAGCATTATTTCTTTCTAGTCCATCATCCAGGTGTCAGTGTACTATTTGGCCATTCCATGCCGTTTTACTTCTCTCCGACACCCTCTGTTCAGGCTGGAGCATTATAGGCTTTACCTCACGTTTGCCACTGAACTACACATATATATATACAGGCATAAATCAACAATTCACATTCAATTTTTCATTAAAAGATACTGAATGGTTCAAGCTTACCACAATTTCATGGAAATAAACACAGATACGTTGATTAGCAATGAATTCTGGCACAAACTGGCACAAATTCCGTTCTGCCTATGTTCCAGGCTTTTATTTTAGCAAAAATGTGAGCTGGCTTCAACGTACTGTCGCTTTATCAAGCTTATTTGAATTAGTGGTCTCGAACTAACGCTCCCAAGTGTGTATATCAGCGAGACTGGCCAATGAGCCACGTTTCGACAAGTGTTTGAAAAAATGTTATCTTTTCCCGTCTCCCCCAACAACCAAGATAGTATTTATAGCCCGACCAATCGTGGTTAGGCTTTCATTTGTTGCGCTCCAATCAATTTGGAGTTTACATGGTAGGCTATTTATGTAACGTAAGGTTTTTTTCAAACACGTTATAAAAAAAATTTTATGAGCAGAAATGATTTTATGCTGTCAGGCACCCCCAATATTTTATTTTGGGTATAATTTATTAATTCCTGGACTATTTGCGTAACGTTTTACATATTATTTGTCAGCAAACCCTAAGGAACCCAAAAATACTAATTTAAAGGAGCTACGTGGCTGCGTTCAAAATATGCAATTTCTTCTATCTCCTGTTTAGAAGATGTGCTGTCTGGGTACTGTTATGTGTTCAAACGTAAACCCATATAATGTTGTCTTTTCTAATAAGAGTCTGTTATGATTTATAAACCTAACTCTGGGAAAGGGTAGTGTATTTTATCACTGTCCGTCTGAAAAAAAAATTAGTGCATGTAGACTTACACGCGTGATGGTAGTAATTGTGTATCGCGCGAAGCGGGTTTAGTGTTCGGCTTTCTGCCTCTCCCTTCTCTTTTTATCCCTTTAGTCCATCTGTTCGTTCGTTTTGGTAACGCAGTATAATTAATGTTAGGGTTAATTTAGGTCATTACGCAGTACGTCTCAATGTTTTTCCAAGAAATACAGCACACGTTTCATTGAAGAAGGCGGGTAATAATACAGTAAGCTTTACTATCAACGTGAAAGCGTTACAATTTGCAGACGAAGCAGAAAACAAGGGGGATTTCGAGTACATTCTTTGTGACAGCACTGTCATTTTACCATTGCTCTTCTCTTTATTAATTTTATTTGTTAGGCTTCATATTTACCTAATAATTTATATATGTGGATTAGAATATTTCATGACACCTCCCCTCTTAAAACAGACATTATATGTCAGTCCTTTATTCTATATACACATAGAGAAATTTATTATTATTTCTGGGGTTTAGGTGATTCTCATCACACGGATGGCGGCTTAAAAAATCCGCTCCCAGATTGGTTTTTTCCAGATATATATTCAATGCTAAAATTATATGGAGCCAGAAGCAAAGACCATCGGAGTAACCTAGAGTTCTCATGCTTAGCCTGTGCTAAAAACGATAAAGGTTTGTGGTCAGTTTGCAACTTAAATGCCTTCCCATATAGATAAATATTGAATTTCTTTATTGCCCATATTACTGCAAGACATTCTTTTTCGCTAGTTGAGTAGTTGATTTCAGCTTTATTCAACTTTCTGCTAGCATATGCCACTGGGCTTAATTCCCCATCCAATGCATCTGATTTCTGTAGTAAAGTTGCACCTAACCCAATATTACTTGCATCCGTCCTTACTATGAATTCTTGACTTAAGTCAGGTAATTTCAAAATGGGTTTACTTGTGAGCTTTTCCTTCAATTCTTGGTAAGTCATTTCACATTGTGGTGTCCATGTAATGCGATCTGGAAGTCCTTTACGTGTCAATTCCGTTAAAGGTGCACATATGGAATTAAAGTTTTTGATATACTTCTGGTAGAAACCACATAATGAGACAAAGGATCTCACGTCCTTCTTGGTTTGTGGTCTCGGGGCTTTCTGTAGTTTCTCTAAATTCTTTGGGTCAGGGGTCATGTTTCCCTGATAAACTGTGTGTCCCAAAAATTCCAATTCTTTACATCCAACGCAACATTTGGTTGGTCGGGCTGTTAAATTTGCCTCCCTAAGTCGATCAAACAGCATGTTCAGAGAGTCAATGTGTTCCTCAAATGTTTCTGTTGCTTATAAGGATATCATCCATAAAATTTGTTATACAGGGATTATTCAGAGGATCCAATAATTTTTCTCATCATTCTAGAGAAGACACTAGGCGCATTCTTCAATCCAAATGGCAATCTATTAAACTCATAGTGTCCTTCTGAGGTACTAAAAGCTAGGTATGGTCTAACCTCAGGCTTTACTGGAATCTGATAGTATCCTTTACTCAGATCCACTTTTGAGAAATATTTAGCTTTATTTAGTCTGGCAAACAGCTGATTTGTATCCGGCAATGGATCCACCTGTCCTTCTGTAATAGCATTCAGTCTCCTGTAATCTATACAGAGTCTATGTTCTCCAGAGGGCTTCCTTAAGAGTACAACACCGGAACTATACGAAGACTCACTGTGCGAAATAATTCCTTCCTTCAACAGATAGTCTATCTCTTCCTTCAAAGCTTTTTCCTTAGCAAACGGAATCGAATATGGTTTCATACAGACAGGTGTGGAGTCTATGAGTTTCATATCATATTCCAATAGGTTTGTATGCCCTGGTCGGTCTGTTAACACCTCTGCATGATTATTTAGAACCTGTTGCACTCTCTCTTTCTGAGTTTTCGTTAAATGTGTACTGATTTTCACCTGTGCTGCTGTCTCACAGGGGTGTAATGGATATTCAAATGATGAAAGTGGTTCCTTTTTCATCTCCATGGCGATGGACAAGGTCAACAAGTGTGTCTCTTCCTGATGTTCTCTTTCCAAATATTTCTTCAGGAGATTCACATGATAGATTTTTTTTCTTTCCCCTTCTTATCTATCTTATAATTTGTTCTAGACACCTTCTCTAGAACTGTATATGGACCCTGCCATCCAATTTGTAACTTATTCTGACTCCCAGGCAAAAGAAGCAGTACTTTCTCTCCCACAGCCAAATCTCTGTCTTTCGCCTTCCTGTTATAATAGGCAGCATGTTTCTTCCTGGCTTGTTTCAAATTTTCATTGGCAAGTTTCCAGCCAGTTTTTTAACCGAGTGGTCAGCTCATTCACATATTGGTATGAAGATGTAATGTTTTCCTCTGCCTTTTCATCAGTCCACGTTCTTAACAAAGCTACATATGGACCTTTAATTGTGTGGACCTATTTGTCCATGCACCGGTATGGTCTCTTCCACTCGAAGCTTTATAGTGATGATTTTTCCTCCCAGAATTATCATTCACAAAACGACCGCTACCAATTTTTTTTCTTTTGGGGCTTTCTCCCCACTTAAAATTCTTGATGAGAGATTTCCTCTCTACATCCTCTTCCTCCAGTTTGTTTAAGTCTGATTGAGGGATTGTCGGCTTATCCTGGGGTAAGACATCTTTTTGCACTCTCCGCATAGTGGCCATTGTAAAACAGTTAAGTGAAGCTTGTCCGTGAAAAGGGGCTTCCCATTCCATTTGGTCCACTTTATCAAATCTATTTTTCTTTTTATTATCAGGCCTGATTTTGCCCCATGGCGTGTCCAGGTCCTGATCCATGTTCCCACTTGTGGGTGTTCCCTCATGTGCTATGCTACACCTTTCTACAAAATTCTCAATGTCCCATCTTGCTTTGGGCCAATAATAATTGTGAGCCACCTTTTGAATGATGGTACCTATCTTCTCATGGTCCCCATCTGGTTTCACATGTAGGCTCCTTATTAAGTCTGTCCTATATCTTTTTGGAAGAACCAGCTGTCCGTGACCTTTGGATCTAGCTCCAGTCTTCCTATACATCAACTTGTTTTTCATGTAAAAAATCTCCCTTGCCTGGAGTTGTATGACAAGTTGACAATTTTCTGAAACAAGGCTTGAGTGTTTTATCCCCAGCCTGTGCCTTCCTCATCTCTTCTGGAGTGGTATCTAACATAATATCCTCCTCCTGTCTTGAGGTCGACCTGACCTGAAGGGTTGCCATATACACAGGTTTCCTTCTGCAACGGTCAGTGTCATGATTGTCCATCTGACAATTTTTACACCACCTTTTTTCCTTGGTTGAAAGATTTTCTTTCATCATATTTCCTTTCATCGAATTGTGGGAATTTATTTTTATTTTCATACCGTGGCCTATCAAATTGGTGCTTACCTTTATTTTGATCCTAGGGATCAAATTTATTAAAGTTCTGTGGTGCCCTAAAGTTGTCCACCTGTTTCTTTTTATTACCTGTTACCTCTGCTTGAGCTGCTTGATACCTTTCAGCAACATTTAGCAACTCACCCAGCCTCTCTGCACCTTGTTCCATGAGAAACTTTCTCAGGTCTGGAGCCATGGACTCTCTAAGTTGCTCTATAAGGACCATTTCCTTAAGATCTTGGGTTTTCCCCAGAGAAGTCCATTTCTCCAAGTATGTCTCTATTCGTGCAGAGAACTGGTGATAGGTTTCACCTGACAGTAGTTTAGCATTCCTAAATTTTTTCCTCTAAAATTCTGCATTCTTTTCATATCTTAACAAAAGAGCCTGCTTTAGCATGTCATAATTTTCCTGATCACCTCTGCTCATTTTTGCAAAAACTTCATAAGCTGCCCCACGAAGTCCCTGAGATAACTTTAAGCTCCACCTTTCTCTCTCTAACCCATACGTGGTAGCTAATAGTTCGTACCTATTTATATAGCTCTCAATATCATCGTCTTTCTCAACAAAATGATCTAAATGAAAATTCATAGCTGAGATTGAGGCTCCTTGAGTAACCGTAGCATCAGAGGCAAAGGGACTGGCACCATTTTCAGGAGCATGGCCTTGAAACTCAAACTCCCTTAGTCGTAATTCATGTTCCCTTTGTAATCTTTTTTCCTCCTTTTCTGCTTTTCTGCTTCCCTCTCTCCTTTTCTGCTTCCCTTTCTGCAGCTAATCTTCTCTTCTTCCTTTCTGCAGCTAATTTTTCTTTCTTCTCTAATTTCTTTCTTCCCTTTCTGCTTCCAATTTTCTTCTTCTCTTTCTGCCTCCAATCTGCAACCTCTTAGCCTCAGCCTCAATCTTGCAACCTCTTAGTCTCAGCCTCAGCTTCAAATTGTAACTTCTTAATTTCCCTTTCAGCCTCTAACCTTCTTTCGGCTCTTTTTCAAAACTTCTTCTTTCTTCGCGTTCAATAAATTTGTCACATTCCGTATGTGACATAGGCAACCATAACTTGCCCATCTAATCCTAACTCTTTTGCAGTCTGAACCGCAGCAGATCAAAATTTGGCCAGGTCCGCCATTGTCTATCAGGTAAACTTAATACAATGTCTAACCAACAATTCAATCTCTAATGGACAACACAGGCACCGTGAGCTCAACCTTATTTAATTCCACCCAAGGATACCTTTTAATTCTTATATTCCCTGAAGTGAATTACCCCCAATATTTTTAATAGGGAAAGATTCAAAATCCCAAGAGCGAGACCCCAATATATGTGGTGAAGTGGGATGTTATAAATATTTATAGGGGACTTAGTGTACTGACTGAGATCAGCTGTGAAGGTATATATATATCTAATAAGAGTAGTGTATTATATATAACCTTACTTGCTACCACATATCTATATATCTCAGTCAGAATTATTCTGGAATAGTGTGATGACTACGTTATGTGTCTAGGGTATGTGTATGATGAAGTGTAAGTCACAACAACAGACAGATAAACAATTTATATTTTGTATTTAATATGATATTGTAGTGACATATATTATTACAAATGTTCTATGTGTGTCAGTTGTGTAGTAGTAAAATGAGGTAATACTGGTTTTTGTTTTGTTCAAGCTCTGTTGGTATTTGTCATCATGACTTCAATAGTTTGTCTTTAGGGACTAGTATTATTGGAGATGTATTTCGACAGTTCCTGAATAGTATTTTAAGACAAGTAACACAAATTCCCCGAGGTTCCAAACATCTTAAAATTGTGATTTTTATAAAGACATATCTTTAAATTTCAAAAGATGTCAGGGACACCCCAATGAAATTGATTTTTTAACCAAGGTTAGCTTTTGTTATCTGTTGATTCACTAACAGCTTATTCTGCCTTTACGTGAGGGGCTCAGTACATTGGAAAGTGACTCCATGTTGATTTTTGATACCTCCTCTATCCAACCCCTCCCTTGATATTCTCTTTACCACTGGTCAAATAACAGCTGTCTGAGACACCTCAGAGGAGGCCATACTTGTCAGCTCATGGCCAACCTCACTGCTTATCCTTTATGATGGCGGCAGGAA
This sequence comes from Oreohelix idahoensis, assembly GCA_024509875.1. NCBI lineage: Eukaryota > Metazoa > Mollusca > Gastropoda > Stylommatophora > Oreohelicidae > Oreohelix > Oreohelix idahoensis. The sequence continues at coordinate 13,333 of JAMPIV010013243.1, forward strand.
AGGACTCCTCTGCTTCGAAATTCCTCTGGTCTGGGGCTCAGGAGATTCCACCTCACTCCGACCATATCTAAAAAGACCAAGGAGTATGCTGTCCGACTCTGGATTCAGCAGCACAATCTACACTCATTTTGCTGCATCACTACATAACCATTCAAGACCAATCTGTCACCCATGAAATCAACGAAGGATGTTACCTTCTACTTCATATCTTCTAATATATATTCTCTTTTTACACTTGATCACAATACAGCTACAAACATTGCGTAACAGAGCGTTAGGCCAACAGTCAGCTTCATTTTGAAATACTTTATTAATCCCAGTAATCCTATGGTTATTACCCTTCGGACTTAATGGGTATACTACGAACTCACGCCTCCTGCACTGCAATTTCTGCATTCATTTCTTTCTAGTCCATCATCCAGGTGTCAGTGTACTATTTGGCCATTCCATGCCGTTTAACCTCTGTTCTCAGCCGCCAACTTCTCTCCGACACACCCACTGTTCATGGGCTGGAGCATTATAGGGGGCTTTGACAACCTCAACGTGTTGCCACTGAACTACACATATATATACAGGCATAAATCAACAATTCACATTCAATTTTCATTAAAAGATATTGAATGGTTCAAGCTTACCACAATTCATACGAATAACACAGATACGTTGATTAGCAATGAATTCTGGCACAAACTGGCACAAATTCCGTTCATCTGCCAATTATCTGTTCCAGGCTTTATTTATTTTAGGACTGTGCACAAATGTTGAGGAGCTGGCTTCAACGTACTGTCGCTTTATCAAGCTTATTTGAATTAGTGGTCTCGAACTAACGCTCCCAAGTGTGTATATCAGCGAGACTGGCCAATGAGCCACGTTTCGACAAGTGTTTGAAAAAATGCTATCTTTTCCCGTCTCCCCTAACAACCAAGATAGTATTTATAGCCCGACCAATCGTGGTTAGGCTTTCATTTGTTGCGCTCCAATCAATTTGGAGTTTACATGGTAGGCTATTTATGTAACGTAAGGTTTTTTCAAACACGTTATAAAAAAAATTTTATGAGCAGAAATGATTTTATGCTGTCAGGCACCCCCAATATTTTATTTTGGGTATAATTTATTAATTCCTGGACTATTTGCGTAACGTTTTACATATTATTTGTCAGCAAGCCCTAAGGAACCCAAAAATACTAATTTAAAGGAGCTACGTGGCTGCGTTCAAAATATGCAATTTCTTCTACCTCCTGTTTCGAAGATGTGCTGTCTGGTTACTGTTATGTGTTCAAACGTAAACCCATATAATGTTGTCTTTTCTAATAAGAGTCTGTTATGATTTATAAACCTAACTCTGGGAAAGGGTAGTGTATTTTATCACTGTCCGTCTGAAAAAAAATTAGTGCATGTAGACTTACACGCGTGATGGTAGTAATTGTGTATCGCGCGAAGCGGGTTTAGTGTGTTCGGCTTTCTGTGGGAGGGGATCCTGGGGAGGTTTTTCTCCCTTCTCTTTTTATCCCTTTAGTCCATCTGTTCGTTCGTTTTGGTAACGCAGTATAATTAATGTTAGGGTTAATTTAGGTCATTACGCAGTACGTCTCAATGCTTTTCCAAGAAATACAGCACACGTTTCATTGAAGAAGGCGGGTAATAATACAGTAAGCTTTACTATCAACGTGAAAGCGTTACAATTTGCAGACGAAGCAGAAAACAAGGGGGATTTCGAGTACATTCTTTGGGACAGCACTGTCATTTTACCATTGCTCTTCTCTTTATTAATTTTATTTGTTAGGCTTCATATTTACCTAATAATTTATATATGTGGATTAGAATATTTCATGACAACACATACTTACCTACATAACTGAACATAAAATACATTCTACCCTTATAATAACCAAAAAAAAAAATGTTGTTCACACAGCAGACAAATAAAAACAGCATTAACAAGACGAAATAAATGTGATATATGATGATAGGAAACTCTATACAGAGCGATTCAACAGGAGGCAATCTGATCATCAGAAGTAGCCCCCCCCCCCCCGTTAAACAAGCGTTTCGGCCCTGTATACTCCTTTACACTCTAACAGGGGGGGGGGGGGGCGGGCCCACCTTGTTCATGACTCCCAAGTGTTTCCGCCTCCTGTTTGTCTTATGTAGAAAATGAACCCACTCCACCTTGGTTGCAGCTTTAAAATCCACAATTCTGCCAGCCGGAGGCAATTGTGAAAGTAACCCTTATGTTGAAAACAAATTATTGTACCACAGCACACCACGAATAGGGACAGACACTGACCCACCTGCGCAAAGCCACCGCGGCTTGAAGCCACTGCACGCTAGCAACTGAAATCTACTTGCGCCCGACACCTCATATAATAAACGCAGCGTTTTGCCTGTAAGCCACCATCCCTTCACCAATACAACGAAAAACTCAATGTATTGCGGACTTAGAAAAATGTTCAACTTTCCGGATGTTTCCTGTAACGCAGGTGGGGATAGAGTTTACTGTCCCGAGTTTTCATAGCCCATTGCGGTTGTTCCACAGCCAGCATGATGCCTTTTCCGCAGTTTCACTAAGCCTCTTCAGATAATATGTTCACAAACAGACACAAACATCAGACCTTACTATGATCATCTACACACCTACCTCACAGTCAATAAAGCTGGATCCTTTACGAGCACAAGCCGGTGATTACACGCTTCAAATTCATCCCATCTCTCAGTCGCTTTTACCTCTGAGGTAAATATATGTCGCTCATTTCTGTCCAGATGTCTCCTGTCGACATCTTCCTTGATCTTTCGTTTTTCCGCATCCCCTACCGGTTCTATAGCCATGTCAGATGTACAGCTGCAGCAAATAACGGTCTCACAAGTTTGTACATTCTTAGAGTCTTTACTCTGGTTACACAGAAGTTTCGTCTCAATGCAGATTTGTCTCCTTTTGGTTGCTTTCCTTTAGCTACACAATACAAGTCTGTCTCCTTATAGTGTCCATCCCTATTAAATTAATCTGGTTTTTATCTTGTCCTTTCTTCTAGTAAGACGTATTACAATTGTTTTTTCCCTTCTACCATTTTACCCCCGTCTCACTGCAGTCCTCCCCATATATTCTTAATCTTTCGTCGAGTTACAACACAAGGCAATCTCCGCCGAATTGTCAGTCTCAGGAATTTTTCTCTAGAGTAACAATACGGGTCGATCTTCTCATATTGATCACCCTAACCAAAGTCAGCGTCTCTTTCACAATTCTTGTTCCACTGGCCTTTATCTGGTTCTTGTCATGAGATCCACATTGCCATCTTGTCATGAGATCCACATTGTCATCTTGTCACGAGGTCCACCTTGTCGTAGTGTCATGAGGTCCACACTGTCATCTGTCATGAGATCCACCATGTCATCTGGTCATGAGATCCACATTGTCATCTTGTCATGAGATCCACACTGTCATCTGGTCATGAGATCCACATTGTCATCTTGTCATGAGATCCACATTGTCATCTTGTCATGAGATCCACATTGTCATCTTGTTATGAGATCCACATTGTCATCTTGTCATGAGATCCACCATGTCATCTTGTCATGAGATCCACATTGTCATCTTGTCATGAGATCCACATTGTCATCTTGTCATGAGATCCACATTGTCATCTTGTCATGAGATCCACATTGTCATCTTGTCATGAGATCCACATTGTCATCTTGTTATGAGATCCACATTGTCATCTTGTCATGAGATCCACATTGTCATCTTGTCACGAGATCCACATTGTCATCTTGTCATGAGATTCACATTGTCATCTTGTCACGAGATCCACATTGTCATCTTGTCATGAGATTCACATAGTCATCTTGTCATGAGATCTACATTGTCGTTTTGTCATGAGATATACATTGTCATCTTGTCATGAGATCCACCTTGTCATCTTGTTATGAGATCCACATTGTCATCTTGTCATGAGATCCACATTGTCATCTTGTCATGAGATCTATACTGTCGTCGTGTCATGAGATCCACACTGTTATCTTGTCATGAGATCTACATTGTCATCTTGTCATGAGATCTACGTTGTCATTTTGTAATGAGATCCACATTGTCATTTTGTCATGAGATCTACACTGTCGTTGTGTCATGAGATCCACATTGTCATCTTGTCATGAGATCCACATTGTCATCTTGTCATGAGATCTACACTGTCGTCTTGTCATGAGATCTACATTGTCATCTTGTCATAAGATCTACATTGTCATTTTATCATGAGATCTACATTGTCATCTTGTCATGCGATCTACATTGTCATTTTGTCATGAGATCCACATTGTCATCTTGTCATAAGATCTACACTGTCGTCTTATCATGAGATCTACATTGTCATCTTGTCATGAGATCTACACTGTCATCTTGTCATACCTGTTTAAATTAAGCTGACATCACAAACGCTGTTCAAGTTTAATGTTTTTCATTTGGCGTCTTTATACAAATTATGATGCTCTGACATATTCCTTTATTACTCTGACAGTTAGGGTGTCAGCACTAAGAATAATAAAGATGAGAGAGGAAGAAAGCATTGTGCCTTTCCAATGAAGTCGTTTGTTCAAAAACCTACGTTGACCTGAAAATTTTCACCTTCTATTCATCATCATGTGACGTATTCTTTCCAGAACGTTGTCTCCATTACAGCTGCTCTGAACGCATCACGATTCTGGGCAAGTCGACCTGCATCAGCCAAAGACAAGTTCAGACTCTCTGTGATGTCCTGGGTCCACCGTCGTCTAGGTCGACCCCTTCCCCTTTTTCCAGGGACCATGCCTTCCATCACTGTTTTTTCCAGACTATTATGTCTTTTTATATGACCGAAAAATTTCAGCTTCCTTATTGCGATGGTATTTAGGAGCCAATGTTCCTGTACATTTAGTGAGTGCAGTACTTCTCTGTTGGTCTTTTTTTCTGTCCAGGGTATTCTCAACATCCTTCTGTAGCATTTCTTTTCGAATGTTATCTTTGTTATTCTTTTGTCTTCCAATTCTAATGATATTATCTAGGGAGCCGCGCTGGTGTAATGGCTTCGGCGTTGTACTGGCGACCAGGTGTTCATGGTTCAAACCCGGGCGGCAGCGTTTGAAGAAATGTTTACGGCCGGAAATTTGACTGTATAACCTGAACGGCTCCTGTGATAAACCCTCTGTGGATGGGAAGGAGCGAAGCTCCTGACCGAGTTGGAAGGAAAGTCCTCAGGTTCCCCAGCCTCGCAATGACATGTCATTGGGCCGAAGGGCTGAAAGCCCAAGTGCCGCTGGTTAAGGAAAAAAAAAATGATATTATCTATGGCGGGGTAAATAAAAATAGGTAATACGTTTTATTACTTCTTCTTGGGTCCTTAGCCTCTAACTGACAAAGCAGTCAGTGGCCATATCGCGTAGTGGCGTCTTGTAGGGCAGCAACAAACTGTCCAAATTTTGCTCAGTCGATGGCCATCGTCCGTGCCGTTCCTTAACTCTGGTTCATGCTTTGGATCTCAGCCTCCACTGTTCTCCGCCAGGTTGTCTTTGGTCTGCCTCTATTTCGTCGTCCTTCTGGAGTCCATAGCATAGCAGTTCTGGTGGTGTCGGGGTCCGTTCTGGGGACATGGCCAAGCCAGTTCAGTGTCTGTCTGCCATGATAGTGTGCATGCCTTTTTGACTGTACCGTGTAAGCACTTCCTGGTTAGAGACGTTTTATTACGACAAAGCATAAATAAAATTTCATACGTTACGGTCGCAAAGCCTTCGACAGAAGCATTAGAATGAAAGCAGAGAGGAAAAAAGCGATAACTAAGTGAAATATATGAAAAATAATTGTAAATGATGATACAATCCGTAGAATAACGTGGCTGATATGCTTGGCGGTGTATAAGCGAGATGGTTGCTACATCCGGGCTGAGGAAAAGCGCGCGGAGGTGTTCTCGCCTTATGGCCGTAAAGTAAGCAATTTTCAGTGTCCTGTGTCCTAGTAAAACGTACTGCCTATTTTTTTTTTTTTTTTGCCCCAATGTTTACCGAAGTCTTACTGCAAGTCCTCCGAGATTTCTGATATTATCTTTGAGTAGTTGTTGTTGCGAATGATATAACACTTGGCTTTGATCTTCTAATGAGGGTTCTTATTTTGTCTTATCATTCAGAAGGTGTACAAGATGTCATCCTACCCACTGTACCACACTGAGTATGAGACGTTTGATTTGGTCAAGCAGCAGTACGATAAGGACTTTGAGGTTTGAGTTTTTATTTCTTCCTCTTCTCTGTCTTCTTCCTTTCTCTGTCTCTCTTTGTGTAGTCTCTCTGTCTCTCTCTGTGTCTTTCTTATCTCTCTCTCTCTCTCTCTCTCTCTCTCTCTCTCTCTCTCTCTCTCTCTCTCTCTCTCTCTCACGACTTAATCCAACGTTCTCCTGTAATTTCTGATCAATAAGTGTTATTTAACTCAAAGTAACGGTCGCATTAAGACATGTCTTATTTTTTTGTCATCATTCCTTATTTGTTTGTCTTCTGCCTTTCTGCCTATCTGTCTATCTTCTGCCTTTCTGCCTGTCTGTCTGTCAACCTGTCTGTCTTTCTGTCTATCGATCTACCTGTCTGCCTCTCTGCGTGCGTGAATATCTGTCTGTCGGTTCATCCGTCACCCTGTCTGTCTGTCTGTATTTAGTGTAAGAATTCTTACAAATCTTATGTAATGGACCAAGCCAAGACACTTTACATGAAAGACATTTGCCAGCCATGTTTAATTCATATAATTACTTGTAATCAACTTTAATGGTATCAGTATTTTTTCCTTCTGTCTCATCACTAAGCGATCATTTACGAAATCGATGACCAAATAGCATATTCACATATTACTAAGTTAAATATCCTATAATGAACATTGATAAAATCTCGCCACTTTCCGGGAAAATACGGAAAATGCGCGCATATTACAATGGAAGCTAAACTGAACGCACATTAAAAGAACGCGACGGGCTTGTAAACTTTGCATGGTGCATTTTCTGGAAAACATGGAAACGACGCGCATTGCACTGTGAAAGCTAAATTGAACGCGCATGCATTTCAATTCAATCTTTTCCACGTTGCATTGACCATTAATAAATCATGATAAGTTTGCCTATAAAGATTCAATGATTCTGAAATGAAATGGCAAAACATGAAATGATCATAGGGGAGTTAGAGTCATCATGATGACAACAGAAAGAGCATAACGCTATAGATTCCTGTCTTATTTTGTCGGGTTACTAGCACGTATTTTATAGATACATGACTTGGCTTATAACATTGGCGGATCCATGCGGGTTGCGACGGGGCAATCACCCCTTTCTTGGAACATTGAAAACCTTTATTTTTATATCAACCATCCCAGTATCCCCCCCCCCCTTCCCCCGGCACATAAATGTTAAGTAATCGTTAGGTCGGACGACGGACGAATTAAAACTGGTACTGGACAATGTTAAGTACCTTAAAGGTTACAAACGTATTTTGCAAGTAATTCTACGTGGCGGGAAATATGAGTAAATATGGAGTGGGGGAGGAGAGGGAACCTTATCATTCTGATGCATCGGCCCTCCCTTGGACAATTCCTTGATCCGCCAGTGCTTGTACCATTACACTGCACAGGTTCCAGCGTTTTCCGAATATGGGTTATTAGAGAAACTCCGTTAGCAGTCCTTCTGCATTAATCCTACACGCACGCAGTGAATCTGTCACGAAAATCCGTCGTCAGAAAAAAACTCCAGAAATACATAAATGCTTATCTAAACACAGTAGCGAAATACCCGTGTAAAGAAACTCCCATTAGAAAGATGGTTTTAATTTTTAATTTTTATAAAGACAGGATGAAATATAGAAACAAGTAGTCGGATTATGATGTTCACTTGCCATCACTCAATTGCAGAAAAAATCCCCATACTACTACAGGTGAATGTCTTAATGAAAGTTTGTCACTAGTGAAATAACCGCAGCAGCTTTTCGGTAAAATACGGAAACGTGGAATTGCACTGTGCTTTGAATGAACGTTATCGTCAGTGATTGTTATAATAATCCGTATAGAGTCCAATAATCTACTTTATTCGTATTTAATAGCATTCTTTCCAAGTAACCCGTCAATAAATGGCGAACAAGTTTAATAATTTGGTTTCATAATAAAAGAGCATCCCAATCTCTGTTCCTGTTTTTTTTTTTTTTTTTTTAAACTTTGGCATTCTTTTAAAACTAAAGACAGAGGCGAATATTTTTTTTGTTTCTATAAATACAACAACAACAAAATCCCCACAGGCAGTAATTACGGCTGTCAAGTTTTCATCCCATGCATTAGTTTAGAGCCAAATGATGCCCGACTTCCTGTCATTTGGAGACGACGCTAGTTTCCTGTGATTGCCATGACGATCTACAAAGCAGAGGGACTGCCATTAGATGTAGACATATGCGTTCCAGAAGCAGTCTTTGCTCCCGGTCAACTTTATATAGCTTTCACGCAACAAAGCACCCAGATTACTAAAACAGAAACGAAAACCATCGTAAATCGTGATCTCTGCGCTTGTCGGTGACACATTGGCTAATAACTGATTCTCTTCTAAAACATTATCCCGTTTCGTTCCATATGAAGTACGGATCTGCCACTGCACATGGTTCCCTTGAGGAAGCCTACATCAAAGCATTGGCGTTACTGGATGACAGTGATCTTCACTGAATTATTCCACGGATCTTGCTACTTTGGTTAGGACTTGTTTCACCAATTTTGTTAATTCCTTTTGCGTTTCGTTGATTATTTAATTTCTTGTTTTGATTTTTTTTTTCTGGTTTAGCATGTTTCTTGCGTTATTATTGTTTTTATTCGCTCATCACCTGTGTTTTTTTACTTTTTCATCTGCTTGAATCGTTCTTTTTGTCTGTGTTTCTCATCCTCGTATGTTTTTCTTTTGACCTGACTACAAGTCATATCATTGTCACCTGTTTGTAGATGTGTGGCTGACGAAAGGTGAAACTCGAAACGTCCCGTGTTTCATGAGTATCATTAGTTTGTAAAACTGATTTCATACCATTTTATTTTTTAATTGATATTTTACGCCAAAGCACATGCTCTTGCAATGGATGCTTGGTGTTGGCGTCCTGCAAGGGGGGACCAGATGCGGTCGTGGTTCTATGCTCCATAAGGATAACAAAGGAAAATGATGATGCCTTAATCACCTGTCATTAACTTCACCAGTTTCATGCTGCTGTTGCACGAGTGAGTGGTGAAGCGATTCGCGTGCTAGCCGACTCCCTCATCCTTCCTTTCAACATCACCAACTATGCTGCGGGTCTAGAACTGTGCAGACAGGCTCTGGACAAGGACTATGGAACATTACTGAGAGATAACATGGGGTCTGAGACCTATGGTAAGTGCGTCTTTACGTATGCGTTTAGTAATATGATCATGTAAGTGTTATTGTATTTTTATGTTTGCACAGTTCACTTTCCAGAATAAACGTGCAAAACGTGTTATACATACTTCACTGATACCCATAACATAGATTTATTTATAACGGGTACGTGGTAGTGAGCGTCCAATTGGATGAGTGGTTAAGACGCTGGCTTCTCGCTGCAGAGATATCAAGTTCGAAACACGGTAGTGTCACGCTCAAGTCTACACAGCTTTACTTGGGTACCTGACTCTGCTTGTAAATTAGGGAAGGTTAAGGCATCGGGGAAGGAAACTGATAACACCAGCTCTCGAAGCTGGACCTAGTTATAGTGAAGTCTCTAACACTTCGTTCCCCTACGGCAGGATCTGTTATGGGACCACCATTCTACCTACCTTTATGGGATATACTTAACTGTTGTTGTCGACTTCAGTAACATTTCTTGATGATGATCTCCTTTAATAAAGACAAAGCCTTGTTGTCTCCAGATAAATTGAAATTTGTCATTGAGGGTTTTGGCCAAGATGTTTCTGAATTTGAGACCAGACGGAAGGATTTGAACAAGAAGAGGTAAGTTTGTTGTGTCAACGCTTGCTTGGCCGTGTGTATGATTCAAATCACCTGTGTTACAGAACTAACCAGACCACATGGTCTTTTATATTTGGAAATGGGCCCTAATATAACCAACGGGCACTGTGTCTAGGTTTTTTAATTCTATTAAAAAAAAGGAAAGCCTCTGTTTCGTCCACGTTTATAAATAAAGTATTAATAATAGTTGCCCATCGCAAGTGTGGTGAAGTGGGATGTTATAAATATTTATAGGGACTTAGTGTACTGACTGAGATCAGCTGTGAAGGTATCTATATCTATTAAGAGTAGTGTATTATAGATAACCTTACTTGCTACCACATATCTATATATCTCAGTCAGAATTATTCTGGAATAGTGTGATGCTACGTTATGTGTCTAGGGTATGAGTATGGTGAAGTGTAAGTCACAACAACAGACAGATAAACAATTTAATTTAATCTACAAAGATATCTTAAAAGAGTCACTGATAAACTTTCAAATAACAATATGTATTCAGTGCTGTTAATAATGTATTTGTGTCCTGATTCAAATACAAAGGAACCAGGAATCACAATCAATTTTAATTACAAGTTATGTACAGAATGTATTAATATGAATCTGGTAGTGACATATATTATTACAAATATCCTATGTGTGTCAGTTGTGTAATGGTAGTATGAGGTAATACTGGTTTGGTTTTGTTCAAGCTCTGTTGGTATTTGTCATCATGACTTCAATAGTTTGTCTTAAGGAAATTAGTATTGGAGATGTTCTCAGTTCCTGATATTAAGACAATTAATTTCCCCTCTGAATGTTATTTTTACAAAGTTATTTCAAGATGAGGGGACATAATGTTGAGCTCAGCTGGCCAATTCGCTTATCTGGCGTGATGGCGGCAAGAAAGGACTCCTCTGCTCGAATTCTCCTCTGGGCTCTGGAGACACCTCACTGATAGCTAAAAAGACCAAGGAGTATGCTGTCCGACACTGGATTCAGCAAAGCTCTGACTAGGTGCTGCTCAGTACCATCAAGACCACTGTCCCTGAAATCAAGAAGGATGTACCTTCTACTTCATAACTAATTTATATTTTCTTTTTACACTGATCACAATACATCACAAACATTGCGTTCAGAGCGTTAGGCCAACAGTCAGCTTCATCTGAAATACTTTATACCAGCATTACCATCCTTAATGGTCACTACGCCTCTGCACTTCCAGCATTATTTCTGTCTAATCAATCATCCAGGTGTCAGTGTACTATTTGGCCATTCCATGCCGTTTTACTTCTCTCCGACACCCTCTGTTCAGGCTGGAGCATTACAGGCTTTACCTCACATTTGCCACTGAACTACACATATATATATACAGGCATAAATCAACAATTCACATTCAATTTTCATTAAAAGATATTGAATGGTTCAAGCTTACCACAATTCATACGAATAAACACAGATACGTTGATTAGCAATGAATTCTGGCACAAACTGGCACAAATTTCCATCTGCCTATGTTCCAGGCTTTTATTTAACACAATTATGAGCTGGCTTCAACGCACTGTTGCTTTATCAAGATCATTTAAACAAGTGGTCTCGAACTAACGCTCCCAAGTGTGTATATCAGCGAGACTGGCCAATGAGCCACGTTTCGACAAGTGTTTGAAAAAATGTTACCTTTTCCCGTTTCCCCTAACAACGAAAGATAGTATTTATAGTTCGACCAATCGTGGTTAGGCTTTCATTTGTTGCGCTCCAATCAATTTGGAGTTTACATGGTAGGCTATTTATGTAACGTAAGGTTTTTTTCAAACACGTTAAAAAAAAATCTTATGAGCAGAAATGATTTCATGCTGTCAGGCAGCCTCACTATTTTATTTTGGGTATAATTTATTAATTCCTGGACTATTTGCGTAACGTTTTACATATTATTTGTCAGCAAGCCCTAAGGAACCCAATTTTCCCACTTTAAAAGAGCTACGTGGCTGCGTTCAAAATATGTATTTTCTACCTCCTGTTTCGAAGATATGCTGTCTGGGTACTGTTATGTTTTCAACCGTAAACCCATCTATTGTTATCTTTCCTAATAAGCGTTTTTTATGATTTTAAAACCTAACTCTGGGGAAGGGTAGTGTATTTTATCACTGTCCGTCTGAAAAAAAAAGTTAGTGCTTGTAGACTAACACGCGTGATAGTAGTAATTGTGTATCGCGCGACGCGTGTTTAATGTTCGGCTTTCTGCCTCTCCCTTCTCGCTATCCTTTTGTCCATCTGTTCGTTCGTTTTGGTAACGTAATGTAGAAAAAGACATGAATGGAATTTAAATTTAGGTCATTACGCAGTCTGCCTCTTAATGTTTTTCCAAGAAATACAGCACACGTTTCATTGAAGAAAGCGGGTATAATACAGTAAGCTTTTACTATCAACGTGAAAGCGTTACAATTTGCAGACGAAGCAGAAAACAAGGGGGATTTCGAGTACATTCTTTGTGACAGCACTGTTATTTTACCATTGCTCTTCTCTTTATTAATTTTATTTGTTAGGCTTCATATTTACCTAATAATTTATATATGTGGATTAGAATATTTCATGACACCTCCCCTCTTAAAACAGACATTATATGTCAGTCCTTTATTCTATATACACATAGAGAAATTTATTATTATTTCTGGGGTTTACGGTGATTCTCATCACACGGATGGCGGCTTAAAAAATCCGCTCCCAAATTGGTTTTTCCAGATATATACTCAATGCTAAAATTATATGGAGCCAGAAGCAAAGACCATCGGAGTAACCTAGAGTTCTCATGCTTAGCCTGTGCTAAAAACGATAAAGGTTTGTGATCTGTTTGCAACTTAAATGCCTTCCCATATAGATAAATATTGAATTTCTTTATTGCCCATATTACTGCAAGACATTCTTTTTCGCTAGTTGAGTAGTTGATTTCAGCTTTATTCAACTTTCTGCTAGCATATGCCACTGGGCTTAATTCCCCATCCAATGCATCTGATTTCTGTAGTAGAGTTGCACCTAACCCAATATTACTTGCATCCGTCCTTACTATGAATTCTTGACTTAAGTCAGGTAATTTCAAAATGGGTTTACTTGTGAGCTTTTCCTTCAATTCTTGGTAAGTCATTTCACATTGTGGTGTCCATGTAATGCGATCTGGAAGTCCTTTACGTGTCAATTCAGTTAACGGTGCACATATGGAATTAAAGTTTTGATATACTTCTGGTAGAAACCACATAATGAGACAAAGGATCTCACGTCCTTCTTGGTTTGTGGTCTCGGGGCTTTCTGTAGTTTCTCTAAATTCTTTGGGTCAGGGGTCATGTTACCCTGATAAACTGTGTGTCCCAAAAATTCCAATTCTTTACATCCAACGCAACATTTGGTTGGTCGGGCTGTTAAATTTGCCTCCCTAAGTCGATCAAACAGCATGTTCAGAGAGTCAATGTGTTCCTCAAATGTTTCTGTTGCTATAAGGATATCATCCATAAAATTTGTTATACAGGGATTATTCAGAGGATCCAATAATTTTCTCATCATTCTAGAGAAGACACTAGGCGCATTCTTCAATCCAAATGGCAATCTATTAAACTCATAGTGTCCTTCTGAGGTACTAAAAGCTAGGTATGGTCTAACCTCAGGCTTTACTGGAATCTGATAGTATCCTTTACTCAGATCCACTTTTGAGAAATATTTAGCTTTATTTAGTCTGGCAAACAGCTGATTTGTATCCGGCAATGGATCCACCTGTCCTTCTGTAATAGCATTCAGTCTCCTGTAATCTATACAGAGTCTATGTTCTCCAGAGGGCTTCCTTAAGAGTACCCCCCCTGGAACTATACGAAGACTCACTGTGCGAAATAATTCCTTCCTTCAACAGATAGTCTATCTCTTCCTTCAAAGCTTTTTCCTTAGCAAACGGAATCGAATATGGTTTCATACAGACAGGTGTGGAGTCTATGAGTTTCATATCATATTCCAATAGGTTTGTATGCCCTGGTCGGTCTGTTAACACCTCTGCATGATTATTTAGAACCTGTTGCACTCTCTCTTTCTGAGTTTTCGTTAAATGTGTACTGATTTTCACCTGTGCTGCTGTCTCACAGGGGTGTAATGGATATTCAAATGATGAAAGTGGTTCCTTTTTCATCTCCATGGCGATGGACAAGGTCAACAAGTGTGTCTCTTCCTGATGTTCTCTTTCCAAATATTTCTTCAGGAGATTCACATGATAGATTTTTTCTTTCCCCTTCTTATCTATCTTATAATTTGTTCTAGACACCTTCTCTAGAACTGTATATGGACCCTGCCATCCAATTTGTAACTTATTCTGACTCCCGGGCAAAAGAAGCAGTACTTTCTCTCCCACAGCCAAATTTCTGTCTTTCGCCTTCCTGTTATAATAGGCAGCATGTTTCTTCCTGGCTTGTTTCAAATTTTCATTGGCAAGTTTCCAGCCAGTTTTCAACCGAGTGGTCAGCTCATTCACATATTGGTATGAAGATGTAATGTTTTCCTCTGCCTTTTCATCAGTCCACGTTCTTAACAAAGCTACATATGGACCTTTAATTGTGTGGACCTATTTGTCCATGCACCGGTATGGTCTCTTCCACTCGAAGCTTTATAGTGATGATTTTTCCTCCCAGAATTTTCATTCACAAAACGACCGCTACCAATTTTTCTTTTGGGGCTTTCTCCCCACTTAAAATTCTTGATGAGAGATTTCCTCTCTACATCTTCTTCCTCCAGTTTGTTTAAGTCCGATTGAGGGATTGTCGGCTTATCCTGGGGTAAGACATCCTTTTGCACTCTCCGCATAGTGGCCATTGTAAAACAGTTAAGTGAAGCTTGTCCGTGAAAAGGGGCTTCCCATTCCATTTGGTCCACTTTATCAAATCTATATTTCTTTTTTACTGTCAGGCCTAATTTTGCCCCGTGGCGTGTCCAGGTCCTGATCCATGTTCCCACTTGTGGGTGTTCCCTCATGTGCTATGCTACACCTTTCTACAAAGTTCTCAATGTCCCATCTTGCTTTGGGCCAATAATAATTGTGAGCCACCTTTTGAATGATGGTACCTATTTTCTCATGGTCCCCATCTGGTTTCACATGTAGACTCCTTATTAAGTCTGTCCTATATCTTTTTGGAAGAACCAGCTGTCCGTGACCATTGGATCTAGCTCCAGTCTTCCTATACATCAACTTGTTTTTCATGTAAAAATCTCCCTTGCCTGGAGTTGTATGACAAGTTGACAATTTTCTGAAACAAGGCTTGAGTGTTTTATCCCCAGCCTGTGCCTTCCTCATCTCTTCTGGAGTGGTATCTAACATAATATCCTCCTCCTGTCTTGAGGTCGACCTGACCTGAAGGGTTGCCATATACACAGGTTTCCTTCTGCAACGGTCAGTGTCATGATTGTCCATCTGACAATTTTTACACCACCTTTTTCCTTGGTTGAAAGATTTTCTTTCATCATATTTCCTTTCATCGAATTGTGGGAATTTATTTTTATTGTCATACCGTGGCCTATCAAATTGGTGCTTACCTTTATTTTGATCCCTAGGATCAAATTTATTAAAGTTCTGTGGTGCCCTAAAGTTGTCCACCTGTTTCTTTTTATTACCTGTTACCTCTGCTTGAGCTGCTTGATACCTTTCAGCAACATTTAGCAACTCACCCAGCCTCTCTGCACCTTGTTCCATGAGAAACTTTCTCAGGTCTGGAGCCATGGACTCTCTTAGTTGCTCTATAAGGACCATTTCCTTAAGATCTTGGGTTTTCCCCAGAGAAGTCCATTTCTCCAAGTATGTCTCTATTCGTGCAGAGAACTGGTGATAGGTTTCACCTGACAGTAGTTTAGCATTCCTAAATTTTTTCCTGTAAAACTCTGCATTCTTTTCATACCTTAACAAAAGAGCCTGCTTTAGCATGTCATAATTTTCCTGATCACCTCTGCTCATTTTTGCAAAAACTTCATAAGCTGCCCCACGAAGTCCCTGAGATAACTTTAAGCTCCACCTTTCTCTCTCTAACCCATACGTGGTAGCTAATAGCTCATACCTATTTAGGTAGCTCTCAATATCATCGTCTTTCTCAACAAAATGATCTAAATGAAAATTCATAGCTGAGGTTGAGGCTCCTTGAGTAACCGTAGCATCAGAGGCAAAGGGACTGGCACCATTTTCAGGAGCATGGCCTTGAAACTCAAACTCCCTTAGTCGTAACTCATGTTCCCTTTGTAATCTCTTCTCCTCCTTTTCTGCTTCCCTTTCTGCAGCTAATCTCTTCTCTTCCCTTTCTGCAGCTAATTTCTTCTCTTCTCTTTCTGCAGCCTGTCTTCTTTCCTCGGCTTCCAATGCTTTTGCCTCTTTGTCAGCCTCAATCTGCAACCTCTTAGTCTCAGCCTCAGCTTGCAACCTCTTAGTCTCAGCCTCAGCCTCAAACTGTAACTTCTTAATTTCCTTGTCAGCCTCTAACTTTCTTTCGGCTTCAAACCTTCTTTCTTCACGTTCAATAAATTTGTCACATTCCGTCGTGACATAGGCAACCATAGCTTGCCCATCTAATCCTAACTCTTTTGCAGTCTGAACCGCAGCAGATCGAAATTTGGCCAGGTCCGCCATTGTCTATTATGTAAATTTATACAATGTCTAACCAACAATTCAATCTCTAATGGACAACACAGGCACCGTGAGCTCAACCTTATTTAATTCCACCCAAGGATACCTTTTAATTCTTATATTCCCTGAAGTGAATTACCCCCAATATTTTTAATAGGGAAAGATTCAAAATCCCAAGAGCGAGACCCCAATATATGTGGTGAAGTGGGATGTGATAAATATTTATAGGGAACTTAGTGTACTGACTGAGATCAGCTGTGAAGGTATCTATATCTATTAAGAGTAGTGTATTATAGATAACCTTACTTGCTACCACATATCTATATATCTCAGTCAGAATTATTCTGGAATAGTGTGATGCTACGTTATGTGTCTAGGGTATGTGTATGATGAAGTGTAAGTCACAACAACAGACAGATAAACAATTTAATTTAATCCACTACTCTTGACAACACTGTGACACTCACATACATATAACACTCTATGAAAATATCTTAAGGAGTCACTGATAACTTTTCAAATAACAATATGTATTCATGGTTATCATAAAGGTATATGTGTCCTGATTCAAATACAAAGGAACCAGGAATCACAATCAATTTAAATTACAAGTTATGTACAGAATGTATTTAATATGAATATTGTAGTGACATATATTATTACAAATATCCTATGTGTGTCAGTTGTGTAGTGGTAAAATGAGGTAATACTGGTTTTGTTTTGTTCAAGCTCTGTTGGTATTTGTCATCATGACTTCAATAGTTTGTCTTTAGGGACTAGTATTGGAGATGTTCTCAGTTCCTGATATTAAGACAATTAAATTCCCCTCTTAATATTATTTTTACAAAGTCATTTCAAGATGAGGGGACATAATGTTGAGCTCAGCTGGCCAAGTTAGCTTATCTGGCGTGATGGCGGCAGGAAAGGACTCCTCTGCTCGAATTCTCCTCTGGGCTCAGGAGACCCCTCACTGATAGCTAAAAGGACCAAGGAGTATGCTGTCCGACACTGGATTCAGCAAAGCTCTGACCAGGTGCTGCTCAGTACCATCAAGACCACTGTCCCTGAAATCAAGAAGGATGTACCTTCTACTTCATAACTAATTTATATTTTCTTTTTACACTGATCACAATACATCACAAACATTGCGTTCAGAGCGTTAGGCCAACAGTCAGCTTCATCTGAAATACTTTATACCAGCATTACCATCCTTAATGGTCACTACGCCTCTGCACTTCCAGCATTATTTCTGTCTAATCAATCATCCAGGTGTCAGTGTACTATTTGGCCATTCCATGCCGTTTTACTACCCTCCGACACCCTCTGTTCAGGCTGGAGCATTACAGGCTTTACCTCACATTTGCCACTGAACTACACATATATATACAGGCATAAATCAACAATTCACATTCAATTTTCATTAAAAGATATTGAATGGTTCAAGCTTACCACAATTCATACGAATAAACACAGATACGTCGATTAGCAATGAATTCTGGCACAATTACTGGCACAAATTCCCATCTGCTTATGTTCCAGGCTTTTATTTAACACAAATATGAGCTGGCTTCAACGCACTGTTGCTTTATCAAGATCATTTGCACTAGTGGTCTCGAACTAACGCTCCTAAGTGTGTATATCAGCGAGACTGGCCAATGAGCCACGTTTCGACAAGTGTTTGAAAAAATGTTACCTTTCCCCGTTTCCCCTAACAACCAAGATAGTATTTATAGCCCGACCAATCGTGGTTAGTTTTTCATTTGTTGCGCTCCAATCAATTTGGAGTTTACATGGTAGGCTATTTATGTAACGTAAGGTTTTTTTCAAACACGTTATAAAAAATTTTATGAGCAGAAATGATTTCATGCTGTCAGGCATCCCCACTATTTTATTTTGGTTATAATTTATTAATTCCTGGACTATTTGCGTAACGTTTTACATATTCTTTGTCAGCAAGCCCTAAGGAACCCAAATATCCGAATTTAAAAGAGCTACGTGGCTGCGTTCAAAATATGTATTTTCTACCTCCTGTTTCGAAGATGTGCTGTCTGGGTACTGTTATGTTTTCAACCGTAAACCCATCTATTGTTATCTTTCCTAATAAGCGTTTTTTATGATTTTAAAACCTAACTCTGGGGAAGGGTAGTGTATTTTATCACTGTCCGTCTGAAAAAAAAAAAGTTAGTGCTTGTAGCCTAACACGCGTGATAGTAGTAATTGTGTATCGCGCGACGCGTGTTTAATGTTCGGCTTTCTGCCTCTCCCTTCTCGCTATCCTTTTGTCCATCTGTTCGTTCGTTTTGGTAACGTAATGTAGAAAAAGACATGAATGGAATTTAAAATTTAGGTCATTACGCAGTCTGCCTCTTAATGTTTTTCCAAGAAATACAGCACTTATATATGTGGATTAGAATATTTCATGACAGCAAGCGAAGATGGCGACAGCTTCAGACTTGAGTTGTGACACATCTGTGCCGTGATCTCATGTGACTTAATTAATCCTATTTTGGCCCTACAGGCCCTGCCACATACGGGGCACACATGGTTAGAGTCGATAGTAGTGTTGCTGTGCATTCTGGCCTTTCTTGCAGCACGCTTGCCTTCTGCCTTATCAGCTAAATTATGTTCTGCAATGCGAGCACCTTGAGTAATGTTTGTCCGCCAGGCACAGCGATCCTGTGCGATAGTCTCCCAGGAGGAGACATCAGTTTTGAAGCTGCTCAACGATGCTTTCAGTGTGTCTTTGAAGCGTTTCTTTTGTCCCCCTGCTGTTCGCTTACCCGTGGAGAGTTCGCTGTACATCAACTGCTTTGGGATGCATTTTTCGGGCATGCGAACAACATGTCCGGCCCATCTAGTTTGGGCCCTCTGCAGCAATGTGTAGATGCTTAAGATGGTAATGATGACTAAGAGTGTCATGATGACCCAGGTTGTAATTATGGCTGACAATGTGCGATTGTGCGCAAGACAAAGGAAATGCAGCCGACAAAGGCGTACATCTTAAAGGCTGAACTGACGTCATAGCCTGTGTACTGGGCAAAGAAAAAAGTAAGAAAGATATAATAAAGATGTAAAAGCATACAGTAGTAAACTTGGACCTACGTCAAAGTTTAAAAGAAAAGCAGTAAGTACGACAAAAAGTCGTAAAAGACGAAGATACTGAGCTAACTGGCCCAGTAAGCAAAGTAATGAAACTCATAAGGTATAGATATGTACTAAGAACCAAGTCCGTACATGTAGCAGAGAAAACGCTAGTCATAGCGGTAAAGAAGTTGTAATCAACGTGACTGGATGTAGATTCAGTCGTAGCGATACAATTAGTGTGTGTATCAGACAAAACAGAAGGATCTTCTTCTATAATAGTAGTTAAAGAAGAGTTAAAATTAGAATAATGACGTACTGAAGTATGTCGAGCTGGGCTAAAAGAAGCACCAAAATTAGCATGATGAACAATAGTATCATCAATACTGCAAGATTGCACGAAATTCGCAGAATGTATTGCGTTAGCAGAATGTACCTGGTGAAAAGATTTTGGCATAGTGGCGGCAGTAAGATTATGTTGCCGTTCCCAAGAAGCAATTTGTACCGGCGTACAAACCTTTACACCATGTATCTGTCCGACAGTAAGGTCGGCGATAGGTGCTCTGAACAAACATGCGTGTATATAACCAGTGAAAAACGGTGTGGCAATGTGGACTAAGGCAGTCGGAAAAGTCTCAACTGTCCCACCGAATGTCACACATTTCACCATTTTACCTGTAGCACAAGATGGATGGACTAGAGACTGTCTAATCCCAACAGTCGTGCATCCAGAATAAAAAAGAACTGAGACTGGATTATTATTCATCAATCCTTTATGTAGAGTAAGAGACGCTCTTCCGTCATGCGCCGCTAAGGCAGGAAGAGCGGGTAGAGGATGACCGCAACTCAAGGTAGTTATAGCTGTAGGTTGGAACAAAGTTTTGCACTCCGGGCACTGAGATGCTCTCTCGAAATCGAAAGCAGAGCAAGCAATAGTGTTAGAGACACCATTATCATTGTTACCTTGATCATTGACAACCTGGGTCTCTTGTTGAGCAGAGTTAGCATGGCAAAACGATCTATTATTATTTGGAGATCTACTGTCATATCGCGATCTATCATTTTGAGGTCTACCATCATATCGCGATCTATCACGACTATTATCTCTATTGAGAGCATTTTTATTCGCTCTATTGAAACTGTTGTTCTTATTTGAACCCCAGTTAGCATAGTCGCGATTACTATTTCCCCTTTGATCAAAATATCTATTAGATGGATCTTGTTGTCCTCGAGATAAATTATTGTAAGGTTGATAATCTCTATTATAGTTACCTCTTCCAAAATTTCCATAATTATTGGGACCAAAATTTTGAGGACCGTTAAATTTTCTCCAATTTCTTGAAGAAGGAGAATCACTACGTGATGGACCCCATTGGTTCTGTCTAAAATTTTGATTATCTCTCCTATCAAAATTGCGTTCAGCACTTTGAGATCTACGTCGCAAATTAGGACCATATGGCATTGCTGAAGCCACGGGTAAACCTTCTTCGACTTTAGAATTGCTAACCGTTACATTTGGATGTGCCGTGACATATTGGCAACATTATTGTTCCATATCTTTCAAATTTGGAGGTTTTCGCTCATGTAGAAAGGAAAGAAAAGATTTATTCACTGACGACATAACTTTGTCACGAAGCAGTAAGTCCATAAGGGCTTCATATGTGTGTTCATTTTTTGAAAGTTCAACCCAACGTGAAAACGTAAGGCGAATAATTGATATAAAGTCTGAAAAATCTGTCCCTGTCTCTGGCAATAGAGACATAAAGCGTAGGCGATAACCTTCTTCATCCAGTTGGTATTTTTTAATAAGGTCGCTCTGACAACATCATAGTTATACTTGTCAGGACCTTCTATCATACTTATAGAATTTAAAGCTTCACCCTTAAGTATGTTCATAAGTTGTGCAACATATTGCGTCTTGTCTATCTTATGAGATTCGCATGAAAGTTAAAATCTATTTAGATAGAATGAGATATCGTTGCTGGCAGGATTGAAAGCAGGTAATTTAATATCATGAGGTTTAGTATTTGCCTTATTAGAAGTTGTTTGATTGCTTGTCTCATTTTGAGTATTACCCATATTTACTACCTTTATTTTCTCCAGTTCCATAGCCAAGACTCTTTCGTCATGTAATCTTTGGTTTTCCTTAGCTTGCATCTGAAGTTTCTGTTTCTCTATTTCCATTTTCTGTTTTTCAGTCTCCATTTGCATTCGCTGTTGCATTTGTCTCTCTTCAGCTTCTAATTTCTTCTCTTCAGCTTCTAATTTCTGTTTTTCCATTTCCATTTGAAATTTTCTCTCATCTGCCTGCATTTGCAATTTCATGTTTTCAGCTTCCATTTTCTGTTTCTTTTCTTCAGCCTTCTGCGCCTTGGCATATTCAACAAGTGCGAAATCTTTTACTTCCTCATTAGTCATCCCAAGGGATCTCCCTTGTTCAATGACATAATCCAAAGTAGACATAATGTTGTATTATGAGGTATATAACTTATATAAATATACCTGTAGAAGTTCACTCTATCCCAATTCAGTGGGTGACAAGTCCTTGCTCGAGAACTTGTATAATTACCTTATTTCTAAATAATATAATTAATCACCTATATATCTATTGTGCATTATAATATTGACAGTGTATGACAAACTAGATAATACAAACAAGAGAGACAAAGACAGGATATAAAGAACAAATGACAACGTTCGCAGGAATCAACTAAAGTAAAAAAGTAGAAATAAAGTGAAAAAAATATTGCTAAGCTTGCAACGACAGCTGCGAATAGTATACAATACAAATGACAAAACAGTGTATAAACGAATATAACTCAAAGATAGAAAGGGGAGGAAGACACTCACAAACAAATTAATCAAGAACTAAAGAACAGAGGAAAATATAACGAAAACAACACTAAGACATCTCGTCACACCTAAACAAAAATAAAGATGACTAAATTCGGCGTAAACAGAGTATGCCCAGAATTATGTCATGGGATCTTTTACGAACGAACTTAGACACACAGTCCCTATAGAACGCTTTCGTAGGCCCTCGGTGAAGTGGGATATATCCTACGAAAGTCTCCACCCAACCTGCCCGCTGAAATATGACATATAAAACATAGAAACATATAATATGGAAAACAAGGAATATCAATAGTTTATGTACTGAGGAAGGCTTAACTAACTATACAGTGGCACATACAGTTTACAAAAACAAACAGCCACTTATCTTCAACAATGAGAAATCCTGGCCTCCACAACAGCAACAATGATGTACTAATTAAATCCAGTCTGAAGAAATCCAAAGGTGATTGCTCCTGGAACTCCGAGGTAACAGCGGCCTTCAAACGAAACTCCAGACATCGAGTGCTGACATCATAAATTGGCTTGAACATTGTGAGACTTGAGTTGGATAACTTGTACAGTAGACTCCTTCATTAGTTGATAACACCCCAAAATGCTGGCTCACCACTGATAAATATTTCGTTAGACCTGTGGTGGTTCAGGAAGGAGGGTAATGTCAATGTTATTGTAAGTGCGCTGATGAAGGCACATCAGCATTCGTCGGGCTTACAGGTGGCCGACCAGGTGTATGGGTGTATAGACATCAGTGAACGCGAATGCATGTAGTTCTAACGAAAGTCAACAATAGTCACACACACACCAACGTACATGCAGGAGTCAGGAAAAGGTTGAAACTCCTAATCGTTCTACACTGTTTTAATACTCCACAGTCACGAGGACATCACTAAGTACATTGTCACAGGTACAGTACACAGCAAAATAGGACACATCTCATAAGCACCAAATCCATAGGCAGTTAAGTGCATAGCATACAAAGTCCCAGGCACAACAGCTGCATAAGTACAGCAGATCATAATGATAAAGTTTCCTGGTCCAAATTATCCCTACAGTAAAGGGAACTGTCTATATCGCGGTACAGTAATATCTGTATCGTCAGACTCAACATAACTCATGGGAGAAAAACACCTTCCCTATAATAATAATCTGTCGACCTTCACAAATCTCCCTCATCGGAGATATCAACACATAACGGTTTATCCATGGCCCGAAAGAAATCTTTAACAACGTATGTTCTGCAGAATATATTTAAGCCTTTATATCCACGGCTTTATGAAATCTTAGGAAATATCACAATCCTTTTCACCAAAACAATTCTCTATATCGGGACACGCTGACCATAATCCTCAGTCCCTTCTCTAAGCTATCTCAGCATTCGAATGTCACGAAAAATCTCCCCGCCTAAAAAGCAGCTCAGTAAAAAATTTCATCTTCGCGCAAAAACATCGCTGAGCCGTGAACTCAACTCATCTAGAAGGTTCGAGAGGATTCCCGATCCTATAAGTAGCAACTCAAGGGTGATAATAAGAATCCGGCCTGTACTTACAAGTATTTTACTGATAAACTCCCCTTGACTAGAATTAGGACTTAACAGGATTATAGAGACCATTTGAGGCTCTACTCACGTTACCAGCTGTACTAGTCTGTGGTTCGAAGCTTGAGATCGACACGTGAAACCTACATCCCACGGATGGAAGTAATTGAGCATTAAATTTGAATACGTTGATTTTGAAAAATTCATAGTTAAATTAACCATTAATTAGAGAAAGGCATATGTATGATTCATATGATAGTATATATTCATTAAATATATACACATCTACATCGAGCTAATAAAAGGAATTTATCTGAATTAAATCAGCTGGGGGCTTGAACGAGCAAATCTTTTATATCCATCTTCACACAAGACGGCGGGTCAGATACAAAGCTAACATGCTAACACACATTCAGCATTGTTCTTGACTTCTGAAATATCTTGTGAACACTCCCTCGAAGTAGAAGCATCATTATCCTTCTATCTACAACTCTGCCAAGAGTAATCTTGTGCGAAGGTAGACACCTTTGAAGACCCACATTCGATACTCTAGGTTTTAGCCACTGTTGGACCATTACTGCAGAGCAAGGGGAGGCAACCCGTGACAAAAACTTATAAGAAGATGAAAACAGAAATGTAAAGTTTTATATATATATATGTATATATATATATATATATATATATATATATATATATATATATATATATATATATATATATATATATATATATATATATATATATATATATATATATATATATATATATATATATATATACAGTAGAACTCCATTTATCCGAACCCCAATTATCCGAACATCCAATTATCCGAACACTTTTTCGAGAAAAAAAAAAATCAGGTGCCACCAGTCATGTTAGACTATATTTTTGAATCTTTTGATGCTGCAAGCTTCAAATGTGTGCAACAATTTGTAGAGGATGGAATGGGCTAATGGTCGGTCGCTTACGTACAGGAAGTCAGTTAGATCATAAAGTCAGTTAATATCTGGTTTACCAATCTAGTCTACGTGTGCGTTCTAGGCAGTGCACTGGCTAAACAGACAGTTCAACTTAAAATAATTGTGTCTGCTACTACAGCAGAATAATTTTGGTGTGCAAGTATTTCTCTGTGCGATATGGCATCTTCCAGAAGGCCTAAAACATATAAAAGGAACCGCAATGTTTTGTCAATTGAAACGAAAACAGAAATTATCAAGAGACTAGGAAAAGGTGAAACTGTGTCTTCACTTGCGAGGATTTTCAATGTTGGGAAAGCTACCGTCTCTGACATCAAAAGTAACAAGGATAAAATTATGAGTTTTGCATCGAAATTGGATAGTGAAAATGGGTCGAAGAAACGTAAACCATGAGAAATGCGAAAGATTTGAAATTGGAAGAGGCTTTGTATATATGGTTTGTGCAAAGAAGAAGCAAAGGGGAAACTATCTCTGGCTTTCTATTGTGTGAAAAGGCACTTTAGTTCAACAATCAACTTGACTGTCCTCCTGACTTTAAGGCTAGCCAGGGATGATGGTTAAGAAACTTTAAATCTCGCCATGGCATACGAGAATTGGAGATTCAAGGGGAATCTTTATCTAGCGATGCAACTGCCGCTGAAAATTTTAAAGAAACATTCTTGGCTTTTTTGGAAGAAGAAGGTTATTCACTCGATGATGTGTATAATGCCGATGAGACTGGCTTATACTGGAAATCATTGCCTCAAAAATCACTTGCATCTCAGCGCGAAGCAGCTTCCCCTGTGTTTAAAAAGTGCAAAGAGAGAGTAACAATTTTGGTAGCCGCGAATGCCAGTGGAAGTCATCGTTTACCGGTGCTAATGATCGGTAAAGCCAAAAAACCACGTTGTTTAAAGAATGTGACATGTCTCCCATTGTGCTACAAAGTACAGAAGAGTGCTTGGATGAATAGTGAAATATTTCTTGATTGGTATACAAATCAGTTCATCCCAAATGTGAAGAGGTTGAGAGGACAAGAAAAGAAAACTGGAAAAGTAATTCTTCTACTGGACAATGCACCATCTCATCCAGAGACGGATACATTGAATGCAGTTGATGCAAATTTTAAAGTAATTTTTCTGCCTCCCAATGTAACAGCACTGATTCAACCAATGGATCAGGGTGTTATAGCAAAGCTTAAAAAGATGTACAAGAAGGAAGTCATGCGTCGTTTATTGTTGGCTGAAGATGAAGAAAGTGTGGTGGCGTTTTCCAAAAAGCTTAATCTCAAAGACTGCTGATATACATGTTAGCTGATGCTTGGACCACCCTGTCACAAGATAATCTCAACAAGGCTTGGAATAGATTGCTTGGGAAAAAAGGAGGAAATGAAACTGCTGTAGTGGACACAAATGATGATTGTATAAATGAAGTTGTGGAACTGTCTCAAGCAATGCCCGGATTTTCGGCCTGTGACAAAGATGATGCACACATGTGGCTAGAAGATGATAATGATTCTGGTTTTCCGTTTTTGAATGACGAAGAAATTTTGTCTTTTGTGCAAGAAGAAAACCAAATACATGTAGTGACCGATGATGAAGACACCTCAGAAGTACATGATGTACTTGTAGATTATGAAGAAAACCCAAAACGTCGACCAAGTCCTGAAGAGGCCTTTATAACACTAGAAACAGCGATGGCTTGGTACGAGCAAGAAGATGACAGCTGTGCTACACAGCTTCTGCTGTTGAAGAGAATGCGGGACTTAGCAGCCAAAAGAGACTATCCAGTTTGGTGCAAAAGAGGATTTCTCATTATTTTAAATAGTGGGTTACATCTGTACAAGTACATGTATACGTAAGTTGCGCCTGGTTTTGAATCATTTGTAATGTTATTTTGAAAACATTTCTCTTTCTTAAAAAAAATAATTAATACAAGTAGTACATGCACTGCAGTGTAATGAAAGATTTTGGTGATACAGTGATCTAATACAGTGTGGGTATTATTATTACAGTACAAGTAAATATGTTTTATAGTGTAATTTCCTTGTGATGGTTAATTATTTTTAGAAATATGTGTACATGTAACTCGATACATTATTTAATCCAATTATCCGAACATCCAATTATCCGAACACTTTTTCCAGGAAAAAAAAAAAAAAAATCAGATGCCACAGTCACGTTAGACTAAAATTGTGAATCTTTTGATGTGGCAAACTTCAAATGTGTGCGAACAATGTGTAGAGAATGGGATGGCTAATGGTCGGTCGCTTACGTACAGGAAGTCAGTTAGATCATAAAGTCAGTTAATATCTGGTTTACCAATCCAGTGTACGTGTGCGTTCTAGGTAGAACACTGGCTAAACAGACAGTTCAACTTAAAATAATTGTGTCTGCTACTACAGCAGAATAATTTTGGTGTACAAGTATTTCTCTGTGCGATATGGCATCTTCCAGTAGGCCTAAAGCATATAAAAGGAACCGCAATGTTTTGTCAATTGAAACGAAAACAGAAATTATCAAGAGACTAGGACAAGGTGAAACTGTGTCTTCACTTGCGAGGATTTTCAATGTTGGGAAAGCTACCGTCTCTGACATCAAAAGTAACAAGGATAAAATTATGAGTTTTGCATCAAAATTTGATAGTGAAAATGGGTCGAAGAAACGTAAAACCATGAGAAATGTGAAAGATGTGAAATTGGAAGAGGCTTTGTATATATGGTTTGTGCAAAGAAGAAGCAAAGGGGAACCTATCTCTGGTTCTCTGTTGTGTGAAAAGGCACTTCAGTTCAACAATCAACTTGACGGTCCTCCTGACTTTAAGGCTAGCCAGGGATGGTTAAGACTTTAAATCTCGTCATGGCATACGAGAATTGGAGATTCAAGGGGAATCTTTATCTAGCGATGCAACTGCCGCTAAAAATTTTAAAGAAACATTCTTGGCTTTTTTGGAAGAAGACGGTTATTCACTCGATGATGTGTATAATGCCGATGAGACTGGCTTATACTGGAAATCATTGCCTCAAAAATCACTTGCATCTCAGCGCGAAGCAGCTGCCCCTGGGTTTAAAAAGTGCAAAGAGAGAGTAACAATTTTGGTAGCCGCGAATGCCAGTGGAAGTCATTGTTTACCGGTGCTAATGATCGGCAAAGCCAAAAAACCACGTTGTTTAAAGAATGTGACATGTCTTGTGAATAGTTATGTTGAGAGAACAAGAAAAGAAAACTGGAAAAGTAATTCTTCTACTGGACAATGCACCATCTCATCCAGAGACGGATACATTGAATGCAGTTGATGCAAATTTTAAAGTAATTTTTCTGCCTCCCAATGTAACAGCACTGATTCAACCAATGAATCAGGGTGTTATAGCAAAGCTTAAAAAGATGTACAAGAAGGAAGTCATGCGCCGTTTATTGTTGGCTGAAGATGAAGAAAGTGTGGTGGCGTTTTCCAAAAAGCTTAATCTCAAAGACTGCTGCTATATGTTAGCTGATGCTTGGACCACCCTGTCACAACATAATCTCAACAAGGCTTGCAATAGATTGCTTGGGAAAAGAGGAGGAAATGAAACTACTGCAGTGGACACAAATGATGATTGTATAAATGAAGTTGTTGAACTGTTTCAAGCAATGCCCGGATTTTCGGACTGTGACAAAGATGATGCACACATGTGGCTTCATAACCCTCCACTCCCAAAGGAGCATAGGCCTTCAACAAACACATGCCAAGTCCTCCTGTCCCGTGCCATCATCTCAAGTTCTTTCCATGTTCTCCTCATCATTTTCACCTCTGCACGATTCAAGGCTCGGCGCATACGCTTTTCCAACTCTCTTCTCCATGTACTTCTTGTCTTCGTTTCACTCGCCGCCTCTCTTGCCCTGGGGGTTCCAGAACAAGGACTGCCTTGTAAATGCAGTAGATATCAACAGGTTTCCTCAGTGTGTGTCCTATCCATCGCCATCGTCTTCTTCTCATCTCTTGTTCTGAGATTAACTGGGCACTTGTCTAGTTCTTGTCATCAGTTCCACGTTGGTAACCTTGTCATACCATTTTAATCCCTCTATTCTACGCAAGCACCCATTTATGAAAGTCTGTAGCTTTTTGGTTGTTGTCTTTGTTGTTCTCCATGTCTCCGAGCCATACAATAGGACTGACTTCACATTTGAGTTGAAGATTCTTATTTTCGTGTTGGATCCAATTTCTCTTGATCTCCATATATATTTCCCAATGCAATGAAAGCTCCTCTTGCCTTTTGTATTCTTATTTTGATATCGCTGTCTGTCCCTCCAACTTTGTCTATATATTACTGCCAAGATATGTGTATGATTCTACATCTTGAATTGGTGTTTCTTCAAGTTCAACCCTGTTATCATTACCTGCATTTATTCTCATTATTTTTGTCTTTTCCCTGTGTATTTTCAGACCCAATTGCTGTGACCTCTCATCGAGTGTTTTCAATTTGTCCTGCATCTGATTACGGTTATCGGGGACAGAAGAGCCCAAGTCATCAGCAAAATCCAGATCATCCAACTGCTTAGTCAGAGTCCACTGGATTCCATTTTCTGTTGTGGTGTTGTCGATGATCTCATAACCCAATCTATTGCCAGCAAGAAAAGAAAATGGAGACAAGAGGGCATCCCTGTCGCACTCCGGTTCTTAATACCCAAAACGGTTCTGTAAGCTGTCCTTCGTGAAGAACTCTGCATGTCATGTCTTCCAGATGTTTTCTTTATTAAATTAATGATCTTCAGGGGAACTCCATAATGCCCTCATCAATTTCCAAAGTGATTCTCTGTCTACACTGTCAAAATGCCTTTTCGTAGTCCACAAATCCGATGTATAGTGGTGAATTCCATTTCCAGACTTTGTTCAACTATTAGTTCTCAAAAGTGGCGCTATCTGGTCTGTACATGATCTGTTTTTTGTCGAAAAACCTGCTTGTTCACTCATCTCTCAGTTTCTTGTCTATGGACTCTTTTAATCTCTCAAGGATAATCCTGTTTAATACTTTTCCTGACACTGATAGTAACATTATTCCTCTATAATTTGTGCACTCTTGTAAATTTCCCTTCTTAGGCAACTTAACCAGATATCCTTCCTTCCATTCTGCTGGTATCTCTTCCTTTTCCCAGACTTTACCATGTAATTTATATAACATCTCTGTAGCCGTGTCGATATCTGCTTTGATGGCCTCTGCTGGAATGCCATCAGGTCCAGACGCTTTTCCCTCTCTTAGAAGCTTTATCTTCTTCTTCTTTGATCCATAACCGCCAACCGTCAAAGCAGTCAGCGGCCATCACGCCTGGTGGCGTCTTGTAGGGCAGCAACAAATTGATTCCACTTTGCTCGGTCGGCGGCCATCCTTCGTACAGTGCCCCAACTGTGGTTCATTCTTTGCATCTCAGCTTCCACAGTTCTCCGCCAAGTTGTTTTTGGTCGGCCTCTCTTTCGCTTTCCCTCGGGGGTCCATAGCATAGCTGTTCTTGCGATGGTATCAGGGTCCCTTCTGAGGACATGGCCAACCCAACTCCAGCGTCTGCCAGCTATGATGGTGTGCATGTCCTCCTGGTTACTCCGAATAAGTAGTTCTTGGTTGCTGATGGTGTTTGGCCAAAAGATTCGGAGAATTTTCCTTAGGCAGATTGTGGGGAAGGAGGACAGTTTCGACATTTCCTTCTCTGTTACTCTCCAACATTCCGCACCATAGAGAAGCACAGAAAGTACGCAGCTCTCATACAGTCTTAATTTGGTGTTTGTGCTGTACTGGGAAGACTTCCAAATGTTGTTGAGAATAGCAAAGGCTGTTCTCGCTTTATTCATTCTGTTGTTAATGTCCTTGCTTGTTCCGCCGTCAGGTGTTACTATGCTTCCTAGGTAAGTAAATGTGTCTGTCTGTTCTAACTTCTGGTTCCTTACTGTTATTGGCTCGGATTGCCCACATTTAGTGTCATGACCTCCGTCTTCTTCAGATTGATGTTCAGGCCAACCTGCTGGCCATACTTATTCAGTCTATCAGTTTTGTCTTGAATGTGTTGGTGTGAATGCGCGAGCAGTGCAATGTCATCTGCATATTCCAAATCTTCCAGTGTAGAAAACATTGTCCATCTAATTCCTCTTGGACTGCCCTCTGTTGTCTGGCGCATCACCCAATCTATGACTGTCAAAAATAATGTTGTTGATAAGGGGCATCCCTGTCGTACTCCTGTTTTCACTTCGAAAGTTACATTACTCGATCCAACACTGCACGTAAAGTTAGAATAGAGGCTTTTTATAATGGAAACAATGCGCGCAGGGAATTCCATAAGCCCTCAGATTTTTCCATAGGCTGTCCCTGTGTATGCTGTCGAAAGCCTTTTCAAAATCAACAAAGTTAATGTACAGCTGTCTCTGCCATTCTGAGCACTGCTCTATAATGTTCCTGAGGGCAAATATATGATCTGCACATCTTCTGTTCTTTCTGAAGCCCGCTTGTTCTTTCCTCAGTTTATGGTCAACTGCTTTTGAAATTCTCTGGATGATTATCCTGCCTAGTATTTTGCTGGGAACTGAGAGGAGGGTAATTCCTCTCCAGTTGTTGCAGTCTGTTCAAAGTACTCGGCGTTGCCCGGTAAAAGTCAAAATTTCAACTTTTTGACGGAAACAAGAATTTGACAGTACCCGGCGTTGTTACATGTTGCCGGATAACTCGGACTGCTGTTATCTTTTACGCAAGTCAAGCAAGTTGCTGCTGTCAAGGTTCCAGTGCTGTCGTTTTTGTGAAGGTCAAGTGCCGGTTGAAACGGGTTGTTTTCTGAAGAAGGCCAAGTACCGATTTCCATCAACTTACTTTTGGATTAGAAGGTCAAGTGCCGAAACAACTCAACACACAGTATGTCAGAAGCTCTTGTACCATCGTGTTAGCAGTGGAAGCAGTTCAGATGTGCCATCATCGTTGGAGCTTCGCTCTTTAGGACGTTGATTGACATCCGTTTTTTCTGCTGTTCTACGATTGGAAGCCTATAAGTTAAGTGGCCTGTTTGTATGTAAACTGTGCCCTTATACTTCTGCTGAGTCTTCTGTGTATCATCTCATACTGGAATTTGCTAAGCGACTTCTGTTGCTATTTATGTTAGCTGTGATGACATGTTTTAATATTGTTTTCGTTATTATTTCACATTCTTTAGTTTTGTTTTGATTTGTTTGTATTTGTTAGCCTACTCTTGTCTATAATTTAGTTTCATACAACATTTTTGTTTATACACTGTGGTGTCATGTATTTTGTTTAATTCTATCGCAGATATCGTCACATTTTTTGTGATATTTCATTAATTTCTGCTTTATTTTTAGTTGATTTCTGCGAAAGTTTTTGTATTGTTGCTGATCTTTGTTATTGTTTACATTGTTATTGTTTACATTGTTTGTATTGTTTACATTTTCAATGTTTACATTCTGCATGTGTTTACATAGTCATTGTTTACAGTTATAGTAATTAGTTAATGGGCTATGCTAATGCACTGTTACTACTATACTGATGATAAATGAATGATGAATAGTGTCGTGCACTATTGAATGAGAAGTGCACTTATGATCAAGATTTGAGTGCTGATATTTCATATACAAGTTCTTTGATTGGAGACTTGTTTCCCACAGAGACTGGGATAATATAATGTGATGTGAATATACAAGTGCTTAATTAAGACTTGTTACACTTAGGTTTGAAATAAATTAGTTAATTATTTCAGGTTTTGGACTCATATGTTAGACAACATGTCTACATTTGAGCACTTTATTGAGCAGGGTAAATTGCTTGGGAAGACTGGTGATAAGTTAGAAGAATTTGCAACTGCTCGATATGATAAAGCAATGGAAGCTGAACAAAAGAAACTGCATATGGAAGCTGAACAAAAGCAACTGCAGATGCAGGTGGATGAAAAGAGATTCAAAATGGAAATGGAAAAACAAAAAAGGGAATCAGAAGCTGAGGAAAAAAAAAAACTCCAGCTAGAAGCTAGAAGCTAAAAGACTGAAAAAAAAAGACTTGAAAAAGAAGCTGAAAATAAAAGACTTGAAAAAGAAGCCGAAAATAAAAGACTTGAAAAAGAAGCTGAAAATAAAAGACTTGAAAAAGAAGCTGAAAATAAAAGACTTGAAAAAGAAGCTGAAAATGAAAGACTTCAAATGCAGGCTCAAGCTGAAGAAAGGAAGTTACAAAGAGAGTCTGATGAGAGGAAAGCAAAAATGGAACATGAAGAAAAGGTCTTAGCTTTAGAGTTGGAAAAATTGAAATTGACGAGCATGAGTTATGGTAATGATTCAAACAAGGGTTCATCTTCTGGTAAGGCTAATAATGATACTTTTAAGATTAAGTTACCAACATTTAGTCCTTCCAGTGATGACATAATGTTCTATCTGGACAGATTTGAACAAGCATGTACAGCTCATAACATAGACACAGCAAAATATGTTTATCAGTTATCAGGGATACTGACAGGTAAAGCTCTAAGTATATTAAATATGGTGGATGAACCTGACAAGAACAATTATGAGGTTGTCAGGGCCGCTTTGTTAAAGAAATATCAGCTTAACGAAGACGGCTATCGTCTACAATTTAAAAACATGTTACCTGAAAATGGAGTTGAATTCTCCGAGTTTATTGCAAGAATACGCATTACTTTCTCACGATGGGTTGAACTATCTAAGACGGAAAAAACTTATGAAGGACTTATGGCCTTAATACTTAGAGACAAAGTCATGTCGTCTGTCAATGAGTCTTTCCTTGCTTTCCTTCATGAACGTAAACCTAAAACAATAAAAGAAATGGAAGATTTCTGTTGCCAATACGTAACTGCGCACCCACCCATAACCATGGGTAACTCTAAGGTGAAAGAAGGTTTACCAGTTGCTTCGGCAGCTCCGTATGGTCAAAACTTTGCTCGTAGATCCCAACAAAATTTTGATAGAAAGGGCAGCGGTAATTTCTGTCAAAATCATGGAAACCAATTTCATGGTGATTCTTCTTCGAAGAATTGGAGACAACCTGATAGTGGTCGTTACTATCACCCTAATAATTATAAGCATTTCAAAAGAGGATATGGTAATAGAGGTTATTCCTGCCGAAGACCTCAGAACCAAACAAATAGATGTTCGCATCAATGTGAACATGATAGTAATCGTGGAAACTGGAATTCGAACCAGTATAACAATTACAATAGAGACAATAATAACTGCAGAGATAATAATAACTCTGATAACTTCAGAGGTAATAATAGTCGGGGTAGATCTCAACACAAAAAAAAGAGATATCAGCAGGCTAATGCTGTACAACAGGAAACTGAGGGAGCCTGTAATCATGTTGTTGATAGTAAAAACTTTGACGCTGTCACTAGTTCTGCTTTTGACTTTGAGAGAGCAAACAAATGCCCCCAATGCAGTACTTTATTCGAACCGGGTACCATAACTACTTTGAGTTGTGGTCACCCACTTCCCGCTCTTCCTGCTGCTGTTGCGCATGACGGGAGGGGTTCTTTAATTCTACATAAGGGTCTTGTTAATGATACTCCGGTCTCACTACTTTTCGATTCCGGATGCACCACTATTGGTGTTAGACAATCGCTTGTAGATCCATCTTGTGCTACAGGAAGGGTTATTAAATGTGTCACATTTGGCGGCACTCTAGAAAAATATCCTACTGCTGTAATTCGCATTGCCACTCCTTTCTTTACTGGAGATGTGCATGCTTGTCTCTTACCTAATCCTATTGCGGACCTTATTATTGGTCGTATTCACGGAGTTAGGGAGTGTACCCCACAGCAGATTGCTGCTTGGGAAGATAATAACATGCAAGCTACAAATGCAGTATTTACAAGAGCACAAGCTCTACAAACACCCGAAACTTCACTGAATAGTGATAATGAAGTTGATAGCCAAGATAGTCACTTAGTAATTACTCGTGACTCTTTCATAAAATTGCAAGAAGAAGATCCTTCTTAAAAAAAAAAATTCTTCGTTCTTGCGAAGAAAGGTGATCCGAATCAGGATACAAATAGAAAATCTTGGATTGCAATGAGAAACGGCGCGTACTTGTACGTATATGGTACAAGATTCGACTACGTCGGCACATTCGCAAATTCTTGTTCCCAAGAGCATGAGAGTCCAAATATTACAACATGCTCATGACTCGCAATGTGCTGGACATATGGGTTTTGCCCGTACGAAGTCGAGAGTCCTTGCGGCTTTCTTTTGGCCTTTTGTCAATAAGGACATTCGTATTTACTGCCGATCATGCAAGGTATGTCAGGAGGTCAAATCTAGAGGACCACGACATGCTGCGCCTATCCAGGCTGCTGACATTCCTATTCGGCCGTTTCAGAAAATGGCCATAGATATTATTGGCCCTTTTAAGGTCAAGTCGGCCAGAGGACATCAGTTTATCCTTACATGTGTCGATATGTGCACACGTTGGCCAGAGGCTATTCCTCTTAAGAGCATATCTACTAGAGATATCGCAGATGCTCTTTGGTTGATATTTTCTCGCTTGGGGTTCCCCAGAGAAATATTGTCAGACCATGGCACTCAACTCATATCTGACACTATGTCACAGGTAATGTCTACCTTACATATTGAACGATCTCTCAGTAGTATCTACCATCCTATGTCTAATGGGTTAGTTGAGCGTCTGAATAGAACGCTCAAGACTTTGCTTGGTAAGATAACTGAAGATCATCCTCAAGATTGGGACAGGGTTTTACCCGCGGCTCTCTTTGCCTATAGAGAAGTCCCTAATGAACACACAGGATTTTTCTCCCTTCGAACTTGTCTTTGGCGCGCGTCCACGCGGCCCTATATCTTTATTACACGATCTCATCACTGCCGATGATATTAGCGATGAAACTCAATCCTCATATGAGTATGTCATTGCTCTTAGACAAAAGATCATTGAGGCATGTAAGCTAGCAACTGCTTCATCAGAAATTGCTAAAGAGAAGGCAAGGCAGTTTGCTAACAAGAATAGATGTCTACGACAACTTTGTCCAGGTGACAAAGCATTCGTCCCTACTCCCCAGTAGGGAAAATAGACTTCTTATTGCATGGAAAGGTCCGTATGCAATAGTCTCTCGGATTTCCGATGTTGACTATGTGGTCGATATTGATGGAAAGCATAAAACTTTCCACATAAACATGCTTTCGGAATTTCACGAACGTCCGGACTATTTGCTGCCTATTTTTCCAGGCAACGGATGATGCTCCTGCACCTCACGGTCATTATTCATCCCTGTCTGTCATTCAGGATGAGGAAGCTACCTTCTCTGATGTCAACCTTCCCCTTCCAGTGGTTCCATTACATTCCACGGAATCTTGGAAAAACGTTTCTGTTTCTCCTAATCTTTCTGGTGACGAACATCGACAAGTCTCGTCGATGTTTACAAACATTTCAGGATGTTCTCACTGACATTCCTGGACACACAGATGTCATAGAACATGACATAATTCTTACCGACAATAATCCAATTAGGGTTAGGCCGTATCCTATTCCTATACACTTTCAGTCGCAAGTGGAAAAGGAATTGGATGAAATGATTCAATTAAATATAATTGAACCATCGACTTCACCATATTCTTCTTCCATGGTTATTGTCCGGAAGAAGGATAAGAACATACGAATTTGTGTTGATTATCGCAAATTGAATCAGGTCACAAAGTTCGATGCTGAACCGATGCCTGTGTTAGAAGATCTACTGATTAGACTTTCTAATTCTAGATTCTTCACTAAACTTGACTTGACTTGTCTAAAGGTTATTGGCAAGTGCCTTTAGCAGAGCATGCCAAACCTCTTACTGCTTTTTCTACACCTAGGGGTCTATTTCAATGGAATGTTATGCCTTTTGGTCTCATGAACGCCCCTGCCACTTTCGTTCGCATGATGCGTCGAATTCTGTCACATCGTTCGGATGTCATCGCATACTTAGATGACATCTGTCTCTTCCGTGATACCTGGGAAGATCACTATTTAGGGTTATATGACTTACTGTCCACTCTACGTGAGAATAATTTGACAGCAAACCCTTCTAAAGCTTTTGTTGGTTTTGGTGAAATCTCTTTCCTGGGTCATCGTGTTGGTCATGGTCTCTTGAAGACAGAAGACCACAATACTTCCAAAATACTGAACATCTCTGTTCCTAAAACGAAGAAACAAGTTAGGAGTCTCTTAGGTTTAATTCATTTTTATGGGAGATTTATTCCAAATTTATCTTCGATCATGGCACCTCTCTCAACATTGTTGAAGAAAGGTTCGCCTAATCTGGTCCGTTGGTCTGAAGAATGCCAATCTTCACTAGACCAAATCAAGAATATATTTTCTTCTCCTCCCATCTTAAGATTACCTACTCTTGATAGGACTTTTGTTCTTCGGAGTGATGCTTCATCCACTGGGATTGGAGCAGCACTGATGCAAGAATATGCAAATACTCTGCATCGTGTTATGTACATTTCTAGAAAACTAAATGCGGCAGAGAGGAACTACTCGGTTTTAGACCGTGAGTTGTTAGCGATGGTTTGGTCAATTCTAAAGCTACAAAGATTCCTCCTGGGCGCACATTTCATTCTAGAGACTGATCAGAAAGCTCTTACAGCTATTCAGACTAAGAATTTGAAGAGTTCGAGATCCACTCGATATGCTATAGCTCTTCAACCTTTTCACTTCACGGTACGAGCTATCCGTGGTGCGGATAATGTGATGGCTGACATTTTTGTCTAGATGCCCACATGACTCCAACTAATACTTCTGTCCTATATTTCTATATATTACAGAGTCATAACACACCTATATTTCTACAATAGATTAGCACATCTGTACTTACTTTATATGTACACACTATCGTGCTTTGTTGTCATCTTCTTCTGTTCGTTTTTTTAAGATGATAGAGGAGGACTGAGTAGTTAATATAAGGGCCGTTAGTTTACTAAACAGCCACAATTATTAATAATGTATTGTACCTTATGAAGCATATTAGTTATTAATTAGCATTATATTGCTTGTACTTTCTCAGAATGTCATTGTTGAGCTGAGGACTTACCTTACGAGTTCTAGATTGTGTACTTACCCTCGGAATACCAGAGCATATGTCCTGGATCGTCATGTAGTTTAACTTTACTATGTACTTATGTCATTACATGTCAAAGAATGTACTATTTAAATTTTCCTATCAGATTTGTACATCCATTTTTAAAGACAATATTAGAGTATGCTGTTTAATGATGATTATATTAACTTGCATACGTATATTGTGTTTACATGCTAACGTGATGTGTGTTGGTGACACCTCCCCGATGTGAATATTTTTTGAGACATATTTATTTTTCTGTTGAGGTATATCCTCACCAGACACTCTATAATTAGCCTATTGTTTGGCAATTTAATTAATTATCAGCGCATAATTCGTGCGTTTTGAGCCGCTTATCGCTTGCTCTTTGATATTGAAAAAAAAAATATGTTCCACATTTTTTTTTTTATCGGGAGGAGGTGGTGATATGTTGCGTGATAAATTCTCGCAACATCGTTTTATTTCAATATCTGTTTTATAACGCAAGGGCAACAACTGCTTGAAATCTATAGTCACTTTTCTCGGTAAGCATTTGTCTTCTCGCGTTAGTATCGAATGCAGTTAACTTTTGAGCTGTGGTCATTTTTGCGCTGGACTGCGCATGACTTGTCTTGTTGTTTGGTCGATCGGTTTCCGCCCACCACTAGTGGGAGTGAGCGATTTGGAATGGCGAAAGAGATGCCTCGTTGAAGAGGGGATCTCCGCTTTTTTTTGTTCTGTCAGGGATGTGTAGTCCTCTTATGGATATTTCGTTTATTCGGGATAATACCTCTAGTGTGTCCCACATGTCGGGAGGCGTGATATTTCTGTATTTCTTGAAAGCAAGGTAAATTGACTTTTTCATTAACTCTATTGATTTTGGGTCGTGAGCGATTTCGATTCATAGCCTGTCTGCGAAAGTCGTCGTCACGAGATGTTCTTTCCCAGCTCACATGTCGCTGCATTGTACTGCATCGGTTGATGCATGTACCAAGGACCATTACTTGCTACTTTGTTAAATGAACTAGGTTTGGAAAACCTTTATTATCTAGAGGATATTTTTGAGGACATTATTTATACTTCGGCAGACGTGTCTGTCTTGCTGAAGTCAAGCTAAGGAGAGTGAACTGATCTCATACATCTGGTTATCTCCTGGCTGTTATAGAAAAGGATGGAGTTGTTCACCTGACTACATTTACAGCACTTTGAAATATAACATGCATCTGACTCATCATTGTAATGCTGTCTACCGTTTATTGCTGTATTGAATGTTGCTGTGATAATGACTGTTTGATGTGCCTACACATTTGCGTAACCATTTTGTCACTGTGGCGTCCACAATAAATAATGAAGAAAAACGTCAACGGCTGTTTCAAGACTCATTGACTTTATACGTCGTGAGTTTACTGACGTCCTATGTGGATTGCCCTGTTATTGTTGCATGAACATTGTTTTGACTGAACACATCTACACACTACACAAAACCAGACATGCGGATGCCATCCATCATCATATGGCATCACGCATCACCCTTCTTGGGCAATTTGACAATTGTTCCTTTACTCCACTCTATTGGTGTTGTCTCAGTTTCCCAGACTTGTGCAAATAGTGGTTCTAATAGTTCTGCTGCTAGTTCAGGGTCTGTCTTGAATAGCTCAGCATTCAGATTGTCGTGACCAGGCGCTTTTCCATTTTTTAGCCCTTTGATAGCTGTGATAATTTCTTCTTTTCGTGGAATGTCTGTATTTACGTCTAAGTCACTTTCAGCCTCAGGAACATTCAGCTGAGTCTCTGGTTAGAAGCTTTATGGCTTTCTTTATTTCTTCCTTCGTTGGTCTTTCACCGTTAATTTGTAGCTCTTCTTCTGCTGGCTGGATGTCCGGCGGGTTTTGTGGAGCTGGTCTATTGAGAAGGTCCCCAAAATATTCTGTCCACCTCTTCATTTGCTCTTGTATATTGCTGAGCAGTTTCCCATTCTTGTCTTTTATGAGGCAACTTGTTTGCTTGTATTTCCCTGTTAGCTTCTTTGTGCTGCTATACAGTTCTCTCATATTTCCTTTGGCTGCAGCATCTTCTGCCTCTCTTGCCAACTCCTCAATATACTTCCTCTTGTCTCTTTTGATACTTCTTTTTACTTCTTTGTTTGCTTCTGTGTACACTTCTTGAGCCTTGGCTTTGGAGCTTCTAGTTTTGCTTGTGTTTAACTCTGCTTTCTTGTTTTTTCTGTCTTTTATCTTATTGATGGTTTCTGTTGTTATCCATGCTTTTTGTTGTCTTTCCCTTTTCCCCAGTATTTCTTCACATGTCTCCTTCCATACTGTTTTGACCTGCTGCCAATAGTCTTCTGTATTCTCTACATCTTCCAGCTGTTGGAGCACTTGGAATTTGTTGGATACTGTGACCGCAAATTTGTCTCTTGTTTCTTGATTTCTTAGCTGTCCTACTTTAAACTGTTGTCTATAATTTTGCATTGTTGCATATCTCTTGAGTTTCATTTTTACTTTGGCTATCAGAAGATGGTGATCTGATGCCACATCTGCTCCTCTATATACCTTTACATCCTGCAATGATGATCTAAACTTCTTGTTTATGCATATATGATCAATCTGATTTTCTGTTCTATGGTCTGGTGATATCCATGTTGCCTTGTGTATTCTCTTATGTGGAAACATGCTTCCTCCTATAGCCAGTTGATATGAAGCACAGAAGTTTGCGAATAGCTCTCCATTTTCATTCATTACTCCTAGCCCATGTTTTCCCATGACTTCTTCGAATTCAGTGTTGACTGTACCTATCTTTGCATTCATGTCACCCATCAAAATTGTGATGTCTCTTCTTTTTACTTTATCCATAATTTCCTGTAGTTTAGTATAAAATGCTTCTTTCACCGACTCTTCTTTGTCATTAGTTGGTGCATAACATTGGATGACATTTACATGAATTTTCTTTTTAGCTGTTTTGAAAGAAGCTGTTATTATTCTGGGTCCAACAGCTTCCCATTCAATTAGTGCTTTCTGTGCTTCTTTAGATAACATAAGAGCTACCCCTTCACTGTGGTGTGAACTTTCGTCTTCATGTCCTGAGGATAGCACCAATTCACCTGTGATGAGTTTCTTCCTGTCTACCCCCTTCCACTTTGTTTCACACATTCCCAGAACCTCGATTTTGTATTCCCTCATTTCTGCTGCTACTTGCGCCACTTTCCCTTGTTCGTTTAATGTCCGAACATTCCAGGTGCCAAATCTGGAAGTTCTCCTAGAAGAAAGAAGGTTAGTCAGCAACACAGACTCCTTTCGGCTTTCTCTGTGTTGCATCATACGCCTCCCCGCGAGAGGACCTTCCCCTGTCTTGGATGGCTGTGTTTTATTTTCTTTATTTGACTTGTCCATATTTGTTGAAGTTTTTTGTGGTTTAAATTTTTTTTACAGGATGGTGTAACCGGCCCCATGCCCAACCCTCCTTAGTCGCTTTTTACGACATGCTTGGTAGGGGACAGTGTTACTATTCTTTGCTCCCCTTTCGGGCCCCGGTAACACACGGGTGACACATGTGGCTAGAAGATGATAATGATTCTGGTTTTCAGTTTTTGAATGACGAAGAAATTTTGTCTTTTGTGAAAGAAGAAAACCAAATACATGTAGTGACCGATGATGAAGACTCCTCAGAAGTACATGATGTACTTGTAGATTATGAAGAAAAACCAAAACGTCGACCAAGTCCTGAAGAGGCCTTTATAGCACTAGAAACAGCGATGGCTTGGTACAAGCAAGAAGATGACAGCTGTCCTACACAGCTTCTGCTGTTGAAGAGAATGCGGGACTTAGCAGCCAAAAGGAGACTATCCAGTTTGGTGCAAAAGAGGATTCCTCATTATTTTAAATAGTGGGCTACATCTGTGCAAGTACATATATACGTAAGTTGCGCCTGGTTTTGAATCGTTTGTAATGTTATTTTGAAAACATTTCTCTTTCTTAACAAAAATAATTAATACAAGTAGTACATGCACTGCAGTGTAATAAAAGATTTTGGTGATACAGTGATCTAATACAGTGTGGGTATTATTATTACAGTACAAGTAAATATGTTTTATAGTGTATTTTCCTTGTGATGGTTAATTATTTTTAGAAATATGTGTACATGTACTCGATACATTATGTAATCCAATTATCCGAACATTTGATTATCCGAACGATGCTCTGTCCCATGGGGTTCGGATAAATGGAGTTCTACTGTATATAATTTTTTTTTTTTTTTAAATTAAATGAAAAGGAAAATAGAAAAGTAACCTTTATTTCCTATTGCATAAATAAAGTGTTATATAAAGAAAAAAAGAGCCACGGAAAATATACATGTAAACTTTCCAGGTTTACAAATAAAGTGTTATTTAAATAATTCCCATTGACAGAGTGGTTAGAGCGCTGATCTCTCGCAGCAAAGGTACCGGATTCGATTCACGGTATCATGACGCTCCAGTCCGCCCAGCTGTAAATGAGTACCTAACTTTGCGATTGGTTCAGGGAAGGAAAAGGCAGCAAAGAAGGGAACCGGTCACCCCACCTCTCAATGCTGGACCTAGTGTAGTGAAGTCTCTAACACTTCACTCCCCTACGGTTGTATCTGCTATGGGACTACCTTTACCTTTAAAAAATAACAAGAAAAGAACAATAAAAATGTAAACTTTATTTCCAGGTTGGTAAATAAAGTGTTATGTCAAAACAAAATCATCCTATATATAAAATCCCAGTATTTTCTGTCAGAGCGTAACGCTAAGGGAAACAACTTTGGTTGAAAGTTAGACATTAACTGTATTGTTTCCCTTATATGTACTCTCCCGAAAATAGTAACACTTACCAAAGAAGAATCCGCAAATGACGGTGTGCACAAAAATATATTTATAGAATGTGTGATCCCGTATACACACATTGGGATCCTCGCTGCTGCTACGTAGTTCGTGTACTGTGGTGATGCACAGTGGTGTTTTAAAATACTTTTGTTGTCGTTAGGTATTGGTGCTTTTGAATGTAATTCCCGTCTTATGGCGGGCTTTTACACAAGTAACTAAATAAATAAAAATGTAAACTTTACGCCTATATAAGAACAGAAAAACCATTATTTTTTTATAACACATAAGGAAGGGAAACCCGAGGCCTGTAAACAGTAAATAAATATGAGACAAACATAAAGGTATGTTATCAGGCACTCGTAGGAAATAAAGAAGTAGAACACTAGACAACAGAAAAACAACAGACATGAGTGGCTTACCCAGAATTCGAACCCTGGACCTTCCGTGCGACATCCCCGCCTAGCTATGCAAGGGAATCACACTATCCTAACAGTAATCCTTCTTAACATCATCTTACAAAAGACACCAACAAAGAGATTATAAAGAGGAACATAAAACTAATAACTGAGACGAAACGTTGCTGTGCCAAATTAACCATTTGTCTTTGACTGTCTAAGTGGTTGTTGCACAAGGGGCTGGTTAGAACCATTATAAAATTGATTATCGACATCAAAGGTATAGTCAAGCTGAATAGGTTCCCAGATGAGATGGTAATGTACTTTCTTAGGTTCCAATTATGCCCTCTCCAGACTAACCTTAGGCTAGGTTACCTCTGCTAGGGGTAATTAACTAACCAACAAGAACAATGAACCAAAGTTAAATAATTCAATAAAGACTGTTGGTACAATTTTTAATTTATTTCTATACAAGATCTTTCTTTGTTCTGTTGGAAAATTTGTAAATAAAATCAATTTGATTCAAAAATATAAATGGTATCACTTTCAATTATTTACATTACATTTACAGTTACATGAAACTTAATACAGTTCATATTCGTCTATTTACTTGATCCTTTATAACCACTGTCTTTCCTCTGTGCTGAACTTGAACAATGTTAATATTATTATATCACAAAGTGTAAAGACTTTTACTATGTTCCTTCACCACAGTCTTATGTTTCATCATAATTCTGTTCTTTTGTCGGTAATAAAATTGTAGGATCTATGTTCCTTGTTCTTGGACTCTATATTCTTAAAGTTTTAATTTCTTTGGTGTGGTACAGTTTTGTAAAGTCAAGTAGCCCCAAACAAGGCTACTTAGCTTGAATAAGTCTTCTAAGCCTTTCCTAGCACTGTAACTGGAAAGAATCCCACAGCTGCGGTTCTTCCAATTT
Source organism: Oreohelix idahoensis (assembly GCA_024509875.1). Taxonomy (NCBI): domain Eukaryota; kingdom Metazoa; phylum Mollusca; class Gastropoda; order Stylommatophora; family Oreohelicidae; genus Oreohelix; species Oreohelix idahoensis. The sequence continues at coordinate 57,593 of JAMPIV010013243.1, forward strand.
TAAAGGTGGCACCGTTGAAGACCCTCTGACATTTCACAAGTGCTTTAAACAACACGAGCTCCCTCCAGCTGATTTAGGCTCGATAGAATTAGTAACTCTTCAAGGCAGGATTTAACCTGAAATATAATAAGTACAAATTCTTCGTAGTATCGTTCGCTATCTCCGTATCTAATCAGGAGGTAGGATAAGACAGTTCGGATAAGATGTGGTTACTCATGAGAATCATAGTAAGTCAACAATAACATATTTCATTCAATTAATAACACACTATTCCAGTAACACTCGGTTACAGTTTGTCCGTGATTTGCTTCCTTAAAATCAGATAGGCCTTTTGGAAAATGTTAAGATACAACTCAATTTATTCAGTAAAACAATTTCTTTCATTCTTTCCATCTTTTCAATAGGGTGGTCCATTCCAGCGAGCTTAACATCTTCAAAATACTTTCCTAAACTATCATCACAATCTACTCGTTCATCTGCTTTCATTTGACAATTTAATGTAGTTAACACGGGCTTGAATTCCTTCCACGAACTACACAGCGATTCTACACACATTTATCCACTTCTTTAAGGCACATAACAATAATATAATTATATTCACATATGTAATAACATTCTCCCTTACCCTCAATCACATGCAGACCGGCTTTTCATGGTTCTACAGACTGTTTTCGCCTGCAGATGGCAATGGAGTCTGGTAGTAGACGTTTTCGCTCGTGTCTGTGATTTGAATTTTGCGGCAAGTCTTCCACTATTTATACTCAGTTGTTTCCCGTACCAGAAAGCATCTAGGCCAAAGTTTGATGCAGTCTCGAAAAAGTATAAACAGTAGGCGTTCTGTGCTAGTGTAAAAAATCCTAAATCATTCTAGTTTCTTTATTTCTGAACCGATTTCCTTCATCCAAAGTTTACATTATTCTCAGGACTAAACTCTATCTATTGAGATATCTATCCTGTTCATTGGTTAATCCGACTTTTCACTGGAGCAGCCTAAACAGGGATAAGCACAATATGGTTCATGCTCCGCTGTCTTAAAATCACAATAACTTCTGCTCTACACCACATCCAGTGAAATATAGGTCTCTGCCTAAAGCTAATGATCCCTATTATCGAATTAGTACGTCCTTACCAATGTATATAGTTATTAACTGCACAGTGCCTTTCGAAAAATTGTCACCATCTACACTTTCTCATCTTCCTACTAAAAGGCCTTACAAATTATTAGCATTGCGTGACCCGAGCTGCCGTTTTGATTGGTTGCTTGACTTCTCGGAATTTCTATACAGTGTAATGTTTTGAATGGGAGCCGCGCTGGTGTAATGGCTTCGGCGTTGTACTGGCGACCAGGTGTTCATGGTTCAAACCCGGGCGTCGGCGTTTGAAGAAATGTTTACGGCCGGAAATTTGACTGAATAGCCTGAACGGCTCCTGTGATAAACCCTCTGTGGATGGGAAGGAGCAAAGCTCCTGACCGGGTTGGAAGGAAAGTCCTCAGGTTCCCCAGCCTCGCAATGACATGTCATTGGGCCGAAGGGCTGAAAGCCCAAGGTCAGCTGGTTAAGAAAAAAAAAAAAAAAAATGTTTTGAATGAGGGCCGAGATAGGATTCAGACTTCATCACAGAAAATATAATGAAAATACTGAAAAGATACCACCAAAAAATGTATTATTATTGATCATACTTGCCAATTTCCATAACATAAACCTCTAACACAGCAAATTCTTTCGCATTTAAACAAAACGCATGAACATTGCTAAACATGGAATAATCGATTAAAATTTGTTATCAATTAATCGGTTAAAAAAATGTTTATCGATTGATTAATCGAATAATTGTTAAAGATCCGAGCCCTACTTTGTATATATTAATACGTTTGTGTTATTTATTCCAGCCCTTACGCCCTGAGAGAGATAAACGATAAAATCATGTTACTAGAGAAGGCGTTCCTTCATCCTGATGGGCTTCCGGCCAGGCCACTAAAAAAGTAAGTCAAGGTTACTAACAAACATGTGTGAACACTGCATAGGGGACAATAAATTCTTATCTGTGTGATGTTCACTTCCCTCTAGAATCTAGATGATGAGGGATGCGAGTAGATGCATTATACTGACAGAGAGAGAGAGAGAGAGAGAGAGAGAGAGAGAGAGAGAGAGAGAGAGAGAGAGAGAGAGAGATGGAGTACAGTACTTGACATATCTACAAGAAGGTGAATTTTGATTGTACGTTTAAACCGACAACAAAATGGCAACATCTCAGATTACAGTAGCTAAGTTCAAAACTTTTGACTATCACAGGAGAATTAATGTCATCACCAGGTAATACAGCAGTAAATACACAACAGAATTATTTCCCGTTATGTTTTTACAGTTTACTTCCTTGTAATAATGATGATAATAATAATGAGTGAGTTTGTCAATTTTTCTCGGGAATTTTTATAGGAACCTGCTATCGTTTTCTCTTCTTTTTCATGCCATTTCCAGACACGTCGTCTTTGCTGAAAACATCAACGATTCCTACGCAGGCAGCAGCTTCCCTGGCCTGGTAGATTTATTGTTTGAGATTGACGAAGACCCTGCGAGATGGGAGAAAGTTAAGCAGCATTTTCATACAATCTTAAATATCATCCAGTCTGCAGGCATCACCTTAAGAGAGGCAACTAGTTTCATGTCGGAAACGCTGTAGTCTTGTTGTGTGAGCATTAAACTTTACTTTGATCTGATATGTTGATCACCGAGTGCCCTATGGTTTGGTGCTGGCGATCATGTCTCTCCATTTCCTACGGTCTCTCGTTCTGAAATAGTTGTATTTTAAATCATTTCTGTCCTAAGTTTAGTTGTTTTTTTTTTTCTAAAGTAATGTTTTTCTGTCTTGTCATTAGGCTTTTTGAGTGTTACTATATCTAGTATACTATAATTTTATACGTCAATGTCTAATAAGCTATGATTGTATGTGCTGATATCTAATCAACTATGATTGTACGTGCCTGTACATAATCAACTATGATTGTATATGCCCATATCTAATCAGCTACGATTGTACGTGTCTATATCTAATCAACTATGATTGTATATGCCTATATCTAATCAACTATGATTATCTGCATCCGTACCTAATAAATTATGATTGTCTGCACCCATGTATGACAAACTATGATTACCTGTGTCCTTGTATCTAGAATAGTTATTGTCTGTGACCATGTCGAACAAAGTATGATTGTCTGTGACCAAGTATTATAAACTATGATTGCCAGTGCCCACATATCATAAACTATGATTGTCTATGCCCATGTCTAATGAACCATGATTGTCTGTTCGCATGTCTACTGAACTATGATTACCTATGCCACGAAAAGAGTTCGGGATGGGCATATCAATTGTGTTTTCTCGTTATAGTATGTAATCTGCGTGTTCAGGTGTTGATGTAATTTGTCGTGTCAACCTTAGTATCTACCTTACTCGCTTAGGAGTTACTGAGACCAAATGTTGGGTTCGTCCACGCGTCTGGCTTATAACAAAAATCCTGGTTTGTTTGTCTCATCGTAAGATGTCTCAAGAATTGTAGAGAATGTCCAATTTGGACGTTAGCTTGTACACGTTTCTATGGGCGTGAATATTTTACCCGGCCCACTTCTAAATCATGATAAACAAATATGGCGTGAAATAACGAAAATTGAAATATAAAGAAAATAGTCAAGACAACTTTATCCGCCTTGTGACACTCACTTATGCAATAATTTTATACTGCGTAATGTTAAAACTATTTAACTTACAAGATATTCTTTTTCTAAACCTACAAAAACCAGTGATGCGCCCAATAAACAGCGAAACAACTCACACACGACTTGATGTTACTGTCAACTTTCGATTATCCCAGACATTAGTGGCCCGATATTTAAATTGTGTATCCAGAAATGCTCAAATCTAGCTTGACCATTTACACAGCCGTTACTATCCAATCACTGGTCATAATAAAAGCAATTCGTGATAATATTAATTCATTCATTTATTACCTTACAACTCCAACCGCCGAGAAAACACGGACTTTCAATAAACACACGCCAAGCCTTTCTGTAATATCCGCTCAAGGTCTTACCCTGTTTATCTGTGTGTGTTCTTTATAGCTAATTCTCTTATCTGTGTGTTATTTTTGTCTCCCTCTGTTTCTTTTACTCTTGGGATTTCAAAATAAGAACTGCCTTATATGGGCTAGCAGCTTAATGTTTTTCTTCAATGTGTGTCCTAGTCAACGTTGGCGTCTTCTCTTTACATCTTGTTCCACAGGACGAGGCTCTAATACTTTCACAGGAAGCACAGAAAGCACTCATAGAATGGAAAGCAAAGGGACCCAGATTAATATCAGCAACTTTAAAAATTGCCAAAAGGAAAATATGGACATTATTCAGTGGTATGCACCCACTAATAACAAAAGACAATGAAGAATCAGTGAAAGAGGAATATTACACTTAGCTAGTAAACATGATGGATACAACGAGGAACACAAAATAATACTACCTTACCTCAAATCACACTACAAGTATATTTTGTCTTTTGGGATCTTTCGCATACGCAATCACGCAATTTTTGCAACAGACTCCCCCCCCTTCTCTCTTTTTTCTTATGTGACGTCACGAATCTTTTACCCTCTCCCATTTCCCAATTTTTTTTTCACTACTGAAAAGAAAGATTGTAATCGAATGTAAATTAGTTAACTACTTACTTACTTAGTCGTTTCTCTTATACCGTGAGGTGTAGAGGTTTGTAAGAGAGAGCGCCATACTATCTATCGGCTGTATTAACTAGTGTAGATAGAATAATAATCTTTTCAGTAAAGTAGTGTTTAACTTAATCAGACTTTGCTGATTAAATGTTGTGCAATTTTTTTTTAAATCGCTAATTTTTAGCGTAATTTAATTTCAAACAATAACAAATAAATTAAATGTAAACTAAACACATAAATTCTTACTTATGTTAAAGTTTCATAAAATAATGTTAAACTTTAGAGAAAATCCACCAAAATTTAAAGGTTTAACAACTGAAGTCGTTATCAATGAATTATTTCTCCTTGCTACCATTGTCCTACGTACGGCAAAGCAAGATTCTCCTCCATCGAAAGAACTAACAATTCAGTTGCTTCGAGATCAACCTCGTTTATTGGAAAGGTGTGTGTTGCATTATATAATTTTTAAAAAAAACCAGCTTAAAAACGAGTTAAAAGTTTAAAAATGTGTCCGATATTTCAACTGAGATTATTATACTAGTATAAGTCGCCCAGGAAGGATTTAGTAACTATCGCGAATAAAACTAGACAATAAGGTTGGAGAAGATCGGCTACCACGACAAGCATGGGAAACAAAGAGCCAGGGATCCAGACCCACAGGACGACCCAGAGTCCGCTGGGAGGACAACATTAGACAATCTTTGAAGGGCCGAGGACTAGAATGGAACCAGGCCAGAAGGAAGACAGCCGATAGGATAGTCTGGCGCTCTCTCTTCCAAACCTCTACACCTCACGGTAGAAGGGGAACGACTAAGTAAGTAAGTAAGTAATAAGGATACAAAATCTATTTCGTTCTTACATTATTTCTGAAAGAAGCGATCCTAACTCGCACGTGTTGTGTGTGACGTCACATTTCTTAATGACAGCCCTCTCCTTATCGTCATACTTGGTCACAAAATTCTGACCTCCTGTTTCTTTCCCCCCCCCCCCCCCCCCCGTTAAGGTGTAGCTTGTCCGTGAAAAGGGCTTCATTACCCCTTCTTTGTGTGTGTGGGTGTGCGTGTATTGCGTGACGTCATATGTGAAAGACCCCCTTTCTCCCAACACAGGATATAGCAAATACAGATTTAGTGATTTTTTAAAATTATATATTATTTCATAGCAATATATTATAATCGATAACAATATTATTTGAACGTAATGGGTCATTTACAAATCTCAAGTTTTAAGCAGCCAAGTTATTAAGGATAAGTTTTAAGCAAAAATATTACTATAATGGGGCATAATAATATAAAAATAAGAGTCACGGTAAATTTGCTATTATCGCCCTTTGCTCCTGGTAGCGGACAATATGTGTGTGAAATGGTCCTATGCATCTTTGCTGTCTTTTTTTTTTTTTTCTCTATTTATTTTACTTACTTTTTAACATCTGCTGATTATACAACTCAAGTTTTGAAACGTATTTTGCATGTGCCCACTCTCTTTGTCACGATATTTTGTTTGTTTTGTCATCATGAAATACTGTTATCGCAAAAAAAAAATTCTCTAAAAAGAAGAAAATAAACAATAAAAAAAACATTATTTTAAGCACACGCTTTTAATGCACTAAAAACCCAAAAATAATTTTTCAAGGAATTTGTAGCTTGCAGTCAAAAAATGTAACATCATATTGACAAGAAGCGTGGGCCGCTGATTCTGCATGACATTAACTTCTGCTTTTTGACCTTGAAAAATTATTTTTGAGTTTTTAGCGCATTAAAAGCGTGTGTTTAAAATAATGTTTTTTTTTATTATTTATTTTCTTCTAGTTAGTGTTAGAAAAATTATGACATACTAAAACATATACACTATTTTTACTTTTTGACTCCATTAAGAATCAGCTTGATGACGTTGCACACAAAATTGTGTACAAGATCACAAATCTTGGTGACGTTGCATACAAGTCGTACACAAAATTGTGAAGATCACATAACTTGGTGACGTTGCATACAAAATAGTGAACTCCGTAAGGAACGAAAAGAAATATTATAATGAAAGTTGTGCTCCTTTTATATTTTTTTAAATTATTATTTTTAATGTTATTCGTTTTATTATTTTTACGACTGATTATTTTATTGTCATTGAGAATACACAACTATGCCAAGTTTCAGAGCTATTGCTCATCTGGAAGTGATTGAAAAATCGATTGCAAGATTTGAAGGTGACATACAAGACAGGTTAAAGAAAAGCGTGTAAAAAGTGTTTAAAAATCAACATTAAAATGTGGTTCAAAGTTATGCGTATTATTTTAAATGTCGAATTCGGATAAAACTCCGTGCAAAATTCATAATTACCCACATGTTTCTTAACAGATCAGCACTTCAAAATGCATATTTGGATGTATATAAAATAACTGACCAGGAAGACACAAATGAAGTTAAACTGTTATAAAAGCCAATATTTAAAATCGATATTTCTTAGGGAAAGCAATTTTTTTTAAAAAGGAAAAAAATATATATTTATTACAAAGTCAGTGAAAAACCAGACATTAGAGGAAGCCATGCACAATAGATTGGCCACATGCGCAAAAAAGGGTCTGGAAATTGTACTTGAAGAAGAACAATATTCAGTGATCAAGAATAAATTAAACTTACGAGTGATTTTTTCCAGCTATACACATTGCTTTCTTTTAAAATGTTCACGATGTCGTCTGAATGTGTACGAAAATGAAAAAAAAGAAGAAGAAAGAAAAAAGAAACAGAAGAAAGAGGAGAAGAATAACAACACGAAGAAGAACAACAACAACCAGAAGAACAACAACATCCAGAAGAACAACAGCAACCAGAAGAACAACAACAACAACCAGAAGAACAACAACCAGAAGAACAACAGCAACCAGAAGAACAACAACAACAACCAGAAGAACAACAACAACCAGAAGAACAATAACAACCAGAAGAACAACAACAACAACCAGAAGTACAACAACAACAACCAGAAGAACAACAACAACCAGAAGAAGAACAACAACCAGAAGAACAACAACCAGAAGAACAACAACAAGAAGAAGACTCAAGTAGTTTCACCATTCAGGAAAGGCTGCAGCCCAGACGGTAGCCACTGCTGTATCCGATTGGTATTTGTTGAGCCATACATGATAAATGCCCCCGGGGGGGGGGGGGGGAGGAATGTCTCAGAAGAGACAAAGAAAGAACAATGAGACTGCACCCTCATGCATGTCGTAGTAGTACGTGGGAGCTGGCAATCTCATCATGTAAAAGAAAGTCTCACAGAAACCATTTCAGCAACAGCATGTGAATGCTTGGTGCAGGCTGCGTGCAAGGGTACCAGCTGTAGTGGTAGCTCCCTGCTTCTTAGGGAGCGCAAAGGAAAATAATGATAATAATGATGATGATGATTAAAGTGATGATGATAAAGAAGATAATGATAATAACAATGATGATAAGAGGATAATGATTTTTTTTTTATCGTACGCCCGCTCTTACTCGAGGCGAAATCTCTGGTTAATATGTCAACCCTGAAACTGATTTTACGTGAGTATCCCTTTTACCCCTGTACATTGACAGGTGTCCTCTCGCCATTCAGGCAGATACTCGCCGATTTCGGAGGTACCCATTAGAGCTGGGTCGGCTCAGGAGCCGTTCAGGTTATTCCAGTCCCTGGCCGACGACACTGCTTCAAATTTCTCGCCAGGGCTCGAACCTGGATCACTGTCACGTGGGTTTTGTTCATTAAATTACCTAGATCTTCTTCCTATTCTCTTACTCGGATTTTTTTTTATTTTATTATCTTTCCGTACTTGTTTTTCCTGTATTTTTCGCATCACTCGGGTGCGAAAAATATTTTCTTCAGTATTCTCAAACTTTACCTTGTTCTTTCTCATACTGGGATACGTAATTCTATTGCGTAGATGTCAGTGAAAACGAAACTGGGACTTTCGCTTATCTCACGATAGAGCAGACTTAAGTCTGCAGCATTCCCCGTACTGGACGATATAAGCTGTGAATATTCGTTTCGCGAGACCTAGAGGTGTCATATTGTCTGCATCTTTCACCGGTCACAACGAAAGCGCCTCGGCCGAACGCTCAGGTAGGAGCGATAATTTACACCTTTTAGTCGCAGTTCGAGACAACTGTCTGGGAATAGCAGCGACAAACGGCACCCACTGTTGGCCTGGTCAGCGCGAGGTGGGGAAACGCAGAAGTGTCAGCTATGTAAGACGTCTAGTAATGGTAATGTTAAATGTAAGGTGTTGTACACGTAAAGGGGAGATGATTTCGGAGTTTGAGAGAAATGTGGGATTGTTTGCCCTTGTTTTCAAATATCCACCCTAGAGCTGAAATCTGATTTCATTTCAGTCTCCAACATCTCAGTAGATGGAACACGCGTGCTAGTGAATGAAGCTTTATAGCGAATTTCATAGTTCTCGTCAGATTTGTGACGAGCTTCTAACTACCTATCTAGTGAATTATCCTAGTCGTTGTGTTACCGTAGTGCTGGGGTGAGATAAATATAATAGATATCTAGTATTTTGTGAAGTGATAAAGTGTTAAGTCGCTTATTCCATGTTTTTAACTAGTGAAATTGTTTTCTTTTGAAAAGAGTGCTTAATTTATATACTCTGTATTATTTTCTAGTGACGCTTTTCAGTGGAAAGCAGAGTAAATTATAATTTCTAGCATTAAACAATAATGTAGCTATAATGAAGTTAATTTTACTGCTAAATAATCAGACGAGATCATATTTTTCTAAAAACTAACTTATAAATGCTAGAAGCCTCATGAGATGTGTTGACGGAATACGCACGTGTTTCCTAAATTCATGAGAGGATTTGATTTTTTTTAAATGAAGCTTTATAGCGAATTTAATTATTTTCTAATCTCAGTCGTGGGAAGTAATAATAATAATAAGTCAAGCTGTAGGCTTGCCGTTAAATATGTAAGATCTTAACGAGTACATATTCTGTATAGTATATTGTATGTTGAATGTTTTTTTTTCTTCATTCAGTCATTTCTGGGGGTGAACCCAAACTTGCTGGCGTTTAGTAAAAAGGACATACTTGTGAGAAGCATAGACATTTCCTATCTTTAACCACGTGGGGTTTTTTTTCAAGTAACACTCGTCTGACAGTGCATATGCCATCAGAGATAGACAGTAATACAAATCCCACAAACGGTTCCTAAAGACTAGAAATATATATTGGGCTTTTGAGCCAGTTCATATTGCTCCACAAATTTAAATGTATATGCTGCCTGGCGGCGAGAATAATTGCAAGAACTAACATTTACATTTCCAACACTATTGAAAGAGTGGATAGTGAACCAAGACTATCTGTTGAGAGCAGTTGTCCACTGGTCATCCTTTCCAAATTAAGGGAATCCTCGTGTTCTTTTTTTTTCGGAACTCTGTGTGCCCGTTTAAACTTGCTTATCAAACCTGATCAAAGTGACATTAAAAGTAAATCTAAAGTTTAACTGGTGAAGCGAACGCTCCTCGAAAACAGTGGAAGAACACCTGTATTTGTAGAGCTGGGATTCGCTTTATCCAAAGAATCCAGATTCACTGTAGAGAAGTGTCCTAAGGTTGCGCCAGACGGTGAACAACATCAAGTTTTAGGTAAGGGTGAGAGAACCGAGTGAAAGTGACGGAAGGATGTTCGTTGGTTTAATGCATTCATTTTTTTTTTTTTGTAATTTTTCCTGAAGAAAGATTTGCTGCTTAATGTAATTGTTCCTTTAGAATAGATACTGCTGTCATAAGTCAGTTCTTACCTTCTAGAAAGGGGACAACATTAGACCCTAACCATATGCATCTCTAATTCTTTGGGCCATCATCTGTCATCCTAACGGGGCTGTGGGCTAAACCTAGAGTTAAGGGCATAACGGGGCTATCATCCTTGTAGCATTTTCTTGATTTTTATGACTATTTGTATATGTTTTCTTTTTGATGAAAAATTTATATGTTGTGTCGTAAGTTTAATAATGATAAATAAACTTACCCATAAATTAAATCAGTGTGCTGGTCAGCTCGTTCTAAATATTATATAATCATTGTTATAGATTTCCCACGTCTGTGTGTGTAACCGTCGTCACGTGTATGTGCGTGCCCGTGAGTAGATATAATATATGTAATATATGTATATGTGGTAGACTGTCTGACTGCTTAAAAATCTGTCGTAGAAGATAGGAGAGAGAGAGAGAGAGAGAGAGAGAGAGAGAGAAGATTTTCTCGCATCTCAGAGACAGCCTCTATCACTATTCTATCATCTCACTTGTGGTATCTATTTCCTTTACTAACTCACACTGTGACTCTCACTCATTCCACTCTATTCAGAAGGGACCAACCCAAGTCTTAAATTCTCCTATCTAAAAATCTACGACAAATGGTCGCTCGTTACCGGGAATTGAACTCAAAATCCTAAGGCGATACGACAAATGGGGTCTCGCCCGACGGATTTTTGAACTTAGAATAGGAAGACGAGTACGACTAATGTGGACTCGTCTATCTGGATTTTGTCTGTAAGATTCTGTATTCTGATATAGAGTAAGAGTGTGATTGTCTTGTGGAGTTTTGTATCTTTAAAAAAAATAATAATTTATCCCCTAGACTAACGATCTGTTTACGGGCGTGCTGACCACACAAACTGATAAGTTTTTTTCCACAGCATTAGGAAGCATTATACATTTCAGTTACAGGTTGATTGTCGGAATATATGTTAATTACTGATTTTGTAATACTAAACGCTGGTAAAGTTTCGTGAGTGTATAACATTCACACGGGTTCTGAAGTAGTAGGTGTTTGAGCAAAGCTAAGGAGTGCGTTTCGGACTATTTGTCCAGATTAATTGCCTCCCTCACCCTAACTGTCTTCAGGGGTGAACTTGATAGTGGATTTAAAATTAAGGGGATTTTTTTTCCTCCGAAATTTTTGCAATAATTATTTTGCTTTTCCACTGTAGCTACTTATTTTTCAGGGATTAATCTTAACTACCATTTAGTTGGCGGAGTCGTGTTTTGCATTAGGTGCTTTATTGCCGATAAATAGCAGCGATAGTTAGATTTTTATTTTGGAGGAGGTATCCCAGGGTTAAATATATCATCTTTTGATTTTTGGTAAATTTTTTCTCGTAAGTGGTAGGAACCAGCGTATCTTTTTCCTATTTTCGTTCTCCACTAGTCTCAGTCACTGACATAATATGGCCGAGAGGGCAAAGCTTAGACAACTCCTCAGGGAAGAAGCGAGAGAGGAGGGACTGGAAGGAGAGGAAGCGAAAGCTTTTGTCAGGGACGAACTTGAGAGATATGATGCGGAGAGGAAAGCAGCTGAAGCTAAAGAGGAAAAAGAAGAAGCTAGGAGGAAAGAAGCGGAAGACCGGCTATTACAGCAGAGGAAGATGGATGAAGAAATGGAAATCCGCAGGGAGAGACAGCAAGAGAAGGAGAGAGAGGAAAGAGAGAAGGAGAGACAGCATGAGGAAAGAGAGAAGGAGAGACAGCATGAGAAGGAAAGAGAAGAGAGACAGCACGAGTTGGCACTTAAAACTCTAGAATTTCAAAGTCGTGGCGCTGCCTCTACCTCCAGCAATGGAGAGTCTTCTCCTCATTCCTCCTTAACTGATCCTTCTAACACTCAATCTACTCATCTCACTGCTATGTCTTTTCCGCTAGAATCTTTCCCTTGTCCAAATGAGAAGATTGACACTTGGCTAGAAAAATTTGAGAAAATTGCAACTCTGTACGGTTTAGAGAGGTCGCGTTGGAACATGAAGCTTTCCCAGGCTTTGAAAAGTTCTGCGTATGATGTTTACGCCAAACTGGAAAGCAGCCAACAAGACAACTATGATCTGTTGAAGAAAGCGTTACTGGAGCGCTTTGAAATGAACGCTCGCAAATTTTTGCAACTGTTTCGCAACAGCCGGAAAGAGAATTCTGAAACTTTTCAGCAGTTCTCATCTCGTTTGAAGGGATATTTGACAAAGTGCCTTGAGCTCTCGCAGCTCCCCTCTACCTATGAAGGTCTTGAGGAATTTGTTTTAACAGAACAAATAAAGAACACATTGTCTGCAGATACCCGGAGATTTCTCGCTGAGCAGGGGGCAGAAAAACTTGAAGACATTTTGGAAAAGTCTGAGCGTTACCATAATGCGCTGGCTGAACTACCGGCCACAAAGCGGAAACCGACAGAGGAGCATTTTCGAAAACATAACCTAGAGCAATCTTCTCAGGCTTCTAACCTAAATAACCACAGAGAAACTGGACCTCAAAACCCCCCTCCTGAGAAATCCAAGTTCTACAAGAACAAGTACCCCAACCACCCCAAACAGTCTGATCAACCCGACCGCCCTACATGGCAGCGTAGCCAGAAAGGACAAGGTGGCAAAGGGAGAACCCCTGAGCACGGGACATATGATCAGACCGAGCACACCGAGCCGAAACGCATCGGATGCTTATTAACAGTCTCGCAAGGCGGAATTATTGACAGTGATTCTCAACCTGTTGGGGATGGACCCTCAACGCGAGGTACTGTTACTTTGAACGGTTCTCAAACTTCTTGCTTATTTGACACGGGGCTTTCTTATGATTGCATTGTTGCCAGAAACCTGGTCAAACCCGGTCAAGAGACAGCAGAGACCGTCCAACTTTGTGGAGTTCGTAAGAGTGATGCACCTACAGCGCTTCCCATCGCATTGGTGGAGATACACTCTGACTTTGTCAGAGGTGTGATCAAAGCGGCTGTTATGGATGATCCCATCTACCCAGTCATACTTGGCGGGAGATACGTGTGTAATTGGAAACCGGAAGAGCCGATTGTGGCAGCAGTAACTACAAGAGGGCAAACCAAGAAGGAACGGGAGCCTGCGCCTAATTTGTTACCCATGGAACTTAAAGAAGCGCAATACAAGGACCCTACTTTGGCACCCTGCTTTAGGAAACTGCCCATGGCTAAGGAACCCAAACAGCACGGGGACATTTTTTCTGAGGATGGCGTACTTTATCGGAGAACGGGCAAGCCTGACCAAGGTTACAACCAGCTCCTAGTACCGAAACAGTACAGAAGCCAAATCCTAGAAATGGGGCACTCTCTTCCCTTCAGCGGACACATGGGACAGAACGCCACAAACCAACGTATAACCACTCATTATTGGTGGCCAGGAGTAAACACTGATATTATCAGGTACGTCAAATCCTGTGCCCAGTGCCAACGTGTACCACCCAAGCAACGGACACCCCCAGTCCACATGGGTGAAATGCCGATAATGGGAACACCATTCGAACGGGTTGTGATCGACATTTTAGGGCGTTTCGAAAGGACTAAAAGAAGGAACAGGTTTATCCTGACCTTAGTCGATACATGCACTTTATGGGCAGAAGCTATCCCGCTAACATGCGCAGATGCCAAGCATGTCGCAGAAGCCCTCGTGCAGATTTTCACTCGGTTGGGATTCCCTCAACAAGTGTTGACGGATAACGGATCTCCATACCGAAACCTGTTGATGGATGAGATCGTGAAGATCTTGAGGACCCAACACATCCACACTAAGCCATATACTCCGGCCGGAAATGGGCTCGTGGAACGTGCTAATGGAAACCTCAACATGATGCTAAGTAAACTGGCACAAGTGAAACCTGAAGATTGGGATCTTTGTATTCCTGGAGCTTTATTTGGCTACAGAGAATCTCCTCATACTTCCACAGGATTTCCGCCAGCTACACTCTTATTCGGCAGACCCATTAAGGGCCCGCTTGAAGCCTTACTTCAGTCTCTGACAGACGAGAAGGCGGATGAGACAGTTGTCTCAGCAAGTAAATATGTGTCGGTTTTAAAGGAAAGGTTGAAACTAGGGTGGGACCTAGCGACGACTAACTTTAAGCGAGCACGCACAAAGCACGCTAACCGATACAAGAAAGTCGCGAAAGAGAGAGAGAACTAGAAGCAGGAGAGAAAGTTTTGGTGTTACTCCCTACCGAGAACAACCAACTGAAGATCGGATGGCAAGGGCCGTTTACCGTCCTGAAAAAGATTTCTAAGGCTAACTACCAGATATCTATTCAAGGAAAGGAAAAGGTTTTCCATTTAAATCTCTTAAAGAGATACTTGGAAAGACCTGTGCCGACCTCCGACCATCTCCTGACGATCGCCAAAACTGACGAAGATGACGATAGTGGCAGGGATATTCCACCGCTATCACAGGAAATCTTTCAAAAATGTCAGAAGCGGCGACGCTCTTTCAAGCGCGCATGGGAGACATTCCAGAGGAAGGAAACTTTGGGGAGTAGACTGGAGTAGGAATTGGAGAGAGATGGAGGGGAAGATGAGAGGGAAGAAGACAGACACCCCGAAGCTACGGTTATAGGAAATTTAATTCCATAACGTAGACATGGAGTGCTTCCATATCTAAAGGGGGGACGTCCTGTCACGTGGGTTTTGTTCATTAAATTACCTAGATCTTCTTCCTATTCTCTTACTCGGATTTTTTTTTATTTTATTATCTTTCCGTACTTGTTTTTCCTGTATTTTTCGCATCACTCGGGTGCGAAAAATATTTTCTTCAGTATTCTCAAACTTTACCTTGTTCTTTCTCATACTGGGATACGTAATTCTATTGCGTAGATGTCAGTGAAAACGAAACTGGGACTTTCGCTTATCTCACGATAGAGCAGACTTAAGTCTGCAGCATTCCCCGTACTGGACGATATAAGCTGTGAATATTCGTTTCGCGAGACCTAGAGGTGTCATATTGTCTGCATCTTTCACCGGTCACAACGAAAGCGCCTCGGCCGAACGCTCAGGTAGGAGCGATAATTTACACCTTTTAGTCGCAGTTCGAGACAACTGTCTGGGAATAGCAGCGACAAACGGCACCCACTGTTGGCCTGGTCAGCGCGAGGTATGGAAACGCAGAAGTGTCAGCTATGTAAGACGTCTAGTAATGGTAATGTTAAATGTAAGGTGTTGTACACGTAAAGGGGAGATGATTTCGGAGTTTGAGAAAATGTGGGATTGTTTGCCCTTGTTTTCAAATATCCACCCTAGAGCTGAAATCTGATTTCATTTCAGTCTCCAACATCTCAGTAGATGGAACACGCGTGCTAGTGAATGAAGCTTTATAGCGAATTTCATAGTTCTCGTCAGATTTGTGACGAGCTTCTAACTACCTATCTAGTGAATTATCCTAGTCGTGGTGTTACCGTAGTGCTGGGGTGAGATAAATATAATAGATATCTAGTATTTTGTGAAGTGATAAAGTGTTAAGTCGCTTATTTCATTTTAACTAGTTTCTTTTGAAAAGAGTGCTTAATTTATATAGTCTGTATTATTTTCTAGTGACGCGTTTCAGTGGAAAGCAGAAATATTATAATTTCTAGCATTAAACAATAATGTAGCTATAATGAAGTTAATTTTACTGCTAAATAATCAGACGAGATCATATTTTTCTAAACTAACTTATAAATGCTAGAAGCCTCATGAGATGTTGACGGAATACGCACGTGTTCCTAAATTCATGAGGATTTATGATTTTTTTAAAATATAACTTATCTCACGGGAAGTTTTAATAATAATAAGTCAAGCTGTAGGCTTGCCGTTTAATATGTAAGATCTTAACGAGTACATATTCTGTATAGTATATTGTATGTTGTTTTTTTCTTCATTCAGTCATTTCTGGGGGTGAACCCAAACTTGCTGGCGTTTAGTAAAAAGGACATACTTGTGAGAAGCATAGACATTTCCTATCTTTAACCACGTGGGGTTTTTTTCAAGTAACACTCGTCTGACAGTGCATATGCCATCAGAGATAGACAGTAATACAAATCCCACAAACGGTTCCTAAAGACTAGAAATATATATTGGGCTTTTGAGCCAGTTCATATTGCTCCACAAATTTAAATGTATATGCTGCCTGGCGGCGAGAATAATTGCAAGAACTAACATTTACATTTCCAACACTATTGAAAGAGTGGATAGTGAACCAAGACTATCTGTTGAGAGCAGTTGTCCACTGGTCATCCTTTCCAAATTAAGGGAATCCTCGTGTTCTTTTTTTTTTCGGAACTCTTTGTGCCCGTTTAAACTTGCTTATCAAACCTGATCAAAGTGACATTAAAAGTAAATCTAAAGTTTAACTGGTGAAGCGAACGCTCCCCGAAAACAGTGGAAGAACACCTGTATTTGTAGAGCTGGGATTCGCTTTATCCAAAGAATCCAGATTCACTGTAGAGAAGTGTCCTAAGGTTGCGCCAGACGGTGAACAACATCAAGTTTTAGGTAAGGGTGAGAGAACCGAGTGAAAGTGACGGAAGGATGTTCGTTGGTTTAATGCATTCATTTTTTTTTTTTTTTTGTAATTTTTCCTGAAGAAAGATTTGCTGCTTAATGTAATTGTTCCTTTAGAATAGATACTGCTGTCATAAGTCAGTTCTTACCTTCTAGAAAGGGGACAACATTAGACCCTAACCATATGCATCTCTAATTCTTTGGGCCATCATCTGTCATCCTAACGGGGCTGTGGGCTAAACCTAGAGTTAAGGGCATAACGGGGCTATCATCCTTGTAGCATTTTCTTGATTTTTATGACTATTTGTATATGTTTTCTTTTTGATGAAAAATGTATATGTTGTGTCGTAAGTTTAATAATGATAAATAAACTTACCCATAAATTAAATCAGTGTGCTGGTCAGCTCGTTCTAAATATTATATAATCATTGTTATAGATTTCCCACGTCTGTGTGTGTAACCGTCGTCACGTGTATGTGCGTGCCCGGGAGTAGATATAATATATGTAATATATGTATATGTGGTAGACTGTCTGACTGCTTAAAAATCTGTCGTAGAAGATAGGAGAGAGAGAGAGAGAGAGAGAAGATTTTCTCGCATCTCAGAGACAGCCTCTATCACTATTCTATCATCTCACTTGTGGTATCTATTTCCTTTACTAACTCACACTGTGACTCTCACAGTAATAACGGCCAATATATATTCAATGGCAAGACATATTCAGTCGTCGAAATACTCTGTACCGTCTGTGGCTAGAACACTGTCCTTGACAGTTTCCAATATCTTTATTAAATCAGTTCATACGACAATTCGAATCCATACTCCCTTTAGAATAAAGCTAGTTACATCTCACATAAGATCTTGATGTACTAGCGATGGTACAACATAGGGATGTAGAACATATAACATAATTTCAGCAGCTCAGACACATGCGTCCACTCGCCACGCCACACACACATCGAAGTCCCTTCAGACGATCTCTGACTTTTGCTCATCTAAACCTTCACGTCTGCCAAACTCCACCTCGAGGCAATGACGTCACTTCCTGTGTTACCAAGGACTACGTATAATAAACAAACGAGAAGCCTTGTCGAACCATCTAATGATATCGACACAAATGTTATGAATATTACTCAGAACAATAATGATGATAATGATAAGGATAAAAATGATGATAAGGATAATAATGATAAGGATGATAAGGATACAGATGATAAGGATAAGGATAAAAATGATGATAATGATAAGGATAAAAATGATGATAATGATAAAAATGATGATGATGATAATAATGACGATGACAATGATAATGATGGTGATGATGATAATGATGGTGATGATGATCATGACGATGATAATGATAATAATTATGATGATGATGAATGAAGAGGAACATAGAAGGATCCTGACTATCCATTCATTACTTAGGGTGGAAAGGAGGAAACCATGAAGCTGTCCACTGGAATGGTTAAGAAGCGTTTATAATGCACTTGTCTAAGACAAGAACGACTATTCTACGACAATTTCACGTGGTTAGATCTAAGAAAAATGGAAAGGGACAAAATAAAGAGGGGGGGGGGGGGGAAAGGCAAAAAAGGGCGATTATCCTAACCTTATACAAATTTAGCGCCATTTTAAGGGAGCCTGTCTAGTGCCGCTCTTTGCTAAAACCAAGACTGCTGTAACCAGGCAATAACATTTCCTACCGCCAGAGGGCTCTTTTGTTGTTGCTACTTTATAGGCCTATGCCCGTAATTGTGACACGTCTATTAAATCAGTGGTGTTATCATAGGCACTAAAGGAATTATGGTTCTGCTTGTTGTTCGCGGGGGGCACTGAATATCGTGTTTAAATGGTATTATTTTTGTTTATGTTTCCTGTGGTATCAAAAAATATTCACAGATGGTGGTTCGAGTGTCAATAGGAGTAGGATGGTTGAACAAAATAGCTTACCAACTGCATTCATTGGTCTAAACGTTTTAAATCATGTCTGACATTATGTTGTTGAGAATGATCGAGTCTTTATTGACAATGACCATGATATCTTAAGACCAGTGGTTCTCATATTCTTTTTACGACAACAGCACAAATTGCACAGTTTGTGAAGCTAGCGACCCATGTACCAACATTGATTAGTAAATATTAATTATAGGAGTTCAGCCAAAGGCATGCCGCTTAAAACTTACAGTAGGGGAAGCATGAGTGGCAAAGATATTGAGTAGACGGTATAGTTATGAATTTCAAATAATTAAAACTAAAGAATTTAAAACACAAGAAGAATGTATTTGTATATATTGGTATAACCTAAGTGTTAAAGTCTAGAGTGAGAGGTACGTGCCTCGCCACAAGAAGGCAAAACACACAAGGAAAACAAAAACAGTTTACATGGATATTAAGGGGCCGAAACGAAGGAGATTACAGGGCCGAAATAAAGGAGATGAAGGGGCCGAAACACTTGAGCGAAGTGGGGACGACTTCCGATGAACAGATTGCCCCCTGTTGTATCGCTCTATATAGAGTTTCCTATCATCAAACGCGTTGATGACGTATTCAGTAACTTAACTGATCTATATATTGTTTCAAGACCTCAAGGTCTTTTATATTTGGACATGCGTCCTAATATAACCGACTAGGTTGAACGGGACGCGCCACGCCAAAACGAGGCAAAATTGTATTTAATTTAAAAAAATAAAAAGTAACTTAACTCAACGCCCTTGGAACCTTGATAAAGATGATAGTTAGGCAACATGAGAAGTAGATGAATAGAACGACAGAAAACAAGCGACAAGACATGAGAAGAAAATTCGATCAAGAAAGTCTCGCGCGCGCGCATGTGTGTGAGTGTTACTTTTTTGCCGTTACAGTAGGACAAAAATTACGATATGTTTACAGAATATCCTTCATTACAGATCGTTTTTTTTCTAATCATTCGTAGCATTCATCACTCTGGGACGGTTAAAGGCGACTGGCGTGATGCTGACCACATAACCCCTAGTGTGCCGTATGGTCAAGAAAATATGGGCCTAACACTTTATTCCCAAAATTTCTCAATGGGCATGAAACGGGATCCTTTACCTTTTACTTCATTAAAGATCCTTTATTTTATTATAACTCGTAGCATTATTCCTTTCTTCACATTTTTTCAAATTTTTTTTTTTGGGTCGTTATTTTGGGGTTCGCAACCCCTGGTTTGAGAATCACTGTCTTAGACGTGTAAGAGGGACATACAGATTTGGCAGATAAATTTAACGATATGAAGAAATCTGAAAAGTCAGACATTGGTAAGCCTATTGAAAATCTGTTGAAGCTCTATATCAGGGGTCGGCAACCAGTCGATCCTGATCTAAGGGTAATCCCAGTAGATGATTTGGTTGATCCGTAGGCGATTACAAAAATAAAAAATTGGGGGGAAAGAGACAGTCTTTTTTAAACTAGGGAAATTTCGGACTAAACCTCTTCCGCCGACATTTAAAATCGTGGTGTCCCAGGGATCAAAGGTACTTTTTTTCGGGTCCCAAGTGAAAACTCTCGAGCTGGCTACAAAAATATATTCGTGAACTAAATGAGATAAGATTGTGATATTTTTCTTTGTAACGTTCGGCATTTGTCTTCCCCTCTTAAAATCACACACACACACGCATATATATATATATATATATATATATATATATATATATATATATATATATATATATATATATATATATATATATATATATATATATATATATATATATATATATATATATATATATATATATTATATATATATATATATATATATATATATATATATATATATATATATACAGTAGAACTCCATTTATCCGAACCCCATGGGACCGAGCATCGTTCGGATAATCAAATGTTCGGATAATTGGATTACATAATGTATCGAGTACATGTACACATATTTCTAAAAATAACACTGACTAACAAAAAAAAATTTTTTTTTTCTTTCTCTAACATTTCTATGTTTTTCTGGTCAATTTTAATGCGCTGTTTTTAAATCTGCAAACCGTTTTTCTCTATCAGGTCGGGATCTCTAGAAATACGCAATTGAACTTTTTTAACAATGCATACAGTATTACAACATCATTTGTACAAGAAGTGTAACAGTTATGTAGGCTTGAATTTCTTTGCAGTCGACTTTCATCGGTGAATGGCATGTGGTACATCGCGATGAAGCATCCAACAATAATCGGCAAGCATGGTCACACTCCACCGTCCTTGATAACGTGACTCCATTACGGCGATATCTTGATGGAATCGTTCTCCATGTTCATCGCTGACTTCGCCAAGGTTGTCAGGGAAAAAGTCAAGATGCGAATCGAGCAAATGGATTTTGAGGGACATGTTACAGCCCATAATTCTGTATGCATGTATGCACTGCTTAACAATATGCACATAGTCGACAGATTTGTGATTTCCCAGAAAGTTATCGACGATCGATTTGAATGCCATCCATGCGCGAAGTTCACTACCATGTAACAAGTTCTCGAATTGTTTGTCTGCAATAACTTTCCTAATCTGAGGTCCTACAAAGATACCTTCCTTTATCTTTGCATCGCTAATCTTTGCATCGCTAATTTGCGGAAACTTTTCTCGAAGATAAGTGAAAGCTTTGCTCGTTTTATCTAACGCTTTTACGAAATTCTTCATGAGCCCCCAACTTTATATGTAACGGTGGTAAAATGATGCTGTCTTTGTTAACCAATGGCTCGTGTATTACATTTTTATGCCCGTGCTGCATACGATCCCTGATAGGCCACACCTTTCTTGCATAATGTTCCTGTCTGTTGCGGCTGTCCCATTCACATAGGAAGCAACAAACTTTAGTATACCCAGTTTGCATGCCCTTGAGAATTGCAATGACCTTTAGGTCTCCACAAATCCGCCATTGGTAGTCATTGTACTTTATTTTTGCCAAAAGTATAGCCATATTGTCATAAGTTTCTTTCATATGAACAGATTAGGCGACTGGAATTGATGAAAATAAATTTCCATTATGCAATAACACGGCTTTTAGACTAGTCTTGGAAGAGTCGATGAAAAGTCGCCATTCGTTGACTATGTGCTCATGACCGAGGTGCACCATTAGACCTTTTACATCTTTGCAATAGCAAATGTCATCATCCATCTCAAAGTATTGAACAAGTTCTCTGTGTCTATGACGAAATTTAGATATCGGAGTATTGGGCGCTAAAAGATTCCATTCTTTGAGTCGCGAACCGAGTAATTCTGCTTGTCCTTTGGGGAGAGCGAGATCACGTATTAGATCTGAAAGTTCTGAATGGTTAATTAAGTGAACACCATCATTCACCGGTATATAATCCGAGTCAGAATTAGTTTCTAAAGCAGGTAAACTATCACTTTCTGATGGTTCATTCACGTCCAACGGATATTGTTCTGGTGGAACTGGGATCGGACACGTGATTGGATCATGAGGCACTGGTTTCGAAACCGATTCAATATTTGGATAAACCACAGACTTTCTAGTTTTAAAAGTGAAACCATAGATATTTGTCAAGCAGAAGTAACAATCAGTAGCGTGATTTGTCGGTTCACGCCATATTACTGGCACTCCAAAAGGCATCGACTTATGCTTCACGCGATTTTCGTAACCAACCTGCCAATGTATTTGCACAAGTCGAACAAACTGCATTTGGCTTCCAAGATTTATTTGCATCATCAACTTTCGAATCGAAATAAAGTTCATATGCTTTCTTTAGCAATGGTGTAAAGTTTTCTGGTGAACACGATCGGTAAAATATCCGCACACGTAACAGAACAGATCAGCCGAATTTCTACAATTTCTAGAAGCCATATTTCACTCAGAATTATTTCAAAATACAGTAACTATTTGAAATATAACGTAACATATGTCATGCATCTTTTAGCAGTATAAAAAGTAGAATTATTTTGCATTTTATTAATTTTTAAAAAGTTATATAGCAAAAATGAAACGGAGCAAATAACGGTTTCCCAAAAATATATTTATTCACAAATATCTTAAGAACCCGACGTGATAGAGATAAACGGATTTCAAATTTGAAATCAGCGCAAGAAACTGACCTAAGAACACTTATTCTTATATAAGAAAGAAAAATGTTGTTTGTCAGTGTAATTAACCATCACAAGGAAAATACACTATAAAACATATTTACTTGTACTGTAATAATAATACCCACACTGTATTAGATCACTGTATCACCAAAATCTTTTATTACACTGCAGTGCATGTACTACTTGTATTAATTATTTTTGTTAAGAAAGAGAAATGTTTTCAAAATAACATTACAAACGATTCAAAACCAGGCGCAACTTACGTATATATATATGTACATGCACAGATGTAGCCCACTATTTAAAATAATGAGGAATCCTCTTTTGCACCAAACTGGATAGTCTCCTTTTGGCTGCTAAGTCCCGCATTCTCTTCAACAGCAGAAGCTGTGTAGGACAGCTGTCATCTTCTTGCTCGTACCAAGCCATCGCTGTTTCTAGTGCTATAAAGGCCTCTTCAGGACTTGGTCGACGTTTTGGTTTTTCTTCATAATCTACAAGTGCATCATGTACTTCTGAGGAGTCTTCATCATCGGTCACTACATGTATTTGGTTTTCTTCTTGCACAAAAGACAAAATTTCTTCATCGTTCAAAAACTGAAAACCAGAATCATTATCATCTTCTAGCCACATGTGTGCATCATCTTTGTCACAGTCCGAAAATCCGGGCATTGCTTGAAACAGTTCCACAACTTCATTTATACAATCATCATTTGTGTCCACTGCAGTAGTTTCATTTCCTCCTTTTTCCCCAAGCAATCTACTCCAAGCCTTGTTGAGATTATCTTGTGACAGGGTGGTCCAAGCATCAGCTAACATATAGCAGCAGTCTTTGATATTAAGCTTTTTGGAAAACGCCACCACACTTTCTTCATCTTCAGCCAACAATAAACGACGCAGGACTTCCTTCTTGTACATCTTTTTAAGCTTTGCTATAACACCCTGATCCATTGGTTGAATCAGTGCTGTTACATTGGGAGGCAGAAAAATTACTTTAAAATTTGCATCAACTGCATTCAATGTATCCTTCTCTGGATGAGATGGTGCATTGTCCAGTAGAAGAATTACTTTTCCAGTTTTCTTTTCTTGTTCTCTCAACCTCTTCACATTTGGGATGAACTGATTTGTATACCAATCAAGAAATATTTCACTATTCATCCAAGCACTCTTCTGTGCTTTGTAACACAATGGGAGACATGTCACATTCTTTAAACAACGTGGTTTTTTGGCTTTGCCGATCATTAGCACCGGTAAACGATGACTTCCACTGGCATTAGCGGCTACCAAAATTGTTACTCTCTCTTTGCACTTTTTAAACCCAGGGGCAGCTGCTTCGCGCTGAGATGCAAGTGATTTTTGAGGCAATGATTTCCAGTATAAGCCAGTCTCATCGGCATTATACACATCATCGAGTGAATAACCTTCTTCTTCCAAAAAAGCCAAGAATGTTTCTTTAAAATTTTTAGCGGCAGTTGCATCGCTAGATAAAGATTCCCCTTGAATCTCCAATTCTCGTATGCCATGACGAGATTTAAAGTTTCTTAACCATCCCTGGCTAGCCTTAAAGTCAGGAGGACCGTCAAGTTGATTGTTGAACTGAAGTGCCTTTTCACACAACAGAGAACCAGAGATAGGTTCCCCTTTGCTTCTTCTTTGCACAAACCATATATACAAAGCCTCTTCCAATTTCACATCTTTCGCATTTCTCATGGTTTTACGTTTCTTCGACCAATTTTCACTATCAAATTTCGATGCAAAACTCATAATTTTATCCTTGTTACTTTTGATGTCAGAGACGGTAGCTTTCCCAACATTGAAAATCCTCGCAAGTGAAGACACAGTTTCACCTTGTCCTAGTCTCTTGATAATTTTCTGTTTTCGTTTCAATTGACAAAACATTGCGGTTCCTTTTATATGCTTTAGGCCTACTGGAAGATGCCATATCGCACAGAGAAATACTTGTACACCAAAATTATTCTGCTGTAGTAGCAGACACAATTATTTTAAGTTGAACTGTCTGTTTAGCCAGTGTTCTACCTAGAACGCACACGTACACTGGATTGATAAACCAGATATTAACTGACTTTATGATCTAACTGACTTCCTGTACGTAAGCGACCGACCATTAGCCATCCCATTCTCTACAAATTGGTCGCACACATTTGAAGTTTGCCGCATCAAAAGATTCAGAATTTTAGTCTAACGTGACTGTGGCATCTGATTTTTTTTTTTCTGGAAAAAGTGTTCGGATAATTGGATGTTCGGATAATTGGGGTTCGGATAAATGGAGTTCTACTGTATATATATATATATATATATATATATGTATATATGTATATATGTATATATATATATATATATATATTTATATATATATATATATATATATATATATATATATATATATATATATATATATATATATATATATATATATATTCATGTTATACCAATGATGTAACACCCACTAGAATCCTAGGTACGTTTGCACAGAGCCGACAAGATACTGTTTCTACCATTGTATTTGTGTCAGAAATAATTTCAATAACCTATTTGTATCTTCAGCTGTAGCGACATTCTACACCTTTGTTGATTGCGTAAGCTCAAAAGGGGCGGTTGGTGTTTCAGGTCGGCAACCGGTCGATCGTGTCCTACCGATAGATCACAATGGAGGATTTGGTAGATCTATAGTTGACGGTTAAGGAAATTTCCAAAAAGCCCTCTACCCCCAGCATCTAAAAGCGCGGCAACGCCCATGATAAAGTAAACATTTTCCGCGTTCTAAGTGACAACACAGGAGCCAGCTTACTAACATTCACTTTATTTATGAGCTACATAAGTTAGGAATGCTAATTTTTCTTTAAAGTGAATTAAACATTTTTTAAATATTACTTTAGCGTGAATTTTCCGCAGTTCTGTCACTGGAAGAAGTGCAGGGAAGCGGAGAGTCCGGGAGAAATAACAGTTATATATGCGCTTTCTCCAAATTCCAAATACTGTGAAGCCAGATAATACGAGTATATGTACACGCACACGCACACGCACACGCACACGCACACGCACACGCACACACACACACACACGCGCACACACACACACACACACACACACACACACACACACACACACACACACACACACACACACACACACACACACACACACACACACGCACACAGAGATATATATTATCCGAACCTTTTCAATGGATGTTCAGCATCGGTCACTGTGAAGTGACTTTTGCTTCATCCTTTGAATATGTATTTATCAAGGTAGACATTTTGAGAGCTCAATGTTCCTAAAGTAGATCCTCATTGCTAATGTGTGTGCCTACCCTGCTCTAAATTTAACAGATTAAGTCAGTTTGCTAGCTCATTATTGCTTCGCTTAAGTCATTTCGTTAAGTCAAAGTATTACACGTTCAATAAGTTAATCCACATTTCCAAGCCACAGTACTATCACATCATGAAACTAACTTGTCCCGATCCACTTATCTTTGTGTCACGTGCATTGCACGTGCCTTTCTGCTGGTGTCTGTCTGCGTGTCTTTGATGGCTTAAAGAACGTGGAAATTTGGCGACTATAAGCGATAACAGATGTGTCTGCACAATGTTAAGTTTCTGGGTTGGTATCTATAAATGAGCGTGATAGAATATAAAGACGAATTTCAATGAACAGGTACAAAAGAACATCGTGAGAATGGAGTAAGGTTACACTGATAAGACTGGGAATCTATCAGAGGTTTCAGTGCGCCGTTAGGGGTTATCTCTTCCTGAAGCAATGTTGCACTGTTGAGCAACCTTGACATTTAGCTTTCAGCGGAATGCTCTGTAGCCGTATCACAACATCCACCCTCGCCACCGACGCTGGTTTTGTGACTTAAGAATTCTTAAGTTGCTTTTGCATGATCACTAGCTTCTTCCATCATGTGTTCTGTGTTTCTGTTGATCTTCAATAGCGTCTTAAGGCGATTTCAGATTTTTTTTCAGCAGCTGAATCTATGATCCTGATTTCTTTAGTAACCTAATTCGTGTACCTGACGTCTTCCTATGTCTAATACATGATGAAAGCGTGTTTAGAATATTCGCACTTCTTGTACCAGGCAGCTTGTAGGTTTAACCAGACACCAGGATGGATCATGATTTCTTCCACGCGTGTAAACCGTTTACAGCTGGGTAGAATAGAACGTGACGCTACCAGGTCTGAAAACAACAGGTAAACAAATACTTTTTGTGAGAAATTATATTATATTTCTAAAACATAGTTGTATATTGTGACGGGATGGGAATTTAGTGACTAGATGATAGTAAGTTAAGTCAAGGTATACTTGAAGAAATACCCCAGTCTCAGAAATAAGCACTGGTGTATGGATGGCACAGAATATAGTCAGACGATTAAGTACTCTTGTCCAGATGGTAAAGTGCAGACCAAGAGCCTACCTAGTCTTCCCGCTACGACTTCTCTATTCTCTATTATAATTTATCCCCACTTAACCAAATTCACAATAATGAACAAATGGAAATAAATTCACAACTACAGAAGTTAAAATTAATCAATTTATTTAGTAATTGTTTTATCTCTATCTCTTCTTTCTCTTGGAAAATCAACAGTGTATATACACACATAAACACACACACACAAAAGATTCACTTATTAAATTAGATTTCACAACAAAAGTCACCGTGTTCTTGTTATCTGTTCACTGACTATGTATACTTAAAGTTCAGCACACGATTCTTCTGTACAATATTATGACATTGTTTTTTTATTTGTGACTTATCTGGCACAAAGCCCTGGAATGTTGAGCTGTAATGCTACACCCGGTTCGATTGTAGTAGTTGACACACTGTGTTGTTCCTCTACTGGACTACCAACACCAGATGGAGACCAACGAGCAGGAGTGGATCCAGAATGATGTGCTCCTTGTTCAAATGCGCAGGAAAGCACTAGTGGTCCTCACTTCCAGAGTGAACTTGTCCACAATAAACCTGCAACAATATAGACCGTGTAGATAGCCTCTTTCCACGGGTTGCCACCAGTCCTAGTGTTGGTGTGTGTTAGTATCGTCAGAGTTTTCATGAATGTGAGGTGCCCATATGTCTGTTATATATATGTCAGTGTTACATGTGTCTATATGCTGATATATAATATACTAAAGATACAATAATATCATATATTTGTAATTTAATACACCAGATATATTTACACACATGGTATGATGCACTAGTAACCTTTAAATCTCCCACTTGTCAAGTCAGCTCTGACAAGTGCTGATAACTTGATAGCATGTCTATAATAATCCTAAAAAGGACTTTTATCAGTGCTCTGCTGGGTACTTGTTAAATTATGGACATCGCAATCGTCATTAATCATACCAACTTATAGAATTAGTCATACACGGTACATCAATCACCATATCTATACGTTTAAAAAAAAACGAATAACCTGAAATGTACAGTTATATTAATTATACAAGTATTTATGGCAACTCTACTTACCCTCTTGTTGTCGAAACAACAGCTGGAAACTTTAAAGCAAGGTTAATCTGCCACTGATACAAATGTAGGGATGAATCTGCGGCTAGCTCTGATACCTTCTGTCCGTCTCGTAAACTGCTGAAATGTGTGTGTATCGAATCGTTGTTGTTGTTGTTTTGAAGAAGTGATGGGTGGAGAGCGGGCACTTAACAGCTGACCGTTATTGCCTCTTCTCGTTCCATCTTGGTCTACCCTGTTCAACCTGAAAATTAGTTATAATTGGGGTATTTAGTGTCATTTTATTTAACAATTTTGTATTCCATTTAAATAACTATTGTCTTTTGCAGTTGCTGATTTTTATTTATATTAGTATTTGTCCATTTCATTTTCTCTTTTGTATTGTTTATAGATAACTATTGTCCTTTATCCTTGTTTTTAATTTGTATTAGTATGTTCTTTTTGAGTTGTTGTTGTTTTTTTTTTTTTTTTTAAACCTCGTTGTCTTTCCTTGTCCTATGAGTAGTTAGTAATTTTTTTTTTACTTGTTTTTTTTTTTTAAAATGATTTGCTAGTTCTTGTTGCTTAATTTCTATGAAGTACTAACCTTATATGTTTTCCTTTGTTTTATGTACATATCTTTTAAGTATTGATTGGGCATCTCCTGGCGCATCTTTCGCGAGAGGGTTGAGATGTTATTAAAATATAAGATATCCTGGACAAAAAGTTGTATCAGGTGATACCAGGATAGTGCCAGATAAGAGTCTGGTCTTATAAGTAATACCCCCTTCTCTGAAAAGAGTAAGGGTGTATGGATATCAAAGGCAGGTCAAGCTGTATAAGTTTCCAGGTATGATGTTATTGTATTATCCTGGATCCCTATGGGCTCCCTCTCAAGATCCTCCCTTGATTATTACAGTATATTATTATTATTATTGTTGACTCTGCTAGGGGATATTAACAAAATTATTTCCAACAAGAACATAAACTCAACTTTAATATGTAAGTAAGTCTGCTGGTAAATATTTACAATTTATTTAGCCTATACCGTTTCTCTGTTCGGTCTGGAAAGTTTGAAATGAAATCAAATTTATTTACAACAATAAATCAATAAACAGTGAAAATAATTAACAATCTTAAAAAGTCATTCACTTGTTGAAGGTTATCACTTGGGTTAATTATCTCCTTTTAAAGAACATTTATATGATACTAATGAGTTTTGTCACTATTTCTTGAATGTGAAGCTAGTAATGGGTAAATTTATGTCCACACTTTTCATCATACACTGTAGGCTATCTTTATTAGTATCTTGTTTGTTAATGTCGGGGCATAATCTGGATACGATGACTAGTGGCTTTGTTTTGCCACTTATCTGTTGTTTAGAGATCGTTCACACTCCTGCCATGGACGGACAAGTATTATGAATTCCTCCAGGCAGTGGAAGCTGGGTATCTGGCTCTGTTGACCACAAGAGCACTCGCACCACAGAGTCCAACAGAGGTGGATGACTCTTTTAAGTTGGTGTAGTTTTCAGGATAAAACCTGAAACAAAAATAAACGTAACCCCTATATGGTCCATCACTATTCCATTATTACACTAGATGGAGATGATAGACAGTGTCAGACAATGTGCTAGCAGATGCACAGAACAATTTATACCAGTATTACCCACAGCCAGTTCTCCGTGACTACACTTTCCTTCTAAATCCTTAGTTAGATCTATTTGTCCATGCTACGCCTCCATACAATGATTTGCTCTAGTATAAAATACTAAGTAATACCTTGATCAATACATTAAAACAATTTCTGTCATCCTTCCTTATGTTCCTGGTATGTGTCCCATTCCAACAAGAAATAATTCTCTAAATGCTTTTCCAAACCTACAGACACACTTTTGCCATCATTCGCAATTTATTTTGAATATACACAGTCTGGTATGTCCTTCAGAAATTACACAATGGTTGCAGAAACACGTCTACACACTCCCTATCGCACACTGTAGTGAATTATAAGAAATACATATAATTATATATCCTGGGAAGAATTTAGAGAAAAGCTAGAAAAAGATGCACAAGAAAACCAGAAATTGTTCTATAAGACCCTAAAGAACATGAGGAAGGAAAAACAATGCCCTCTCAAATTTATAAATGACAAGCAATGCAAATTGCTTATTGCCCCGAAGGAAGTAATGGAAAGATGGAAAGAATATTTCTCAGAGCATGGTGAAGCATCAGAAATGATAACCACTAACACAGAAGAGAAAACCAATGATGGTGAAGATGACATAAAGATGGAAGAACTGAAGGCAGCATTGGAGAAAATCAAGATGGGCAAAGCAGCAGGGCATGATAGTATAACACCAGAAATGGTTAAGTTCATGGGAGCATCAGGCGGCCTATTACTCTTAGGGGTTTTACAGGCAGCGTGGTACAACAAGACCATACCAAAGGATTGGGAGATTGCCATCATAACACCAATTTTCAAAAAGGGTGACAATCGACAGTGTGGAAACCATAGAGGCATATCCCTTCTCAGTGTCCATTGGTAAAATCTACTCTAGAATCCTAGAGCAGAGACTCCGACGCCTAGCTGAGCCACAATTGGATGAGGTCCAGTGCGGATTCCGAGCAAACCGAAGTACTCAAGACCTAATCTTCACACTCAGACAGCTGAGTGAAAAGGCCCTTGAGTATAAGAGTGAGATCCATCTTTGTTTCATAGATCTGGAAAAGGCGTTTGACAGGGTCCCCTGGAGCAAACTTTGGGACTGTTTGGCAAGGAAGAATATTCCAGCACCTCTGATTCATGTTATACAGAGCTTCTACAAGTCTTGCAGAAATTATGTGAGGACAGCAAACCATAAGTCAGAAGAGTTTAGGACCACCACTGGTGTAAGACAAGGTGATATCCTATCACCTTACCTCTTCATACTACTTATGGACGATGTCATCAAGGCATGTAAGGAGAGAACAAGAAAGTATTCAGTGGGGTACTGGAAGATGAGACAGGTCTATATTTCAGAGCTGGCATTTGCTGATGATGTTGCCCTGATTGCTAAATCAGAGGCATATCTCCAATCCAACCTGCAAGTCTGGAAGGAAGAGCTGGAGAAGAGAGGGATGGTCATAAGCAGCTCTAAAACAAAATCTAGGGTGATATCACGAAAAGAAAGAAGACATCAGATTAAGCTGGGAGAACAGGTCCTGGAGTAGGTCGACCACTTTAAATACCTCGGAGCTATTATCGACCGAAAGGGAGGCATCAAAGAAGAGTTGGCCACTCGAAAAGCAGCAGCTGGGAGACTTTTTCAGGCCATAAATCGAGGATTCCTCAGCAAAAGAGAGGTTGGTAAGAAAACGAAGATGGCTGTATACCGCTCCACCTATGTCCCAGTCTTGACATATGGATGCGAGTCATGGGCAATGACTACAACCCATAAAAGCCACATCCAAACCTCAGAAACGAGGTATCTGAGGAAGGTGGTTGAAGTAACAAGAAGAGACATGGTACGCAACCAGACGATACGTCAAGGCCTTAAATCCTACCCCCTGCAGACCCAAGTAGAACAGTCCCAATTAAGATGGTTTGGCCATGTCTGCAGAATGGGAGAAGATCGGCTACTACGACAAGCATGGGAAACAAAGAGCCAAGCATCCAGACCCCGAGGACGACCCAGAGTTCGCTGGGAGGACAACATTAGAAAATCTTTAAAGGACCGAGGACTAGAATGGAACCAGGCCAGGAGGAAGACAGCCGATAGGATAGTCTGGCGCTCTCTCTTCCAAACATCTACACCTCACGGTAGAAGGGGAACGACTAAGTAAGTATATATATATATATATATATATATATATATATATATATATATATATATATATATATATATATATATATATATTCTTTCTTACCCTCAGGCACACACAGACGAGCTGTTAATGGGCATCTATGGTCTGCTCTTCAGATGCAGTTGGCAAAGGCACACTTCATTAACAATTTTACCGTTTCTTCTGCTCGCTGTGCTTTTCAAATCTTATGGCCTCAATTTAGCAAGGGCTAGTTCTATTTATACTAGCACATCCGGCGTATCGGAACGCAGGGGGCTAAAGTGGTATTGCGAATCTCAAAATGAGGCATAATGTGTCTCTCTGTTCAATTATGAAAAACTATTTTTCCAATTACCTTACTTATTTCTGGAGCGATTTTATTCACCCAAAGCTTAAATTATACCCTGAGTTATTCTTTATCTATCTATCTAATAATCTTTTAGTCTCCTAAGTGCATTTTATTTTATGCTTACTTTAAACAGCTAAATTAGAGACTAACCTGATGTGTCGAGGCTTTTCCACTCGATTTTTCTCTCTTAATAAACTACTTTTCGAGGAAGTCTTTACACCTACCTCTAAAGTAACATTCCTGTTGTTGAATTATAGACCTTTTCCCGGTGGTACTTCTTTCCTACTTATGTAATTAAATGGCATCCTTCACTCGGTTGCACGGATTGAGACTCCATGTTAAGCCTAGTACGTTTCAGTAAACACACGAAGAAGGAAGTCTTTCCATTGGCCAATGTATCATACAGTTCTTTCAATGTATGGCGCGCGGTGTGGTCAGAGATACTCAGAATTATACAGAAGGCCGTGTTGTGAAACAGACTAACTCACGACAGCATCTATACTTAAAACCTTATCACCTGTCATGTCTATATTGTGATTTCTATAGTAAGTTTTTAATTCAAGCCTTTGTTGTTCGTACTTTTTACAGTGGATCAGGTAGTGATCTATGTGATTCTCTTCCTGACATTCTTGGCAGTGTGGTTCCTCTATCATAAAGTATGCTGCACCGAAACGGAGACGCCACAGTTTTTTGTTCGATGGTATCTTTAATTCTTCTCTGATGTGTATCGAATCTGAAATCCCCGCTTGGTATATGCTTGGAGCGCGGGCGAACGAGATACACCTACGTCACAACTAATTCCTGACTGAAATCAGTCAGCCTTTCGAGAGCAAATTTTGGCAGATTGTGCTTTTCTACCAATACATATCTTCTCCGTTCACTCCAACTACCGTACCAATCGCTCTCCTTGATATCTCGTTAGATCCAGCTCACTTGTAGCTTTCTTTGGATGAAGGTTTTACCCAATTCCGAGCTGTCTTCATTTTTATATAATTTTCCAAAGTTGCATTTGCACGATTTTGTCAGCATCAACACATGCATAAATGCCATGTTTACAGTATTTAAGTCATATAGTAATATTCACACGATGTCCATACTTTCCTTCCATCTGCTCCTAATTTAGGGTTATTAGAAATCCTTTTCCATAATTCCTTATTTGCAATATATGGCTAAGTCTAACCTCCGGTTGCACAAAGTGCGATTTTCTCGCTTCAGCCATTGTGAATAGCGAACCGGCCTTCTATGTCATAGGGAAAAGGTCGTCTCTGATTGGCTGATCCAAAAATAAGCTACAGGGAATTTCTTACAATTATACGACATATATGCAACAAATATGTTTGTTTTATATACTATAAATGAGGACGTTAGAATATTTGACTATAACCAATTAGGTGTACAACGCGGCCCTTGGGAGAAACTTGTACTATATAGTGACGCCCCATTCGGTTCGTGGAGTAGGAAAAGGTAAAATATGGCAGATGACTTTTTCTATCCCATTTTTGTGTCGTTGATCCTGGACTTCATCAGTTACTTGTTCTGTAATTAGAGTGCAAAATTTGTCAAGGGTACTTGGTAGGTACTTCTCAACCCAGCTGTAAATGGGTACCTGACTGTGCTCTTGAGTTAATGATGAGAAGGGCAGCGGGGAAGAGACCTTCATACCTCATCTAATAAATCAGGACACAGTGTGGCAAACACTCTAACACTTCACTCCCCTACTGCAAGTTCTGCTACGGGACTACCTATACAGTTACTTCTTTAATCGAGAACTTAGAGAACTCCCGGAGTTCGGCAAGGATGCCTCTTGCCAAAATTTCTCTTTTTACTGCTTATAAATCGGATTGTGAAAACATTAACTTTAACCACACAAAAATAGAATTTAGTCAACTCTTGGCAATCTAGATTTAGTCGATGACCTTTCCCTTCTGTCCCACAACACCAACCACATGTAATACGGAGAAAGAATACTGTATAATAATTCACTGCAACAAGGTGCGAAAATCAACAAAGATAAAGATCATAAGACTAAATACGATAAATGATAAAGAGACTACATTTCGAGAAACACTATTACACGATGTGGAATCATACATTTCTGTTGGTAGCAATATAGACGAAGTTGAAGGATCGTATAAGTGGTATCAAATTAAAAATTAAAGAGAAGACAAGAGGGGCTTTCATTGCATTGCGAACAAGATAGAGATTTGTTTTTTTTAATCAGCTTCAACACAATAATACAACAGCGGATAATAACGCCACATCATTGTAGTTATACACAACAGATAGACGGTACGAGATCATCTAATTTACACACAACATAATAATAAAACAGCGGTTAATAATGTCAGATCATGGGAGTTATATACAGCAGATAGTCGGTACCAGATCATCTATTGTACATACAACACAACAATACAACAAACAGCGGATAATAATGCCAGATCATGGTAGTTATACGCAACAGACAGACGGTATCAGATCATCTAATTTATACACAACACAATAATACAAGAGCGGATAATAATGTCAGATCATGGTAGTTATACACAACAGATAGACGGTACCAGATCATCAAATTTACATCCAACACAATAATACAACAGCGGATAATAATGCCAGATCAAGGAAGTTCTACACAACTGACAGACGGTACCAGATCATGTAACTGTATGCACACAAACATAATGAAGCCTAGTCATGGAAGTTACAATATAATGTACAGATGATACCAGATAATACAAGTTATTGTAGCAAGTTTAATTTGCTGGGGAGGTTATGATGTTATACCTAAAAGGAAAGAAATCTGTGTCTGTGTTAACCGTGTGAGGTCAAGCACATGTAGGCCCCTGACTCTAATAGATGATAATGATGTATTTGCAGGGAACCTAACGCTACCTCCCTAGATCTCACACGGTCACTATTTTGGCTCTAGTGTCTGGTGTATGATGTACCTAATGTCTAGGGGAGAAATGGAAATGATGGTACATAAACACAAAACACTTTAACTCACTATAAGGAATTGACTAAAACAGTGGTTAAGGTTTTTCTTTAAAATTCAATATTTTCTTTTTACAATTTAATCTGCCTGTCCCGCCATCTCTTTTGGACCGGTCTTTGAAAATGAGGAAAAGATAGTTTACATAAAAGGATTAACTAAAATGTGTGGACACTTTGTCCGATAAGTATAATGTCACTCTATCTCTCCTGTTGGTGTATTCACAGATTACAACTTTATTATCTAATAGTGTTTGTCACTTGTTAGGAGGGGCTGTAGTTTCATCACCCCCCATAAAATCCTGGGTATGATTGAAAATACCAAAGTTTATTATAATTGAAGTGTCAGATATACCCAGATGCTAACACATCACCTGGGATTCTTTGTAGAAGGATAATTCAGTATGTAGTTGCAGAAAATATAGATATATCAGCACACACAAGCTCCTCCAGCTATCTGCTGACAGCATAAACGTTTTACCGGAGACTTGTTGGCGTTAAACTCACTCATCAGGTTTCCTGTCACCGGCTGATAACAGGAAATAAAACCTCTGCAATAAAAAGACACCCTGGCCTTTATATATCTGATCACACTTTATTATTATTATTTACATACGGTGGTATGGAGACAGCCTCGCGTGCATACAGGTGCACTCGCCCCTAATTTTATATGACTCACACCTTGCTGTGACCACACCTCAGGTCTCTATGGCAGATACGCCACTGTACTTTTACATAGTTTTCCTCACTACAATAACGTGGAGTAACCACATTTCCTTGTGTATGATTTGCTCTCTTTTTTTAAATTATAAACGCTCCAGGCATGTTGAACAGTGTTCATGGAACACGGAGGCTTACTAACAATTCTAATACAATAAAATTAAAACCAAATCATGACAATATACAACAGTTAGATACAGTTCAATGTGAGGACTCAACAATGTCTGCTCCCGGCATGTCCTTCACTTTTCCCAATAGCAGTATCTAACTTTGGCAGTTGTAATAAACATATTAATACATAAAGCATTCTTACCACAATTTCAAGAAATATAGAACAAATAACGCTGACGTGCAAAGAATGGCCTCAGTTTTTCTCTGCCCTGCCCAGACTGCTAATTAATTCTTTATTTTACAAATTAACACAGCTGATCTCAGCGTATTTGATAGAAAAAGTTTTTGTCAACTGGCGATGAGCATTGAAAGCTTTTTGCTAATATCTATTAGTACTGGCCAATGGAAAACTTGCGACTACCAGAATTCAAATGTAGTTTTTGAAAAAAAAAAAAAAAAAATTCCAAACAAACTCTGTGTCTGGTAGTCGATTGGTCAGTCTGCGTTAGTTATGCCAATACAAAAAGATGTTTAGTTTTGGTTAACTTTTACCCACCGCTCCCCGTTTACTCCTATACTCTTTTTACCCAATCGGATTTGAATTTACTCCAATGCCTCTTTCTAAGCTGGCGTCCCCACTAACGTTATAAAAAAACAAGCAGGAACCACAGTCTGTCCGTCTTAGTGTTACTAGACATTTAGTATTTTCTCAATAACTTGGCTAATACTTGGACTACCATATTTTTAAAACACATTTTTGCTCAGGAGACTCCAAGCTATACTACCATATGATTTTTATGGTCAGTTTCAGTATGGTTTAGATTTTCAATTTTGTCACTGTCAATCGTCAAATAAAAAATTTTACACAAGTCGGCCAGCTTCCCCCTCTCATCTCTCTCTAGCATTTTTATTCAAATAACTAACTTGTTTGAGTGACGTCAAAAAAAATATTACTCGGTGAGAATTTAAACTGTCTGTGTGTATATATCATCGGGCCAATCCCACCGCGTGTCAAGCGAAGCGGGGTTTTGCGCGGCGGGTGTTAGAATCGGCGTTAATTATTACTGTTGTCTCGTGTTACACTACCAAAAATGTAAGGATTACTACTATTAGAGGCGTTAAAGTTAAAGTATTACGTTAATTCAGACAGTAACTTGGCTGCACACTTCTGGAAGATCGTTAATTATAAGTCTTGCCGCAGTCTCTATCAGATCGGGCAAAATGTTAAAAATGTTTAAAGTACGTCACAAGGAAAGCGAGTAGGTTTATACGGCGGGATCGTTTCTAAGCATTACCATGGCACAAAATTCAGCGCGATGCTGGCGTGTGAGATGCCTATAGTCAGACACATACGGGCGGGGTTATTTATTATCATAGGACTAAAATCTTAATGAAATGAGCGATTATCTCGCAGATTTTACTACAGTTATACACAACGCAGGGATGGCACCAGACCATGGAAAATGCGCAATAGATAAACGGTCCCAGATCATGCAAGGTGGGCACAACGGATAGACGGTATCAGTTAATGGAAGATATACACAACAAATATTGGTGCTAAACTAGGTGAAGCTATACACAACAGAGATTTTCTACCTAATCATTGTATCAGAGCGTCCGACTGACAGGGTGGTTAGAGCGCTTTTCTCTCGTGGCAAAGGTGCCGCGTTCGATTCACAGTATCAGCATGCTTCAGTCTACCCAGCTGTAAATTAGTACCTGACTTTGCTATTGAGTTAGAGAAGGAAAAGGCAGCGAGGAACTGCTCACCCCACCTCTCGATGCTAGACCTAGTATATTAAAGTCTCTAACACTTCACTCCTCCACGGCAGTATCTGATATGGGACTACCTTGACCTTTTTTGTCATTGTAGCGGCAGCGCAGATAGTATGTAGACAGCACAATTAAGAATTTCAAAGATTTATTTTATTTTAAAGTTCTTGAAACACAAAAAGAACGAATATAAGAAGGTTCTGATTGTATAGACAGCTTCTCGGTGGATCTCGGTACTGTGATAAAGAAGATAATTAGGAGACTGAGAAGATGATGAATGACACGACATGAAAACAAGCAAGGCGAAATAATGAGAACAAGAATCTCATGTTTCCAGAAGTGCGCATGTGTGTTATTATTTTTTTTTTTTTTTTGGTTCAATCCAGACCACTTTTTTGAAATTACAGTAGGATACAAATTACCGAATGATAAAAAAACCAGCCTCATTTTTAGATTTAAAAAAAAAATTCCAATAATTCTTTTTTCACATTATTATTCAAATTTTTTCGTCATTTTTATTCATCATCTTTTTCTTCATCTTTGAAAGCCTTAGAAACTCTATACTTCTACAAAGTTTCCCTCCATTAGATATAGCAGATATCTCTCACGACCAGGAAATAACATGCCGACAGTCGTTGATGATCGTATTTCTCCATTTTGTATGTTAGCAACATCTTGATTCAAAAGCCTTTATTGCGTTCTTCCCACGTTCAGTTGACATATTTATCACGGCTCTTTTCTCACCTTTTTTCTCGTTTTCTCTCATCCGTCTTCTACTATAACGGCTGTGTGGCCAGGTTTTCTCATTCTTCTTTTTAATGATTTGTTCCAGAAACTTTGCGCTTGTGTTGGTGATGCTGAACATTTATGTAGGTCAGGGCTTCTTAACATTTTGTCTAAAGACCCCTTGAGGGTTCGAGAATGAATTCTAGGGAGTCTGTGAACATAACTTAGCAATTTTATTTTCAACAAAATTTTAATTGAGAGAATTACCATAGACTTCTGCATTTAAAGAAATATATTCTGTTTACGAATTATGTTAATGTTTCAGTACGACAATCTAAGCTTATCGATTTTTCTTTGTAACAAAATGTATTATTTCTGTGTAACATTTTAAATTACGCATTCGTGTATATTTTTTTTTCTAAACAGCGGTCCTTAGCCTTCACAAGACAGTCGAAGGGGTTTAGAATTAGAACATAAACTAAACTAAATTGTGATTGGGTTTCACCCATGATAATCTCCCGAGGTTACGTTTTGCGTGGGCAAAATTTTAACTTTAAAATCTAGAACGTTTTTGAAGATTTCCCCAATGCAGTTCCTTCTTCGTCAAAGGAGATTATGACTGCTTTGTACGGGTTTCCTCACACTTACAAGGAACTAATAGCAGAGGTAATCCCTGGCTCCATAGGTAGCAGAAAGAGGTTGATCATGACATCATATATATATATATATATATATATATTTATATATATATATATATATATATATATATATATATATATATATATATATATATATATATATATATATATATATATATATATATATATATATATATATATATATATATATATATATATATATATATATATATTTATATTTATATTTTATATATATATATATATATATATATATATATATATATATATATATATATATATATATATATATATATATATATATATATATATATATATATATATATATATATATATATATATATATATATATATATATATATATATATATATATATATATATATATATATAATGTAAACATTTTCCAAACTCAGATTTGTTATGTATATATATGTAAACGATATGCATTGGTCTTCTTTGCTCTCCTGAACATTCTTTCGTCTGTCTCGATGGCCAGAAACATTCAGAAGAAGATGAAATGCTGGAGGAAAGAGGAGGTCGCCTGATGCTTAAATCAGGATACATAAGACTTAAGAGAGGTATTATTTTTTATCTAATCTCAGTTTCTGGTACTGGTTTCTGGAATTCAACGCTGGACACCATATATAACATGCGGATCTAGAGGATACTCGAAGAGGCGATCATTTTGGAAGTTACCCCTGCACAGCAACAAACGTGCCACCACGCCGCTCGACTCTTGATTTCAGAAGGAACAGTCAAAATTTACCTGGGAACCAGCAGCGACTGAACCAGAATTCAATGGCTAATCACTGTCGCTATATTGCCAATTAAGTAAAACTGTGTATCTGGACTATTTTTTTTTAACTCCACCATAAATAATATATTCTTATGAAGATGCACATAAATTAACTGCTTTCTTGACATATCAGTTTTATTCATTTTAACTCTGTTGGTCAAATATTTCATAAGTAAATCTCTTATTATCTACGTAACTATAAATTCTTACTTGTGAATTTGATGCCTGCACCCGTATGACTCCATTTTAAAAATACATTTACACAGAGCTATTAAATGAATACTTTGCTGAATAAACTTAAGCTGGGGGCTGAATAAATACGAGTCGAAAATGTGTTTCTCACAGAAGTTGGCGGAAAATATACTGTTTACAGTCAACTTTGACGACTTAGTTGTAGTACTTGCCATTCTAAAATCCCTGTGAGAGTCCGTAAAATAGAGGCAGAAACCCCTTATTTACAAATCTGACAAGAGTAATCTTAAGCGAAGATTGTTATCTTCGTAAAACTCATCTTTTTACTCGAATTTAGGCAATTCGTGGACCACTACTGCAAAGCAAGGGAGTCAACAAGCGAAAAACTGGTTTCATATACACGCTGTAATCGGGGTCATATAGCTAAAGGTAATCCCATGGCAGATACTGTCATAGGGGAGGGACTTCCCTTCTTCGCTGTCTTAGCCTTCCCTAACTCAAGAGCAGTGTTAGTTACCAGTTTACAGCGGGGTAGAACAGAACGTAACGCCAAGGCGTGAGGTTTTTATTTGGCTCTAAGATCAGTATAGTACTGACAATTACAGAAATAGAATTTCTGCAGAAAATGGTGAAGTCCCAGTGTCTGAGAGAACTACTGGTATCACAAATTAGTTACGGCTGTGAATGATCTGATCTCGAAAAATTAGTAGAGAGGAGACCGACATAAATTGCCACCTCCGCTGTGTAACTAACTGTGATATTAAGACAAGGAAACAGATTTTACTTAACAATGATAAAATTGACAAGTCTTCAAATACAATATCCGTATTATTTATTTAGTATATACACTATCTACTCTTGTGCTGAAGGGTGGATGTTGAAACAATGAAATGTAATGGATTTGTAAGTTTACAAATGATTCATATATATTTATATATTTATATATATTACAAGTCTTCCAATTATAGGAAAAAAATTTATATCAGCTGGGCTGTTAATCACTTATAGTAAATGTATCAGCTGTGCTGTTAATTAAGTATATAAAATTTATCAGCTATGCTGTTATTTTTTTTGGTCTCTTGCTATGCTAACTCACTTTCTCGTCACTGACAGTTACTTTGCTCACAATGCTGACAGAAATGGTACTAATGTGTACTCATCTCTCAAAACGTTCTGTTCTCCTTAGTTTGGTTCACACAACACCTGCTGGGGATCGTTACTTTAGCCCACCCAAGACTGAGGGGGACTAAAGATGTAGCTTCTGTGCAATCTCTATGCTCCTGCAAAGTTCCAGGCAGCTGGATTGACTCGAACATACGACCTCAGGTTGGATGACACGAATAAAACCTGTAACAAGTAAAAATAGGGGCTAATTTCTGTCATCAAGCCCACCAATGTTTATGAAATGAGCGAGTGTCTCAGGTGTCTACATGTAGGATGAATGGCAACATGGCTCAGTATGAGTTAGCAATAGCGAGACAAGACAGGTGTCTACTTGCAAAACATTCTTTCTGATAAACTAATACATGGATACATTCAATAATATAAATTCAATACGTGAATACATCCAATAATATAAATTCAATACATGAATACATTCAACACATGAATACATCCCATAATATAAATTCAATACAGGAATACATCCAATAATATGTACACCTAGGTGTGATACAACCATTTCCTTCCCCCTATAATATACCAGGCCCTCTCTGACAAGTGCTATTGGTAACATATATCCTAACAATATTGTTGTGTTCTAATGATAGGAGTATATGAAACGAGGACTGTTTGGTGATATATCAGGTTGGAGTTATATGGGACAATAGATTGGAGTTAGATGGGACAATATATTGAGTCCTAACAAGGACTGTTTTGGTTATATTTCAGTTTGGAGTTATCTGAGATAATAGGCTGAAGTTATGTGAGACAATAGATTGAGTTATATGAGACAATAGATTGAGTTATGAGTCCTATTAGTCTTCGTCTTCATCAATCATATCAGGAAATACAATCATTATACCTAATTCCCCAAGATACAACCAGTAACCTGATACATTCATAGTGAACCAAAATATATTAAATATATACAGGTGTAAGTAGTATAAATGAAACACAACAAATACCAACATTATATACCTGCTATAGGCCTATTTTACTACAAGTATAGTAATTACGCTTACCCTCTAAGATTTAAACAGGCCAGGTTTTGACTCGACTAGTGAAGCAGGCTGCCAGGTCAATGCACTCAGGTAAGCAATAAATCAAGGTTGACAGCTTCTCTTCTTCAGTCGGTCTATCTGGCTTCGTGTTGGTGTGCGTGTTTTTGCATAAAATCTCGCCCGAATATATAGGCAGGTGAGGTAACTTCTACTGCTTAAGGAAAGCTTTTGGTTGGTTCCTGGCGTGGCAAGCTGATTGGTTGTCTGCAGTTTAGTACCATGCTCCGTAGAGCCTAATTTTATTCTGTTTTTTTTCCGCCATATTGGGTGACAAGATGGCCGCGACCGACATCCGAAAAACAGGGCTTAAGTTTAATTTTATTCTTTCTCAGAGACTAGTGATCGGCGCTCGTTGATTGGTGGAAGCAAATTTGTATCTCGACATAGTGATTTAACAAAGCAGTGGGTTTACACACTCGTTTCACGACAAACGCCACGAGGTTTCAAATCCAGAACCCTATACGACTTTGTAAGCCGTATTTCTATACTGTAAATAATGATCCTGTTTTCGTCAAAATGCTGTGATACATGGAAAACTGCCTTTTAAGATTGTTGGTTTACATATCTTACTTCAGATGCATTATCCTTATATAATATCCCAGCTTTTTCTGTCAGTACGTAACGCTAAGGGATGCAACTTTGTTTGAAAGTTAGACATTAATTGTATTGTTTCCCTTATATGTACTCTCCCGAAAATAGTAACACTTACCAAAGAAGAATACGCAAATGACGGTATGCACAAAAATATATTTATAGAATGTGTGATCCCGTATACACACATTGGGATCCTCGCTGCTGTTACGTAGTTCGTGTACTGTGGTGATGCACCGTGGTTTGTTCAATACTTTTGAATAAGTAAAATTGCCGTTAGGTATTGGTGCTTTTGAATTTAATTCCCGTCTTATGACGGGCTTTTACACTAGTTATCTATATATGACAGTGAAATCTGTGTAACGCAATAACAAAAAACAGACAGATTTTCAGCGTTTCTTGTGTTGTTTCAGTATGAAAATAAAGTAAAACGAGCACATTCCCGATTACCTAAATTTGAAAGAAAAAAAAATAAAGTTAACGATAACTGAGAAAAGCAGAGTTTAATACATTGCCGGAGTAATAAATCATCGCCTTAATATACGCCTTTATTCCATCTCCACTTCAGCTTGTTTTGAAAAAAACGCGTTAAAAGTTTTTGGGTTAGTAGTTGAAAAGAATGGATGGGTTTGAAAAAAAATCGAAAAAAGGTGATTCGTCTTACGAGGACAAAAGACAAAGAAAGTAGTCTACGTTACGTCAGGAAAAGAAAGAAAGTGAAAAAAGGTGATTCGTCTTACGAGGACAAAAGACAAAGAAAGTAGTCTACGTTACGTCAGGAAAAGAAAGAAAGTGAAGGCTAGATAGGAGACATAAGAACTTAAAAAA
Source organism: Oreohelix idahoensis (assembly GCA_024509875.1). Classification (NCBI taxonomy): domain Eukaryota; kingdom Metazoa; phylum Mollusca; class Gastropoda; order Stylommatophora; family Oreohelicidae; genus Oreohelix; species Oreohelix idahoensis. The sequence goes on from JAMPIV010013243.1 coordinate 101,905, forward strand.
ATATAAAAATAAAACCTAGGTACTTCCCTGAAGGCGAAGCATCGGAATCCTATCACTATCTCTCTCTTTTTTTTTTGTCCTCGTAGGACGAATCACCTTTTTTCGATTTTTTTTCAAACCCATCCATTGTACTCCACGTCTTACCGCAGTCCCCCTCAACTTCCTAGTTGAAAAGAAGGGTGTTTGGTTTGGTTTGGTTTTAAGGACTATCTTCATTGCACACGGACAACTCCATCAGTGCTTCAATCTCCTCCCTTAGATCACACAAGGAGGATTTCAGCACAGTGCACGAAAGAGAAAAAGAAAGGAAGTGTCTATCACATTCAAATTAAATATTTCATGATTGTCCAAACATTTTGCTGTAAGATATTGTGTACGATGATAGACTAAACTATTTTATCTCGATTTATGACCCTATGTCAATTTTGGATTAAATGAAGACAGAATAAAGCAGTTATAAGTTAATGAAATGTTGACTGAGTCATAAACTTGCCAGAGGTGTCTGAGTAGTAATGTTTGCAAAATAAGAGTTAATAGGATGAAAAAGCATACACAAATAGAGCCTCTTGAGGAGGGAAATCGTCCCAAGATATTGTCGCCAGTGAGGCTTTTGCGACAATCATCTAGTCTTAAAAAGGAAAAGTTCTTCAATAAATGTCCTCATGATACTTACTCCTGAGTCTTCAAATGCCCCTAATGTACTATTATTTCCTCTTAGGCCACAGGTACGTTGGAGCATTCTGTGATAGGATTTTGTGAGTGAATTTGGCTTTGTTGAAGAGAAGCGCTTTCTTAGAGTAATATGTTAAGATGTTTATGTAGATCTACTAAGTGTGTTAGGTGTTTGTCAGAAACTTGGCGCACTGCACGTTTTTGTAATGAATGGAGTCTCTTTGTGTTGGACATGGAGCAGCCATCCCAGATTGTGGAGCAATAGTCTAGGCGTGTGTGTATTGGGATATATAGAACATCTTCCTTGTCTTCTCATCTAGAAAATGTTTGATCTTAGCTAACTAGTAAACTTTCTGTGCCATTTGTTTGGTCAGTGCTAGTACATGAAAATGTCCTGTAAATGTGTGTAACTGTTATACTTTTACAATGTTGAGATTTTACTTTGTTTTATTGTATTGGTTTTGTTTATTTATTTTTTAAAAATAATATTGAAAATGCATTTGTAGGATAAATGAATTCAGTATGGGAGACTAGAGAAAGGATGGGCAGAATGGCCACAGGCCTGCGTGCCCAATTCTAAACTATTTGAAGATAAAGTTCGTTCGTTCGTTCGTTCTATCTGATTCTGCTCTTGAGTTAGGGAGAGCAAAGAAAAACACGGATTTCCTACTCACTCAATAGCAGACTGTTCAAATATTTCAGGAGTTCCGATTCTATACTACCCTAATGTGATCATACTCGAATTATTGTCTGATTTACCGTATAGTTGTTTTGGATTTGTTTGTTTGTTTGTTTTATTTTTTATTTCCATTACGTTCTTGTTTGCTTAAAAAATACCTTATTTTGGTTATGATTGGGTAATGTCATTGTATGCTGTTATATAACCTTTATAATGTTTTATGCCTTTAATTTAATGCTTAAAGTAACGTGGGAATTAAAGGGTATAGTATGCAAGATAAGTGAGAATGGAAGGGCAGAATATTAGACGGGCCTGGGCGCCCAATTCTTAACCCTTTGAAAATAAAGTTCGTTCGTTCGTTCGTTCGTTCTTTCCTCATGCCTGTCGTGAATATCATCTCACTAAAATAGGACATTATACAAAACAGTGCAACAAGAGAGAATCTGATCGCCAGATAGATATCTTGTTCCTTTTGCCTTCCTTACACTAGGGCAGAGGTCGTCAATCGGTCGATCTCGACCTACTGATAGATCACAGGAAACTATTTTGGTTGATCTTTAGGTGACGAAGGGGGAAATGCGCAATAATTAATTTTAAAGCTGGAAAAATTTTCGGACTAGCCCGTCAATGTCAACGTCGGTATTCACAGTATTAAAGGTATTTTTTTCCCTCATTACCGATGAAAATTCACCAGCTAACTTACAAAGTTTAACTTTAGGAGTTCCATTTGTGGGATAGGAACATGATATTTTTTTTTTAAGTGAAGTTACAATTGGGTAAAATATAGTTTAGTTTAAATTTTCCACTGCTCTATTGATGAAATTGCAGATAGCAGATCATCAGGCAGAGATAAAAGTTATTCATACGAACAACAAACAAAGAATCTGGGCTGAACAGATGTGCCATAGGAAACACCGGGAGAAACGTTTACAGACATATGGCAGGTCCTGATCCTGATGACAACATCGGCCATCTTACAAGGAGGGATCAGAGTACCATTTTTCAGCTCAGAACACAACATATACCACTCAACAATCACTTCAACAGAATCCAACCACAACACACTCCAGAGTGCCAGCTATGTAACTACCCCTTTGAAACTGTTGACCACCACCATCTCTTTGAGTATCCAGCACTCGATGATGTTAGGAAAATGCTCCTTCCTCCGAGGCCAGATAAGTGGAAGACCTTGTACGGAGAAACAAAATAACTTTCGAAAACTTGCAGATATCACTACATGGCTCCGCTGAATCAATCACAACAACAACAGATAAAAGATCCATATATTCTACACTTGCTCAATATTTATAATAGAAACCTGATAATAGACATGATTTTATAAAGGTATCTTTTTAAAGGAGAGCTGCGCTAGCGCAATGGTTAGTGCACTGGCTTTCTAGGTCGGTGGTCCATGGTTCGATCCCCAATTTAGATGGGGATTTTTTAGATCGCAAAAGGGTCCAGGGTCGACCCAGCCTCATGATTTAGGTACCAGAGAAACTCTGGGAAGGTTAAAGTGGCCGGTGTGATGCTGACCACATCACTTCTAGTGTACCGATGGGCAGGAAAATAAGGGCCTAACACCATATTCCCAATATGCCTCGATGGTCGTGTAACGAGATCCTTTACCTTACCTTATATACAGAAATAACAGAAACAATATTGTTGTATATGTTTATAAAACTTTCTGTCCTCAAACCCATTGCCCTTTGCGGTTGTTCCACAGCCAGCACAAGGCATTTACAGCAGTTTTAAGTGCCCTTGACTGGATCTCCAGGTTCAATTGTTTAAGTAGGCCATATGCCGAGGGGGACAGAAGACCTCTTGCGCCTATTTCTACAGCTATGACTCTTGATGTGATCACCTCAGATGATCAATTCCGTGATAGGGTCCACATAGTTGGCTATAGTGAAAGCATGGTCATCTAATCTGGTTTCTAATGGGACGGTCAGCTCAGTCACTAAAATCTGGTGTGATGACGGGAACTACAAAGATTTTGTTGAGATTTTTTTTTACGATTTAGGGGGACTGTATATTCCCGCCAAGGTAGGTCTGCAATTGTTCAGTCACTTGCACCTTCATAAAAAGTTCTGTCCCACTCTTAAGAATTATGTATAAGTAAAATTACACTATACTTTGCTGTTCTGCTTCGGCCTTGCTTGGTCTGTTGTAGCAGCTAGCTGTTGTGTTGCCAATATTATAAGGCGAGGCGACCAATTTCCTTCTTCGCCATCTTCGCCTTCCCTAAATCAAGAGATGAGTCATCACTCATGTTTTACTGCTGGGTAGACTGGAGCGTGGTTTCGAACCCGCTACCTTTGCCTCGAGAAGCAGGTCCTCTAATCACTCTGCAACTCACACGCTCAGCTTCCAATGTGCTCGTGCGTGTTTCATACCACAATTATCACTCAGTTTACGAGCTCTTTCATATTCTGAGGCTTTATTTATACAGCGTTGAATACATAAACGAGTCATAAAGTGAGCCATCAATTTTCACCCCAGCACTATCAAAAATGTCCCTAATTGTAGGTAAAAGGAAAAACATGTATATAGTTATATAACAGCGAGTGCGTCGTTCGGTCCATATCCCTGGCCTGTTTTGATTTAAGCCCGTGCACCATTTTTAGAGAGACAGGTCGTTTCATAGCAGCCATAAAATAAATAGCGCTGAAAGTGGGGCATATATTGGGGACAGTGTGGCCTAATGGCTATAAGATGGGCTATATCTTTTTAGTTTTTTTTTCACGGAGTAAATAAAATAAACGTTGGCAACATGTATTTTATGAACACTTACAAAGCAGATGTGTCCGTAATTTTTATGCCAGCCTGCTTTAATTTATGCTTATGAGTCACATTGTTTAAAGGTTCAAGGCAAACGGCTTTCTTTCTTAAATGTTTAAAAAAAATGTTTTTTTAATATATGTGATTAAGCATTCGTATGCTATATTAGGACTCCAGAAGAAAAGCGAAAGCGAGGCAGGACAAAAGCTACCTGGTGGAGGCAGAGGTGCAAAGCATGAAACAGAGCTGGGGCACTGTGACGATATTGTCTCCACTGCTCCGCAGCAGTGGTCAAACAATGGCCAAACTTAGAGTATAATAATGAGGGTTTTCAAAGGTATCCACCTTCGATCAAGATTACACTTGGCAGATTAAAAAAAAAGTAGAATGATGTTTCTATTTAAGGGAGTCTCACAGGATGTTAAAGACAAGCAAGCATAACGACTGAGATCATCTAAGCTGTCTTTAACTTATTATTCTCCCGCCTCTTCCGTAAGTTAATACATTTTCGTTCGTATTTCGAGCCCCCAGCTGAATGTGAGTCAGCAATTATTAATTTTACAGCTCTCTATGTTTATGTATTTAAAACTGTATGGTCCATACGGGTGCAGACACACAATTCACTACGA